>CM053580.1:183325369-183379257 GCA_028627135.1 Pseudochirops cupreus | reverse complement strand
CACTATTACACTAATGAATAATAATACACTGCCCTATTTTGTACCAAACTTCAGGAAATTTTTCTAGATGACTTCATATCATAATTTGCTCCCAAAAACTGTCATTAATTTCAGATAATTTGATGTCACCTTGTCATTAATGATTTTTCTAAGACTGATTTCAGAAATTTTTTTGGCGACCATAATTCCAGTGACTTTATGTGAGCTTGAAAAGATTTCTGACAACTACTAAGCACTTGTCACCAATTAGATCTCTGATACTTAGTTTTCTAAGGTAAATTTAGGCTTGAAGTGATTTTAAAAAACATAAGAAACAAAACTTTGGGATTAGAGTTTTCCCAAAATGAAATAAATTGTCTCAAGAGGTAGTAGGTTCTCCATCAGAAATCTTCATACAGAGAATAGACAAACATTTGTTGGGTAGGTTATAAAGAAAATTCCTTTGAAATATGAGTTGGACTAGATGAATCCTATGGATGCTTCAATCTCAAATTTTGTTTCCTCATCTGTAAAATGGGATTGATAACACTTGCCCATACAACCATAGAAATTTATAATCAGAAAGAAATTCCTTAGTCATTGAATCTATCTTTTGTCCTTTGTTTTTTTAACAAAGGTATATCCTAAAGAAATATCTCAATATAACACACCTGACTAGTAGTCATCTGTTCTCAGTTTGAAGACCTCTGATGAGAGAGAAGCCACTGTCTTTCATGGCAGCCTATTCCACTTTTGTAGAGTTCTAATTGTAAAGAATCATTTCCCTCACATCAAACCTAAATTTGCTTCCTTGAAAGTAGCATTTATTCTCCACCCACCCTCCACCCCTGCCCTGAAGCCAATAGAACAAGGCCTCTTCTATATGCCAGTCCTTCAAAGGCATGAAGACAGTTGTCATATTCCTTAAGTTTTTTTTTAATTCTCATAGATGAATATTCTCTATTCTTTCACTTGTTTTCATATGATATGGATTAGAGGCCTTTCACCATTCTGGTTGACCTCCACTCAATGTTCTCTAGTTTATCAATATCATTTTTAAACTATAGTGCCCCAGACTGAATGCAATATACCTCATAGAGGTGTACGCTATTCATTCTTTTATTCAACAACTACTTACTTCTTTAGTGCCTGTGGTTAAATCAAGTCATGTCAACAAGTATTTATTAAGCTCACATAGTAAGCCAGGAACGACATTAAGGATACAAAGAAAACCAAAACATGGCATGCTCTTGAGAAGCTTGCATTTATAAATGGGGTAAATGACATGTATACATTTAAATAAATATAAAATATATACAAAGTCGTATTGGGATGGACAACTGGAGGTGGGTTTCATGTAAAGCTGGCATTTGTTTTGAGTTTTGAAGGAAGGCAGACAATCTTAGAGGTGGAAGTAAAGTGGGAGTGTATTTCAGACATGAGGGAAAATCAGTATAAGGGAACAGAAGCAGCAGATGCAATGCAAAGTCACATGTTTTTGTTTAGTAGTTTCAGTCATATCTGTCTCTTCGTAACCTCTTTTTCGGGGTTTGTTGTTTTTTTTTTGGCAGAGATACAGGAGTGACTTCCTATTTTCTTCTCCAACTTATTTTACAGATGAAGAAACTGAAGCAAACAGGCATAAGTGACTTGCCCAGGTGAATACAGCTAGTGGGTGCTTGAAGCTGTAGTTGAATTAGGGTCTACCTGACTCCAGGTCCAGCACTCTATCCACTATGACACCTAGCTACCCATGTCAAGAACAAATAGCACATTTGATTTTCAGCTTTGTGGAACATGGAAAATGATGTTCAACAAGCCTATATCTTAGGTTAGAACCCTGACTTTCAAAATCTCTAGATGACAAAGAAAAGTTAATATTTTATCCTAAGAGAAATAGACTACTTACTAAACAGGTTAGTAACATGATCAGATCAGAATTTTTGGTGAAATTTGGTAGCTGTTGTGATGTTCAAATAAAAGAGGCAATGTGCGACAGTGGAAAGAGTTCTGAACTTAAATTCAGGAAACCTGGATGCAAGTTTGGCTTTAAATTTATGAATGATCCTTCGAAATTCTCTGTAAATCTATGGTTGTGTGCCTCTTCTCTACTCTAGGCTAACCCTCCTCTGTTTCTTCAATTGATTTTCAGAAGACATGGAATTGTGTGTGTGTGTGTGTGTGTGTGTGTGTGTGTGTGTGTGTGTGTGAGAGAGAGAGAGAGAGAGAGAGAGAGAGAGAGAGAGAGAGAGAGAAAGAGAGAAAATTTTTTTGGTTACCTTTTCACACTGCTGACTCACATTGAGTTTGAAATCCATTAAAATACCAAAATCTTTCCAGTGTCATCTATCTTATCTGGCTCCTTACCTAATTATTGGTTAAGTCATCTTTTACCTCATTTTTGACCTAGCTTTAAAGCACTGAATGGATGTTGTCTCAGACAAACTGAGACCTGGGAAAGACTTAAGCTTAAAAAGGCCAAGATTTCCCACTGAATCTGGGATCATCTTTAGTCATTCTGACCTATGTCTTGCCACTATGATTCTTTGTAAAATTCTAGACTATCAATTAATTATAGAATCTGAGGATTCAAATTTGGCCTCAGACATTTAGTAGCCATTTGACCCTGAGGAAGTTATTAGAGAGCTCTCTGTCTCCTTTTCTCATCTTTAAAATGGGCCTAATAGTACTTATCTCCTAAGGTTGAGGTGAGGATAAAATGAGTTTACATTTGTAAAGAGCTTTACAAACCTTAGAACACCAATTAATGCAAGCTGTTGCTACTATTACTACTACTACTGCTACTACTTCTACTGCTGCTACTTGTTACTTCTCCTCCTCCTCCTCCTTCTCCTAGTACTACTGCTACTGCTGTTGCTGCTGCTGCTAATTTTTCACCTTTCTTTCAATTTCTCCAATTTCTGTTATATTTGTTTACTATTTGTGGCCAACAAATGACAGCAATTAAGGTAATCACTGGGACCATGGAACAGTCCTTTCTGAGGAAAGGTGGGATACAGATCAGGATCCAAGTCAATACACACCAAAGGTATGATGTTTGGGCAAAGATTTAGAATTCCTTAGAATTTCAGATTTTAAAGGGTTGATCAAATCCTAAGGAAGTGGGCTAAAACAGAGATTTCAAATCACATAGGTCAGTACAAAGATTATAAGGCATATTGCTAAGAGTGTCACTAAAATGACTCTGTCTGAGAATATCTGTCTTCCCAAACCTTCAGTCTTTTATGATGGCTATGTGTATGTATTCCTTGTGCTAGCATAGTAATTGGTTATATGTAGTATGTAACTTCCTGGCTCATCCATATACCATCTCTACCTCCTCCATGGACCTTAATGATATGAATTTATAGCTTCTTGTATAGTATTAATGAAATCAGTGACCAATTCCAGGTCATGCATACCATGTATTATCTCCCATGTGTCTTCAACAACCACAATCAGTCCATCATAACAATGACACATTGTGGATTCAGAGTTAGAAAAATAAGTCTTGGACCATAGTAGGTCATGGAATGTACTGCCCAAGTGAAAGAGAAGGGACTACTGCTTTGTCAATTAATTTCTCTGAAACCTATTTGATGCCTAGATCTCAGGAATTTGCCATATCTGGGCCTCTCAATGCTCAAGGATTCCTCTAAAATGTGTTGGTAAAAGGCTGGTGAAAGGCTTCATTAACACAAACTGGAAAGGTCTATGAAAATAATTTGGCAGAATGAGCTTATTTTGAATTTTGCTTCTTGCTGAATTGTTTGTGTAGTACAGATGCTTTATTGAGAGTGGTGAAGCTTTGGTGTTTGCCTATGCTATAAGGATTTTTGCCTAGGGGTTTATTCCTTATGGCTGTGATTAACTAATATGTAATACTTATTACATAAGTACCGCTGGTAAACTGAAACTTGTACAACCTGAAATCTGCCAGCAGTAGTTTACATGAAGTAATTTCCAAAACCCTAATACAAAAAGTCAGGGAGAAAATGGATTGGGGATGAATTAGAGAGTATTCCCTTCAGAATTCCTTTTATTACCACCCCAACAGTAGAGACCTCACTGTTTGTGTATCTACTAGCCTTACATATATAACATTTGTGGAAACCAGTTCAGTTTAAATACTTCCATTTTGAAAACTGTGCTATAGTAGGTACCTAATTTCTTTTTTTCTGTCCCTAGAAAAGTATTACCCAACAGCAGAAGCTAGCTTAATCTATGTGAGCCTTAGTAATTCATGTAATAGCAAGGTCTTTTAACCTACTTCAACAATCAAAATTTGTCTAAATTTCAGTATTTAGGAAAATCTAAAATTTAATCAGCATCCTGACATCTACTGCCCCTAAACACGATGTTTCTGCTTCTTCTATTCACAGAACTGAAGCATTTTGAACAGCTCTGTAAAAGTCTCCTATGCTGGTCATTTTACCTAATAAAACCTTAAACAAATATTACTTTCCAGATGAGTCTTTTTATTTTTTACAATGCATTGCTATTAATTCAGAACAATATTTCTTCTAATAATTTGTTTGGATGAATAATCATGTAACACCGCTTTTTAGGACATAGAGACATGCAGAGGTGTTTAGAACATAGAGCAACTCTTCAAAACAATGAAATTATTGACATAGGACTAAAATGGAATTGTGGTTACACACAAAATTTGATATATGTTTTTGGACTTGGCAAATATGGGAATTTGTTTTGCTTGAGGATGTGTATTTGTTATAGGAGTATTAATTTCTCAGTGGAGGTGGGGAGGTGAGTGATAAAGAAAATAAATTCTTGTTATTTAAAAAAGAAACAAAATGTAACTTCAAAAATAGAATTTTGGATGCAGATTGCCACCTTTGTTGATTTTATCATCCTGAAGAGCCTGTTGGTCATGTGGAGAAAAAGATGCACTTTCTTTTAACAAAGAGAAATTCCAGCCCAGTATGTCCTACCCCCAAGTGAATGAATATTTTTTTTAACTTTTATTTATTTTAGTTTACATCATTCATTTCCACAAGATTTTGAGTTACAAATTTTCTCCCCATCTTTCCCCTACCCACCACCCCATAGTATGCAATTGTATGAATTTGTCCTGCATGGTTTTTCTTTATTAGTCTGCCTCCCTTATAGTTAAAATGCTGAGTTTTAGAGACCATAAGACAAATAATTTTTATTCCCAACCTAAAACAATGGGATGAGTTTCCAATACATGAGCAATACTTCTAGGAAAGATAATCACTATACCCTGAAGGTGGGTCTTCCACCATGACACTTCAGAGTGTGTGCCTATTCTAGTCTAGTAGCAGAAGATATGACAACAGTAATGTGTCCTGTTGAGTGTGAGTCCAAATGGGAAGTAAAACTAACAATGTATAGTAAGGGCTGCCAAACCTTTAAAAAGTTTCCAAGAAATTGCCTGACAGAGGGAAAAGTATTGGGAGCTTTGTTGGTTTAGGTCAATAACCTGAACCCTCCTTCCTGTCTAGTTAAATGAACTAAGAAAATAGAATCAACAGACAGTAAAGTGTGAGTAACCCCAACAGGAGAGGAATTGTTCTGGGCATATTGTTTTTGGTTTTGTCCAGTTTTGTTTGGTGTAGGTACTAGTAGATAAATCTACCTCTGGGACTAAAACTCTCATGGTAATTACACTTCTTAATGTAGATCATTTAAAGGATAAAAAATTAATTGTCTTTCTTGGCCTCATAGGCCAAGCCCTTTGAATAGTAGAAAATGTGGAATATAGCAATCTTGACCAGGACAATAGCATGATTTATCATGTTAGAGAATAGAGAAGGTCCAAGAGATATAGACTTGTCTCTAGGCTACAAGCCTCTGTCTGATTTTTCCAGGTTGTTTCAGCATAGGACCACCAGCACCAAGTAGCATTACTACCCTTCAATATGATGATCTTGCCAAAATTTATAAACTACCAGTTCAGGGAACCTAATTATCACAAGCCTCAGAACTTTAGGTGAACTATTCAATAAGTAGTCATTGTCTGGGGCTTTCAAATCATTGCATATTGCCTCACTCTGTATCCTGAGATTTGTTTGTCACAAAACTGGTAGAATATTCTTTGACTCTCCTGCTGTAATTGATAAAGACTGAACATGCATATACGTTGTAATGATTTGTCTTTACTAGGCCATTTCTTGGTACTGGATCAACTTGTACTTGGTGCTTATTATATAAAAGTTTACACTAACAATCACATGGCCCAAGTCCAGGGGTACAGAGAAGCATTTTGTAATTTCCCTATTGACAGAGTGTCTAAAAATATTCTATGACTTTGTGGTTTCATCATCAGTTCTGGGTGGAAAATACATTCCAGAAACAATCATGCTTCTAGATATATCTACTCTGCCCAATAAAATAGAGAAGTTAAACTCTTAGCAAGTGAAAATTCCCTACTGGAATGTTACTTGCCTCAACTTCTGGTATGGAATAAAACCTGTCAAAATGATCAAAAAGGTGCAATCTGAATGAAGATGATATAATAAATACGCCAGGGGTCTCTGTTTGCATCCTCCATTAGTTATAGACATGATGCATTGTGAATAAGTCTAAGAGGTCTCCTAACTCCCTTACAAACTCTGACTTGAGGAGCTGTGATGGGTATGGTGAATGCAAAGAAATAGCAAAGGTAGAAGCCAAAGTTCATATACAAAGGGTAGACATACAAGATATATAATCAAGTGGTCTGAATTATACAAAATCCAATGGTGTGTATCAGGGTGACTAGGAATAGAGAATATAAGAGAGGGAGAATAAAGTGTAAGACTAGAAAAGAAGCAGCTAAAGAAGGGCTTTGAGTGTAAGAGAGATTTTATATTTGATATGATGCCATTAGTGTTGATTGAATAGGAAGGTGACATGGCTTGACCTGAGTTTTTGCAAGATCAATTTCATATCTAAGGGGAGGATGGACTAGAGTGCAAAAGACCTGAGGCAGGTAAAGCAACCAGAGGGCTCTGGCAGTAGGCTAGTGTTGAGGTAATGAAGAATGATGAACTTTTTCTTTAAATTCTTGGACACAAAAAAGAGCCTGCTTATATGAATCCCTAGTTACAATATAGAAGAGTGCAAAGATTCCCCAGGGAAGGTTTTAAAAGGACATCTATGAAGTGTAACTCTGAGAATATCCTTGAAATGAAGGTAGAACATGCTATCTGCTGGGTTAATAGATATCGTACTAAATCAATCAAGTAATTTTATCATCATCCAAAAAATTTTGGACAACTTTTCAGACTCTACCTTGATAAAAAAAAATCTGATTTCAAAAGAAAGTGTACCTAAACTGCCTGCTCTTATAATTCAGGAATTCAAATACCAGAAAGGATTTTCTCCTAACATTCAAAAATCTTTAGAAGAAAATTTAGTCTTTTGACACCATGACAGGATATGAAGAATTTATGAAAGATTTTTGAATTTACTGAACAATGATTTATACATAGATATGTATTTTTCTTGGCAAAGTACTCAATGGGACGACCTAAATTTAATGTGCTAAAATAATTTATCAGCAATAAAGCCACTTATCTCTGTGTCTGCTTATTTTTCATGTCTTGATACAGTTTAAAAGATTTTGGATCTGCTTTGTCACAGAGCTGGTAATGTGTGCAATGATGTATTTGGAAGGGTAGTTTCTCCTCCCTTCCTATTTGATCTTCCTCAATGCTCTCTTGGTTTCACATCCTGCTTCTCTCAGAAACAAAATGCTTCCAACTAATAAAGTCGATGGATCGCTTTTCCTCCTTACCTCTCAACAATGACTGCTTTAAATCAAGATAAAAATTAGTAAACCAAGTAAAGGAGTAATATGCTTTCAAATGCTGACCCTGAAAAAATGCTTTTAAAGGAGAATAATATTTTTAAAAAAATATTCACAGTCACTCAGTATTAGTTTGGGAACAATAATTATGGTGTCACTATATACTTTTACTTCAATTTTCAAGCACAGAAGACCACCTTACTGGTGGACATCTTAGTCCAAATGCCATTTTCTCTTAAGTTAATATTTATTATCTATATTCTAATTTTATTACATTTAAAATATTCAGTCTTATTTTTATATATTGTTTATATGGACATCTAAGACAAATTTCAGAATTTGTATAGCTTTATCTATATAAATTCATCTCACATGGAAAACCTCATAAAAATACAGTGCACTCAGGAGTGGATAATCATTATTGCCCAAATGGAAATGCCATTAACTGTCTGAGGGAAACAAGGAAAACAAACATAAATTCTTATTTTCTGGTTACATTTACTTTACTTACAATTTGCCATACACAACAATGGAGCCTGTGTAGCCACAATAGAAAAAACTAAATGGAATCATGTGTATGATTTAACCTAGACAATGCAGATAGGTCCACATGAGCTTAATTTTCTTTCCAATCTGTCTGCAAACATTGGATTGAAATCATTCCTTTGGGGTAAGGTATTTTTGTGAAAAATCCCCTAATAAATTCAAATATGTCACTAAAATGGGATATTTTGCAAACATATGTGTTAGCAATAACCATCTAATGAGCACTATATTCTTCTAGAGAGTAGGAATTAAAAAAAAAAGAAATATATCCTTGAACTCAGAAGTCTTTCTTTCTAGTTAAGACATATTTGAAGAAAAATACAATTTAAAATTCCATGTATTTAGAAACAAATGAATTTTATATACCATAAATAATGAACTACTTATGAGTAAGTAGAGACAGACTTTTTAAGCCACAACAATGACATAAAATTTTATGGAGATGAGAGACATTAAATGAATGATAAGATTCTATAAGTAAAGGGAAAAATAGGGCACTGCAAGGGGGAGAGCCATATTCAAATGAGTGAATGAGTCAATGAAACTATGTTTTCATTATCCATCATCTTGAACTCAAATGAGAAAAAAAGATAGCTTATACCTGAGATTTTTTGGCTGAAATAGAATATAAACACTTTTAATTATAGCTGAAAAAAACCAGAAATATATTTTTCAAAGGAACATCTCCACTGAGTGGGTGGGAAGAAGTACTGCATTTTTCTCCAACTGCTTTCTCAAATTATACAATTCTTACTATGAATTGTTGTTCACCCCTTTTTTATGGGCAGTTATTTCTGCAATGATGATAAGAGACATCATGCTATAGTGGATAAAGAGCAAAGTTTGGTGTAAGGAAGAACTAGACATATCACTTAAATATCTGGATCTTATTTTCTTCACATTTCCTCACAGAAAGAAGAATTCTGGGAACTGATATGTCATGTTTTCACAATGGAAAACTTGGTGGAAGTTATGGAAATCTAATATTCAGGTCATTAAATACACAAACAAATAAACCATATTGAGAAAATGACATGCTTCCTATGTAAGAAAATCAAATCCAACAAATACATTAGCTATATACTCCAGCCCTCACTGCAATACCCCTTCCCACCACAATCTTAGACTCAGCATCTGTGATACTGGGCTCTGATAGATAAGGTTTTTTTTATCTCCTCTTGTCTTGAACCAGGTCTCCAAGACATTTTCCAGACACTTTCAAAGCATAAAATCAAGAACAATCCCTGCCCCTTCCCAGTTCCCTTTTAAAGTGCTTACTTCCCCCATTAGAATGTAAGTTACTCGAGGCCAAGTACTGTTTTGCTGGATTGTATTTATTCACATTGCCTCTCATTTAGTAAGTGCTCTTGCAGAAGAAGGTGGAATTTTAGCTGAGTTTTAGAGACGGCCAAGGAAACTGTAAAGTAGAATCTGGGAGAGCAAGTATTCCAGGGAAGGGGGACAACCAGTAAAGATATGGAGTAACGATATGGAGTATCTTGTTCAAGGAACAGTAAGAAGGACAGTGTTATTGGAGTGTAAGAGTCCTTGGAGGGAGTGAAGTGTAAGAAAACTAGATACATAGGAAAGGATCAGGTTGTGAAAGACTTTCAAAGTCAAACAGAGTTTATATTTGATCCCAGAGGTAATTAGGAGCCAGTGTAGTTTGGGTGTGTGAATGAGCTTTAGGAGGAATACTTTGGCAGCTGAGTGGAGGCTGGCTTGGAGATAGAGATACTGGAGACAGTTTAACCAACCAAATAACTATTTCAACAGTCTATATATAAGGTGATAAGGGCCTGTAGAAGGATGGCAGTTCAGTAAGCAGTAAGAAAGGGTAAAAAGAAACGATAGGTTGGCAACAAGCACAATGAGAATAAGGTATTCATGTGTTCCACACATTTGACCAAGACTACTCACTATTCTGGTCCTACAAAGGCTTGAAGACCTTTTTCTGCTATGGAGTCCTCACAGAGCTCCCTTTGGGCACAGCATCTTTGCCAGACAAGGGCATGTCATTAGTTATCTAACTAGTCTTTATTTAGAGTCTACTATATGCCAAGAACTATTTAAGTACTGAAGTTACAAAGAAAGGCAAAAGACAGTCCTCATTCACAAGGAGCTCACAATCTAATAGGAGAGATTATGGGGGAAAAAAACTCAACTATGTACAAACAAAATCAATTCAAGATAAATTGGAGTTGCTCAACAGAGGAAAGACACTAGAATTAAAAGGGATCAAGAAAGACTTCTTGCAGAAGGTGGGACTTCAGTTGAGACAAGAAGGAAATGAAGGAAGTCAGTAGATGGAGCTTTTGAGGGAGAGAGCTCTAAGCATGAGAGAAAGCAAGTGAAAATTCTCAGAGATGGGATATGGCATGTCTAATGAAAGGAACAGAAGAGACCAGTGACACTGGATCAAAAATATTTGGAAATGTAGGAGAAATAAAATGTTAGAAGCCTGGGAAGGTAGGGGAAGGGGAATCAACTATTGAAGGTCTTTAAAACTCAAACAAAGGATTTAATATTTGATTCTAGAGGCAATAAGAAGTCACTGGAGCTGACTGCATATCATGCAACATGGTCAGATTTGCACTTTAGGAAAATCAATATGATAGCTCAGCAAAGGATGGACTAGAGTTGGGAGAGACTTGAGACAGGGAGAACCACCCACAGACTATTGAAATAGTCAAGGCATGAGGTGAAGGTGGTGTCAGTGTCCCAGGAGAAAAGGAGGCTTATACAAAAGACATCAAAAAGTCAGAAATGGTAGGATTTGGCAACTGATTGGATAGGAGGAGGGTGAGAGAATGTGACAAATCAAGGGGCACTTAGGTTGAGAACTCAAGTGACTTGGGAGGATGATAATAGTCTGGATAGCAACAGAGAACTACTGAAGAGGGGAGTGTTAGGGAGGGTGATATAATGAATTTAGTTTTGAACATATTGAGCTAAAGATGTCTATGTAACATCTAGTTTGAAAAATCCTTTAGGAAACTAAAGGGATGCCCATCAACTGGGGAATGGCTGAATAAGTTGTGACTGTCATGTAATACTACAAAAAATGACCAAGGGGATGTTTTTAGAAAAACCTGGGTAGATTTTTTTATGAGCTGATGCAAAGTGAAGTGAGTAGAACTAGGAAAACACTGTATGCAGTAAAAACAATGTTGTAATGATAATCATTGGTAAAATATGATGATTCATAACAATTGCAAGGGACTCAAGATGAAAAATGTTATATACCTATAGAGAGAGAATTAATGAACTGAGCACAGATTGAATAATATTTTAAATTTTTTCTTCTTTTTTCTTTCTTTGCAACATGGCAAATAAGGAAATACATTGCATGTCCTCACATGCATAATTAGAATCTATTATTTGCCTTCTCAATGGGTGAGGGAGGATCTGAAAGAGGGGAGAAAATTTGGAACTGAAAACAAAAATTAAAAAAAATAGTAAAATTTTAAAAATTCAGTAAGTGATTCAAGATTTAAGCTTAGAGAACAGCAGAGTGTTAGGGTTGGACAAATACACCTAAGACTCATCTGCATAGAGATGATAGCTGAATTCATGAAAACTGATGAATTCACTGAATGAAATAATGTAAAGATCTAAGAGAAGGCGGCACAGGAAATAGCCTTGAGAGATACCCATGATTAACGGGCGTGACTTGAACCAGCAAGTCCAGAAGAACCAGCAAATAAAACTGAGAAGGAGCAACCAGACCACCAGGAAGGGAACCAGAAGAGAGCGGGCTCTTATTCACTCTCATGATCTTACTCACACACATACACACAAGCAACCAAAGAAAAGAAAGTATCAAGAGAAATGGAGTTATCGACAGTTTCCAAGGCTGCAGAAAGTTCAAGAAAGATGAAGGTAGAGAAAAGACCATTAGATTTGGCAATCAAATGATCACTGGTAATTTTGAAGAAAGTAACTTCAGTTGAATGATGAGGTTGGAAGTCACGGAGTTAAGAAGTGAGTGAAAAGAAAGGAAGTGGAGACTTTGACTATAGTTAGTCTTATCAAGTAGTTTAACTACAAAAAGGAGAAGAGATGTAAGGTTGAGAGAGACACGGACATGCTTATAGGCAATGGGCAAGGAGCTATCAGACAGAAATTAAAGATTGATGAGACAGTGGAGATGACAGGAGAAGATGGGATGGAATGGGATTGCATGAGAATGTAGAGGAGTTTCTCTTGGAAAAAAAGGGCTACATCTTAATGTGCAATAGGGGTAAAGGACAAGAAAGTTATAGGAGGCATCTCAGTAATGTGAAATAAGGAGTAGTGAAGGAGAGGATGAGCTTGGAAAATAGCCTCAATTATTTTTTTTTCCAGTGAAAAATGAGGCGGGGATCTCAGCTGAGAGGTTGGGGAATGGCATGGGAGATAAGAGAAAGGATGAAAAGCCAATGTAGTGAGTAGGAAAGTGAGTCAATTAGGGAGGTTTAAAAGGATTACCTTTTTTGCAGTGAGGTCTTAGTTGGGACTATATACACATTTGTAGTAGACAAAATCAGCACAAGTTTAATGTGCCTCACTTTGCAGCTCCACTCTCAACTGTCAGAACTAGATCTCTCTTCAGTCGCTAAATGACTCTGATGTCTGGTGCCAAAATTCCATTCCTTGAAACTGCTTCTAGCCTTGTGTGATTACATCATGCGTCCTTGTCTATCTAGAGCAGCGGTTCTCAACCTGTGGGTTATGTTCAATTTGTAACAATGAAAATACATCCTGCATATCAGATATTTATATTACGATTCATAACAGTAGCAAAATGACAGTTATGAAGTAGCAACAAAAATAATTTTATGGTTGGGGATCACCACAACATGAGGAACTATAATAAAGGGTCGTGGCATTAGGAAGGTTGAGAACCACTGATCTAGAGGGTGTCCTTGATTCTTCAATTTCATATCAAACTCTCAAACTGACTCTTCAACTGTTAAATTCAGTGTTGCCTTCTGAGCAAGTAGCTATAGTGCTAGAAAATATAGGTAGTGGGGTTGCAAAAACAGAAAAATACCCCTCTCAGCACAAGAGGTGAGGAGGTAAGGTGAAGTATTGGATTCTTTTCCAACCTCCAACTACTTTCTCCCCACCTTCTCTCTCTCTCTCTCTCTCCCTCCCTCTCTCTCTTCTCTCTCTCTCTCTTCTCTCTCTCTTCTCTTTTCTCTTGCTCTCTCTCTCTCCCTCCTTCCCTCCCTCCCTCTCTCCCTCTCTCTCTCTCCCTCTCTCTCTCTTTTTCTCTCTCTCTCCCTCCCTCTCTCTCTCTCTCCCTGTCTCTCTCTCCCTCTCCCTCTCTCCCTCCCTCCCCCGCTCTCTCTCCTCTCTCTCTCTTTCCCTCTCCCTCCCTCCCTCTCTCTCTCTCTCTCTCACTCTGTCTCTCTCTCTCATTAATTACACTAATATTGACCAAAACCTTTCTCTAAGCAGTACTGTAATATTTACAATTTTAAAAATTCATATTTCTTGTCACAATGCATGTAAATGGCTAATATTGATACAATCTAAACATATTTATGAAACATTCCCCCAATTATTAGACAGGCTTAGAATAATGTTTAAAGCTGCTTTGTGCAGTTTTAAACTCTGTAAATTGGTACTATCTATAAATAAGGGTGGTAGAATTTCTCTCTTTATATATTCTCTACGACCTGACAGAAGGAAATCTATTAAAATCATATTTTTGTAAAGCAGGATAAAATATTCTTACTATTTTTATCTTTGACAATAGTAGTGTTAAACAGCATCAGGGGATAAATAACCATAAATGTAATACTAGTATATGGAGCAGTCTTCTAAGTAGATATAATGAGATATTTCTGGACCCTTTCATTTTTTGTACTATAACCAGTTTTCACTATGGAATCATATGCATAGGTCCCCATATAAAGTCACTGTTTTTATTTTACTTATCTGCCATATTTTGTGTGAAGAAAGAAAGGTGGACCTCAGTTGAGGTTGAGCCAATTCAAGAATCTCTTCATCTGTCTTTATAAAGTAATAAACAGAAGGGTCCCTTTCCCCTTTATATTGATAGAGGCTAAAGGTTAGGCTTTAAAGTTCCTTATATTAATCAACATAAGAAATACATCAAAGTTCCTCTGAAATAAATAATAATAATTAAAATGCTACACTATTGAAAGGAAGCTAATGAAATTTTATATTTATGGTTAAAATTCCAAGCTGCTGTCACCATTGCTAGAAAATTAACTTAAGCTAAAAGACTACATAAGTTGAATGTGCATTAATATTTTATTGTTGATTTGTTAAGCCAGAGGAAATGCTTCCTAAGCAGAAGGTATCTGTGAGAGGAAGAATATTAATAATATTTTCACTAAAGAAAACATAAATAAAAGTGTCTTATTGGGAGGTTCTGGAAAAGTAGGAAATAATTTATACTCAGTGGCAGATGCAAAATTGTTTTTGGCAAGAAAAAGAGAAAAGGGATGACTTACAGGCTTGTTGAAGTAAGGTTCTATGGAAATATTTCTGATGTGTTGAAATGAGAGGAAGGAAAAAAACAGTAGAAAATGGCATAAATGTATCTTATTCTAACAGTTCATCAATGGCATGTGTTAGAAATTCAAAATTTAAAATATAAGAAGCAATCAATCAGAAAATATTTTCACACTATTCTAGCTGGATATAAAAAACAACAGTAAAAAAATGCAACAGTCCTTGCACTCAAGAAGCTTACTGTCTATAGAGGGAAAAGAGTGTGTGTGTGTGTGTGTGTGTGTGTGTGTATTTAACGTATACAAAATATATGTGGGGTTATTTTTGGTGGAGGGGCACTATCAACTCTATAAATCAGGAAAGGCAATATATAGGAGGTGGCATCTAAGCTGATTTTCGAAGGAAACTAGGAATTATGAGATGCAGAGATGAGAAGTTAGTAGGTTCTAGGCATGAAGAACAGACTATGGAAGGCATGGCTAGGAAACGGAGGGCTGCATATGAAAGACAGCAAGAAATCCAATTTGTCTGGGCTATATATCATGTTTTGTTTATGGCTGAGAGTAAGGTGTAAGAAGACTGAAAAGTGAGGAAGAGACCAAGTTATGAAGGGCTTTGAATGCCAAGCAGAGGATTTTGAATTTGATCTTGAAGGTGATAGTGAAACAATGGAAGGCAGGATAGACGATGATTTAGCAAAACAGACTGACCGCAAAGGTCAGGGGAATTAGAACAAAAGTAACCAGAAAGCAAAACCAAGTCAGTAAAAAATAATATTTTTATCCTAATAAACCTTCTACTGCCATTAATTTTAAATATTTTCTTTGGGCTAAACAGGAAACTAGTTGATGTCATCCTTATTTACTGAAACCTGGCAAGAAAGTGAGATTTTCAAAACAACAAAATTTTTAAAATTCATTTTCAAATGTCTCTTTGCTATACTTAGAAAGTAAGAAGTACCATTCTGGAATTTAAAAGTACTCAAGGGAACTAAAATGGTTTACTTCAGAAAACAACTGAGTTGTTATTCCTGTACAAAAAGTTACAGACAAAACTGAGGTTTCATTGATCAAACAATTTTTAAAATGTTTTCAAATTTTCCTTTTGTCACACTTCGAAAGGAGATTACAACAGCAGCCAACATTCAGGCATCAGTAGACAGTAAAGAATATATAAAGTGAGTGAAAAGATAAAAAATAATAGGTTAATACTATTTAAGATGCATCAGTTGGGGAATGGCTAAACAAGTTGTGGTATGTGAATATAATGGATTGCTATTGTGGGGACTTCAGAGAAACCTGAAAAGACTTATAAAGAACTGACGCGGAGTGAGGGAAGCAGAACCAGGAGAACATTGTACACAGTAACAGTCACAGTGTGTGAGGAATGATTTTGACAGACGTAGCCCTTCTCAGCAATGCAAGGACCTAAAACAATTGCAAAGGACACATGATGGAAAATGTTAGTCTCATCCAGAGAAAGAACCATGGAGTTGGAATGCAGAATGAAGCAGACTTTTTTCTTTTGTTTTATTTTCTTTCTTTCTCATGGTTTTTCCCATTTGTTATAAATCTTCTATGCAACATGACTAATGTGAAAATGTGTTTAATAGGAATGTATATATAGACCCCATATCAGATTGCAAGTCATGTTGGGGAGGGTGTGGAGGGGTGGAGTAAAACTTATGGAAGTGAATATTGAAAACTAAAAATAAATAATTTATTTGAAGCATGTTAGATGTTTAGCTAGAGCTAAAACTATCAAATAAGAGTAAGTTGAAATGTGTGAGAAACCTTGAAGTCTAACGTCTGCTGTGTAAATCTGTCAACATTTTCAATAAGTTCAATATTTACTTAACCGTCCAATCTCTCTCCAACTTATCTTCTCACTCATATTTTCTCTGATGTTTCTTACATGTAAAAGTACAACAGCAAGGGTTCCCTCCATGCATTAAAGCTCATTGAAAAAATTTTGATAGAGGAGGAATAAGAAAAAAAATGCAGACACTGATGATGAGTATGAAAATGACGATGATGAAATGAAGTTGATGACAATAATACCTGTAGGTATTAATGGAAAGTCACCTTCAATTGCAAACTGTTGCTTTGAGCTGTGTAAAACTAATTATTTGTAGCCCCAGGTGGCTGATTACTTAATTATCTTCATCCTTAAAAAACCTCCAGATTACAGTGAAATTCCATCACATCTTTTCCTGATTCTCCCTCCTATTAATTTCCTGGAATAATACCAACAAACTAAAATTCAGAAGTTTTCTAGGAGTGCTTTTTTCCTTTTTATTTTGACCTTGTATATTCTTGCTATCTCTTCTTGAGTCTCCTCTTTAAACTCACGGCAGTGTCCTGATAATTTATATAATTCTTGCCCAGTTTCAGAGAAAGTGACATCCACATGTAAACAAGGCAATATTTTACTGCATGTGGACACTGCTGTTATACAGAGGCATCTCACAGATAAAAGTTCAGATAATGCTTCTGTTTATAAACAAGCAGCCTCTAACTCTATGCAAAAAAGTCTCATGACTAATACATGATGAAAACATGTTTAATCTATCCACAAGAAGCCCTTTAGTTATGTGGCAATCAAATTGAAATTATTTTGCCCAATAGTCATGTATATTCTTAAGTAAAACATAATTAGTATTATAATTTGTCCTATCCTTAATAAAGCCCTACTCTCTGGCTGCATGTTTGAATGCCCAGGGAGGGAACAGATGGAATGTTTTATCCTGATGCCCTCGTTTATGACCTAAAGGCATCCCTTATTCTCTTGGGGTCAGAGGTGAAGTTATTCTCCATGCTGTCTCTGCCCTCAGGCCTTCCTAAGCAGGGGACTGTCAACTATCTTATATTTATGCTAAATTATGTGATGATTTTGTCGTAATGGTTAATGTTCCCTTGGGAGGAAGTTTTAATCTAACCCATTTTACTAAATCGAAGATCTTGAATAATAAACCGAAACTAAAACATTTTATGGATGAACTAAGGATAAACAAAATATTTGGTAACAATTCCAAGATACTTAAGTTTAATAAAAAATAAATAAAATTGAATAGCATGTGGTCCCCTTTATTTTCCATTTACTTAACAGTCTACTCCACCTACATAAAGTTTAATTAATATGCTCCAGAAGCTTTAACTCTTTGTACCTCCACAGACTCTTGAAATAAAAGTTAGAGCTTGCCTAATTGTTTTCTTCATGCCATTTTTGACATTTGCAGGCTATATGTTTAAAGTCATAAGATCGCACCTTAAGTATTTAAGTAAAAATTATTTTTATTATATAGCACAATCACCGGTATTGAAAAAAATAGTCCTCAGTAATATCAAATTTAATTAGGTGCTTAATTTTTTTTTCCTTTTTGTTCCATCAAGGACTTTTGACTTCAAGGTTTTATTATAGCTTTATACTTGCACATTGTTTGGGATGTTCTTGATACAGGAAAATTTGCAAAAATGGGTAATGCGTTGCTGACTTGTAATTTTAAAAAGAGCAAAACAGATGAGGCAAAAATCTCTAGCCTCTCCATTCCCTAAGTTCATGTTATATATGATGGTAGCACATGGAAAAATACATTGAAAATTAAAGAAGTGTTCTGTGGCATGCAAAAATCTATTCAAGTGGGAGTTAAATATTCAAAAGTATAAATAAATAGATGGACAAACTAGAGAGATCTGTCTGTTTTATTGAATTAACACCTACTCTACATAATTACCTTTTCTGTTTATATTTAGGCAAATAAATATTGATGACCAGTACCCCTGACTGATCATTTACAGCTTTACGGGCATTTCAACTCCTATTTATTTGGCATAGACACTTCTACAAACTTAATCACCTCCCTTTACTTACACATTGTGAAATTTTACACAAAACCAGAGAAAAGCATATTTTTAGTTCAGAATAAATCCAAGGGAAGAGGTGACTTGTATTCTGAGTATCTACTAATTCAGATATATACAGTATGGGCTAATTATTTGATTTCTAAGAGATTCACAGAAACTCAGGAAGAGCCATATTCATATAGGGAAGAAGCTAAGTTAGAGATAATTCACAGTTCTGTTCCTCTCTGTTAATATCCAAATTAAATGCCACCTACCACATTAAGCCTTTATGAATTTCTGAGCAGCAGGCAGGGATAATATGTTTGTGTTCATTATTTTCTCTTGTGCCTAGCATTAGTTATTGTTACTGTTCATTTGTTTCAGTCATGTCTGACTCTTCATGACCACATTTTGAGTTTTCTTCTTTTTTGGGGAAACATACCAGAGTGGTTTGCTGTTTCCTTCTCCAACTGATTTTACCTAGGAGGAACTAAGGCAAACAGGGTTAAATGACTTGCCTAGGGTCACATAATTAGTAAGTATCTCAATCTTCCCAACTTAAGGCCCAGCACTCCATCCACTGCACCACTTTAGGTTTAGAAGCTTGCACATATATTTTCCTCCATTAAATACTTCATGGTATTTTAGCATGGTATCATTTAAATACTTTAAGGCACCTTTTGGTATTTATCATCTTTTCTTTCTTAATATAATGTATTTATACATGTCTTAAAGAATTACTAGACTGTCAACTCACATAAGTAATATTTGCTTTCCTCACATCAATTGCATATATAGACATATGTATATATGCACACATGTACATATATATATACACATATGCATGCATATATACATATACATACACACATATGAAATATTGAGGTAGAAACAAAATCTATTTGGCTTCCTTACAGGTAGACTAGGTGAATTTCCCTTCCTAAAAACCAGATATCCCCAAGACTTCATTGATTCAGAAGGATTTGGGTTTGAGATATTGTTGCAATTTTCAAGTTGCTTAAGACCCTATCGCATTGACTGGGATATATCTTTCTTAAAAGGTAACTCAAGCTGTTGCTGTGGCCTAGTTCAGCCAATGAGAAGTCAATACTCCTCAGACTTGATGGATACCATACTGCTGTGTAAGTCAATACACTCTTCTGGCCAGACAAATTTCTTTTTGGAAATGATAGATGTAATATTATGCATATACATACATACATACATACATACATACATATATATATATATATATATATGCTATATTTAATATAAAAAGTCTTGGGGATAACTGGTTTTTAGGAAGGGAAATTAACCTAGTCTATCTGGAAGGAAGCCAAGTAGATTTTGTTTCTACCTCAATATTCCATATGTGTGCATATATATGCATATGTATGTATAACACATGCATGCATATATGTATGTATATACATATATATGCACATATCTGCCTGAACTGCATTTATGCTGACAGCAAACTTTACAAACTATACTGTTAAATTTCTTTTTCTTAAATGTTGGATGGTCCACAAGTGTCTCGTTTTGTTCTAATTCTGATCTCTTAATCACTGGGATGTCCTCAGTCAGGTCTGGCTCAAAACTATGATGAAATAAAATTTCAATTATTCATTTTAAATCATGATTTTAATCTTTTGGTTCTTATTAGGGATGTGTTGATGAACTGTTGCAACATCCCTTTGGCAAGGATCAGGATGGCTGCAAAACCTCCGACAGTTTTATGTCTTCTCAGCTTGGAATGCGTAGGCTAATATGAGATCAAGTTTGGAGAACTGCTTTTTTAGGATCTCTTAAAAGGACCACCAAAGATGAGAGAGCTGGTGGTAAGGTGGTCTCCTGCAGCATCATAAATCATAGTGGTCAGTGGCAGTGATATCTGCAGTTCTTTTATCCAATATCAAACCTCCACAGGAGGCCATTTAGAGATAACCTCGAAAAGGACAAGGATAGAGGAACATTTCTGTAGTTTATTTCTTTGTTTATTTTATTATTTTGCTTTTTGGAGGGGGAAGGCAGGGCAGTTGGGGTTAAGTGACTTGCCCAAGGTAACACGGCTAGTGTGTCAAGTGTCTGAGGCTGTATTTGAACTCAGATCCTCCTGATTCCAGGGCCTGTGCTCTATTCACTGTGCCACATAGGTGCCCCTCTTTGTTTATTTTTTAATAGGAACTTGATCCAGTAGCTTATGAGCTAAAGAAAAATACGCACAAAACTGGTATTTCATACCTTCCTTACTTCACCTGGGTGAGACTGACTCCAATCTCTAATAAATATTTATTTTTTCTATTCTTTTAAGGACTACATTTGGTTATTCTAATATTATTTCTTATTAACATCTGTGGTTACCTCTGTATGTTTCTGGTTTCCCTTCACTGCAAGAGAGAGTAGGTAAACTATGAAAGCTATAGAGGAGACAGTGACCTTTTCTATCAGTTGGCTGGTATCTCAACCTCCCAATTCGTTGTTAGGTACTTTTTGGTTTCTAATGAGGGGCATAATCAGGAGTCATTTAATAAATAAACTTGCAAGCAGAGAATTATTATGAATTTGGGTTCTTTAAAATGCTGCTTCATCAGACACAAGTCTAACACAATGTCAATGGACTACACTATCGTTGGAAGCAGTACTATTTTAATGATTATGTAGATTGATTCAGTTAAATATCGTTTAAACATCTTTTTTAATAATAATATTTTCAAATGCTTCAAGATTTGTAAAGCATCATTTATTATGATTATTATTTATAATATACACATGTGCATTTGTATTATTGTTGTTCTTCAATAATTCAGTCATGTTCAAGTCTTCATGATCATGTGGACCATATCACACCAATACTGTCCATGAGGTTTTCTTGGCATAGACACTGAAGTGCTTTTCCATTTCCTTCTCCAGTGGATCAAGGCAAAAAGAGGTTAATTTACTTGCCCAGGATCACACAGCTAGTAAGTGTCTGATCCAGATTTGAACTCAGGTCTTCCTGATTCTAGGACCAGCCCTCTATCCACTGAACCATCAAGTCTCTCTCTCTCTCTCTCTCTCTCTCTGTCTCTCTTTCTCTCTCTGTCTCTCTCTGTATATATGTATGTATACATACATACGCTGCTCATATCAATATATAAATGATATATGTTTAATGACTTAAAAATCCACACCTTCTCTGAACTTTAAATCATAATGTAATAATGAGCAATATTTTACTTTGAAGTTATCCAGAAATGACCAATTCTTTCCAAATATGTTTTTTTCCAAAGAAAGTTAAAAACTTAGTTTCCCAAGTATAATTTTTAAAACTTATAGCTATCCCATTTCCAAGAATGGTACATATTTAACTCATACAATCTGTGTACCTGGAAGACAGACCCTAACTTTACTTCCCTTCAAACACATCATTTTAAACCACACTTTGGATCTCTCCTTTCAACTTATATTCCCTTCCTTTTGGTTATTTGTTTGAATTAACATCATTAATACTAATAGCACATCTTTCATGTTGATCTAAGTGTCATTTATAGTAGCCATTTAACCATATACATTCTCAATGAGATAACTGCTATTAAATCCTTTCAAACTATCAAAAAGAGAAGATGAGAAGACAGTGATCATTTAAATACACAGAAAAAAAAGAACATCATATAGGAAAAAAAATCTATCCTCTTCTTAAAGATGAATTTAAGCACATTTATGTTTTGCCTTACTTGTTCCTGCTTATAATTTTATGTTAATTAAGATAAATTTACATATTCTTGCAAGGTACTTTTATGAATATTTTTTGTCTATTTTACTACTATGAAAATACTCCATAGATAATCTTAATCATTGAATATATTATATTTATAGTTCCTTTCCTACTTTAATAGACTACCTTTGCATTCACAATTTAAAGATTTCGAAATGTGTTTTATGAAAAAGGATAGCTCCTATGGATTGGTCCAACCATCTGGAAAAGCAATTTGGAATTATGCAAAAAATAAATAAAATGTCCATGCTCTTTGATGAAGAGATACCATTGAGAGATATATACTTAAGAAGGCTAAGAATAGGAAGGTCCACTGTACACCAAGATATTTGTAGCCCTATATTTTTATGGTAGCTAAGAAATGGAAACAATAGTTCATCGTCATCTGTGGAATAGCTAACCATATTGTGATGTATGAAGGTAATGGACTGTGCTTTAAGAAATAAAATATATGAAGTATTGATGGCATGAGAAAGCTTTAAGAGCTGAGGAAGAATGAAGTGGAGCCAGAAAAACAATATAGATAATTACCAAAAAATATTAAATAAAAAAATATCTAAGTGATACACAATTATAAGGACTGAGGATGGCCCTGGAGAAAAGAAAGGACAACATAGCTCCCTGTCTTCTTTACTGAAGAAGGAGACTAAGTGTATGTAACATTGCAAATATTGTCAAACTTGTTTAATATACTGGTTAAATTTGCTGAACTGTGTTTTTCCTTTTTTATTCTTTGTTTAAATGGATTGCTAAACATACAGGGGAATGAGAAGGACCTATCTGGAAATGATGTCAATGTGAAAAAGAACAGAAACCTTTTTTTCTTGAAGGAAGGTTCAAACTGTCTTCCTTAAATTTTTCTCTAATGAACATAGGATGTTAAATAATTATTGGCCCATGAAATGACTTTACAAAATGTAGATTCATTCCACATCTGGTGCCTCTTCTTTCACAAATCATTAACAAAAATGTACCTCATAGCTCAAACCCATTTTTTGCAACATGCTACATTGTCTATAATTATTATAAAGTTATCATAAATGAAAAAAAACCATTGAAATCAAAATTTAATTAAAAAATTAAATCTATATATTCCGCAAAGCATTTCAGACACAGAGGAACATACACATGTGTGTATGTATATACAGACACATATATTTGTGTGTGCATGTCTATACATACATGCACATATATATATTTATACATATATAAATAGATCCATCACTTCAGAGAGGTCAAAAAGGATTTCCATTTCCCACATTCTTGGGAAGTCCATAAATTAAAGTAAAATCTACTCATCATATATGAATATCTATAAAATCCACTTCTCTAGCTTTTGTTTTACCATCTCGCTAATCATTTGCTTCTTATACTCTCAACAACACCTCTTCCCATATATCTTTCCTATAAATTCATTTTCCCCCTTTAATTGGGATGCTTTACTTTCTTCTATAAGATATACATATGACAGTTATCAGTATTAAAAATCATACTACTATTCTGCTTGTCCCTAAAACTCTTGAAATTCACTCCTTTCTCCTATCACACCAATTCTTACTTTCCAGGATTTACTATAACTTTTCATAATAACAACAACTAACAAAAGCTAGCATTTATATGGTACTTTAAGTTTTACAACAAGTTTGACAACTACTGTTTTATCCTTTTGGCAACCCCAGGAGGTAGGTGCTGTTATTATTCCCATTTTACAAATGTGGAAACTAAGGAGACAAAATTAAGTAATTTAACCTGAGTTATAGAGCTAATGAATATCTGAGGCCATATTTGAATTCAGGTCTCATTTATTCCAGGTCTCACACTCTATCCACAGAGCCATCTGTGGCTAAGTTAGGTTTCTCAATCATTATTTTATTCACAATCAGCATGCTAGAATCTCCCAGGTGCACCAAACTGTATCAGAATTGCTACATGTCGTCATCGAGCATTTGATCCTGGGACTTACTTGGTAAACCTGTCTTTGATTTCTGCTACAAGTGGGGAAATGTAAGAAATTTACAGTTTGACATTTAAGTCCCTAAATACTGTGTAGATCAGTGGGATAAAATGCAAATAGGAATGAGAAGAGGGGCACTAATCTGTATGTAAGGAACTCTGCTAGAGCATACTGACTTAGGTTTAAAGTACATTTTTTATATTTTATTAATTTTTAAAAATTATTTCTCAATTACATTTTAATCTGATTCCCACTGCACTTGAGAGTGCTGAAGCAGTTGACAAGCTTTGTATTTGACACCTCTGATGTCAGATGACTCCCAATTCTCTGTTGCCGGCCTATCTCCTAAATTCTATTCCAGCATTTCCAATAGTCTCTTGGTCATTCTCTCTTGCTTATCCTATTGGAAGCTCAAATTGAAAATAATTATCCTAAATTCTTAATCTTATACTCCCAAAACAGCTGTTTTAAACTTTTGTTAATACCTCTATCACCCTCTTGGTTTCCCCGACTCAAAACCTTTTAGACTTTCTTGAATTTTTCCTCCTCTCACATATAGTCAAGTTCTACTTATTAGTCTTTCATAATTAATGTTCTACGCCATCCTATCCTTTCTGTTTCCACCACAACTACCATATTTGGTTTTCCTTTTTCCCAAATAGCAGGAAGTACTGTAGATAGAGAATAGAACCAGGTATCAGGAAGACCTGAAATTCAAATCTCCCTTTAGATGCTTTACTAGGTATGTAACTCTGAGAAAGTCACTTAACTTATTTGTCTTAGTTTCCTAAATTTTAAAAAGGGGATTGTAATAGTACCTACCCTGTAGTATTTTTGTGAAGATCAAATGAGATAATATTTATAAAAAAAATTAGTGGTGCTTTGTACATAACAGGGGCTATTATAGATGTTTATTTCCTTTCACCTATTGTGTCTTGTGGTTTAAGTCTATATCTGTTGCTCTATTTACTTGGTTTTACTCAGTTACTTTGTTTTGACTTTTAGGATCTATCGAATCTTTGGGTTGGGACTACTCTCTGATATGGCTCCTACTCTTCATTCTTATAGGATTACAGCCATATTCTTCTGCCCCATTACTTTTCATTGTTTCCCATGAACAAGCACTTAGTGCAGGATGTAGATATTGCACAACCACTTAGCATCTTTTATCCAGCATCAATCAATGTGACAATAATTGTACCTCTATAGCACTTTTAAGCTTTCCCAAGCACTTTCCTATATATTATATATCTATTTTAAAATGTGAGCCTTAAAACCACTTCATGGGTTGGTTTCACAGCAGGTACTATTATTTTATTAAAAATGAAGAGTTTTCTATGGTCAAATATTGAGTTACAATAAGTTCATAACCCTAACCTGAACTCCAGTGTCCTCCTGACTCTTAAACATGGCTTTTGGCACTAGGTTACTCATCTTCTTTATTAATAATAATGACAAGAGCCCACATTTCTATAGTGCCTTAAAGTTTGAAAAGCATGTTAGTTTTCAGTTTATCATCATAACAACCTTGGCGGGTAAGGAAAATTATAATTTTCCCATTTTAAAAATTGAAATAATATTAGTTTATATTTACATTTTAGAGGTTAAGATTGAGGCAGACAAATTTGAGGAGATTTACCCAGGGCCACATGAATAATAAGTGTCTATGGACAGATTTGAATTCAGGTCTTCCTAAGTCCAGTGCTAATCCTCTACCTACTACATGCCCTATTTATTGTTTTTAGATCCCACGCTAATATTTTTTAAATGAAGTAAAAATAATTTTCTTCCAAAGTCTTCATGGAATGATTTTTGTCCTAGATTAAATGAGTGTGTTTCAAGGATTGTACTCCTTACCCCACCATCCTAATTCTTTATTTCTTTCTCCAGTATTGCTCTACATAAGAGAACATTTAGTTCAAGGATCATAGTATCCTGTTGTCTTCTTCTCTGACTTTCTGAGAACAAAGATAGGTACCTACCTGGAGATTATACTTCCTAAGGGAAGGGTTGGATTGGTGGGATGGACTCCGGTACAAGTAGGTTATAAGACTCTTGCACCAGGCCAAATTCTGAAGGAGAAATGACCGAGGTAAAGTAATAGTGGCCAAGGTCAATACATGGGCTGTGTTTCTTCTGTTTGTTTTTGTCATTAGTAATAAGAGATAGTATCAAATATTTGTCAGATGTGAGTATAGGAACAATGTATGTTTTGTGGTATGTATGTATATGGTACATTAGCTAGAAACTGGAGGGAAGCTTTGGGACACTGAAGAAGAGTGTTCAGAGGTTTGTTCATCCATGCAACTACAATCGTAAGAATCACCAAAAAGTTTCTACTGGCTTTCCAATTCCAGCGCAGATAACCTGTTGTGAGTTAACTGGTTATGCCACACTCCTACAGGACAGGACAGAAGTCTGCTAAAAGATACTGAACATATTAGTTATCTCTCTCTACAATTCCCCTACTGTGGCTAGGAGAGAACTGAGCTACATCATGAATGGACTTTTCCTGTCTTGGGGAATTTGAACTGTAAAATGAGTAGGATATTATTCTCCATGACATATTTATCTATTTTTAAAATATTTTACTGAGTGAGGATTCTGGGAAGATGGTGAAGTAGGCAAGAAAATTCCAAAGTCTCCTGACTTCCCCCACAAACAAGGTAAAATAGTGGCTGAATTTGGAGACGTAAAAATAAACAAGAGTTGGGCCAGAACAGGTGTCTTCCTGAGACAACTGGATGAGAATGGAAGAAAAACCCCAGTTCTCAGGTTTAGTCCTGGTGAAGTGTAAACACCTCTGAATTGGAGGTAACCTTGGCCCCAGCCACAGGAATTTTCACCTCCCAGACAATGTGGGTTATTAGGAATCTAGAAGGGGAAGATTGAGGGAACCTTTGCTGATAAGGGATGCTAGACACAGCTGTGCTGTGGAGAAGTGGTTCTGGGCCAGAAGGAACCAGCACATACCTAGTGAGTGCAAAAGCAGTGGGTCAGGACTCCACTAGGTATGGACACTTACAGAAAGGCAGAGTTCTTGGTTTAGGTTCCAGGAAAGAGAGGAGAACTGAAGGAGGATCTGAGGTCAGAGACACCATCCTACATACCCCAGATTTAAGGTGATTACGGTAAGTAATAAAATAATAAAAATTAATTAAATACAATTAAATAAAATATAAATAAGTAAGCAATAAATAAATAAATTTTTAAAATGAGTAGGCAAAGGAGAAAGAACTCAATTATAGAAAACTGATGTGGGAATAGAGAAGACCAGAGGAGGATACCAAAGCAAAAAAAAAAATCTCTCCCATCTGAAAGAGTAATGTCAAATGGTTACCTGCCTCCCCCCCAAAAAAATTCATAGAACTTAAAAGACTCCAAAAATCAAATAAGAGAGATTGAGGGAAAAATATAAAAATAATAATCCAAAAAATAAGAAGACTATGTTAATCAACTAGAAGAAGAGATAAAGAATGTTAAGGAACAAAATGACTTCTTGAAAATTCAAATTGGGTAAGAGGAAGCCACTGAAGTTATGAGACTAATAAATAACAAACATATAAAGAATGAAAAAATAGAAGAGAATGTCAAGCATCTCATAAGAAAAACAACTGATCTGGAAAGAAGATCAAGGAAAGAAAACATAAGAATAATTGGAATACCTGAAAGCTACAAGTGCAAAAGGAATCTTGATACAATAATACAAGAAATAATTAAAGAACACTGTCCCTATGTGTTAGAACAATAGAGGAAAGTAGAAATAGAGAAAAAGCTATTGATCACCACCTGAAAGGGATCCCATGAGGAAAACCTACAGAAATATCAGAGCTAGATTACTCAGCTCAAGGATAAAATATTCTGAGCAACAAGAAAAATAATTCCAACATGGAAGATCCATAAATAAAACCACACGAGACCTAGTGGCAGCTACGCTAAAAGACCACAGGTCTTGGAATATTATATATCAAAGAACTAAAGAAATAGGGTTATGGCCAAAAATATATCCAGCAAAGTTTAGCATAATCTTGAATGGAAAAAAAAAAAGAATAATCAATGAATTACCACTTTTAGGATTTTATTGCAAAAAGACCTCAACTTAATGGAAAATTTGACAAAAAAGATCCAAGAGGAATAAAAAGTAAACATAAAAGACTAGTTACATATGACTCAGGAAGGACAAACTATTTTTATACAAGGAAATGTAAATTGTATGTCTAAGACTGTCATTAGTAATATGTAGTTCAAAAGAAAGATCAGGGTAGAACTGAGTATGAAAAAATAAAACATAGGAAATAGCCAAAAAGAGTAATTATCTTATACAGATTAAGTGCAAGAGGAAGAAGGGATACAGAGGAATTAGATGGGGGAGGAGGGCTGGTAGTTCTGGAACCCTACTCTCATCAGGAATGGGTTAAAGCGGGAACAATACATACTTATCTTGAAGGGCATAAAAGTCTTCTAAATTCAGAAAGAAACAAAAGGTTAAAGGGATAGGGAGGGGGGCAGCATAAGGAAGGTAATTTAGTGTGGGGGGAGAGAAAATAAGAGAGGGATCTTTAGTTAAAGGGGAAAGGGGGTGAGCGAGAGATTAAGGGAGGGATTCTTGGAGCAGGGGTGGATTAAGAAATAGAAGGGCAAGGTAAGAGGTAGCAGAGGAGTTGGGGGGGGACAGGAAATAACAGATACACACAAACATAAAGATCAGGAGTCGAGTTTATTAGAAAAAAAATCATGATCTCAGACAAAGTTAAAGCTAAAAGAGATTTAATCAAAAGAGAAAAACAGACAAACTACACTATATGTCATTCATATTAATCAATATGTTTTAGACTATTTAGAATAACTAGCCAGTAGAAGGTTGGAATATCACTGTGGTGTAGGAAGTGATGAATTGGTGGATTTAGAAAAATATGAAAAGACTTGTATTTATGAAGATGATATCCACCCTCAGAGAAACAGAGGACAAACAAGAATAGAACAGTCATACAGAGATGCAAATGAATGTATATGTCTATATACGAGTATGATTACAGACATCTAAGTATATGTATATATCCATATATATGATTGTGTATATATTCATATAATGTCTATGCATATGCATATATGTGTCTTAATATACTTGTATATATACATTTATACATAAACATCTATCTAACTGTCTTTTCATGCTTAATTGTAACCTTCTTGGGGGCGGCAGAGTGGAAGAGAACAAAGTAAAAAGGTCACAGCAGAGAACATAAGAAAACTCATAAGGAAGCAAAGAAGAATGGACACCCCTGAACAAAATGTGTAGTATTTATTATTTAGGCTTTCTTGAAATGGAAATTTATTGTTTTATATGTTGAATCCTTTCTTATGTTCTGCAGTGCATCTGGCAATTCTTGTTTTTTTCTTTTCTTATTTTAAACTTAAGCTTTAGTATTTAAGTTTAAAATATTTGCTATTTTTTAATTTAAGTTTTAGTATTTAAGTTTAAAATGAATTAATTAAAAAAACAAAAAAGAAAAAAAAACCCTAAAGTTATACTCAACAATGGAGATTGACTGGTTGCAGAGATTATAATTGACCGAATGAAGGATAACTATACATGTACTTTTATAAATTTACTATCATGGTGGGTATGCTACCCTCATCAGATGCAGAACATAATACATCCAAAACTTCTCATCTTGTGTGAATCTAATGAGTCCAGCCTTTGGTGACCCAAGGAACAATTACACTCTTTGTTATTTTTATAAATTATTGATGTCTTTTGTTTTGTGTAAAGTTTTTTTTTTTTGATGATGACACATCTAAGTAGAGAAACATTTTGAAAGATGGTTATTGTATTCCAGGGTCTGTCTTCTCTCTCAAAGTCTGGGTAAGCATGAGCTATCTTGGAACACAGGTTATACAATGGCAGAGCTGGAAAGAACCTCACCATCTAGCTCAAATTTTTGCACAAAGGGAAATTGAATCCTATATCTCAAAGTTCTTAGTCTAATCCTCTTTCCACTACACTGACTATTCTATTATTTTTTTTTTGCCAAAATCTAAGTTAAAATACTTATAGTTAGTGCAAGAATATGTTTTCAGATGATAGACATTTCTAGTATGATATTAAATATGAGGAAACTCAAATTTGGTGGTAAATAATTCAAACAGAGCAGGTTTCAGAGAATTCATTAAATTAAATCCACTGTACTTTTATGTATAACTTATAAAATAAAAGGAAGAATAACACTGACAGGTATTAACATTTCAAATGCAAATTCAAAGAGTGCTTCCTGACACAATGTAAGCTACATCTCATAGACTTCAGCCTGACTAATTGAATTGCCATTGATAAGATGTCACTTAAAGAGACATCTCTGCAGTGAAACATGGGTTTGCTGTAAATGACCTGTCATTAGAGTCATGGGTAATGTCCGTGTCTAGACTGAAATATATTGTACCTCCCAGCAATATGCTCAGCAGGAGTTAAAATGGCAAGAACGGTAAGAAGGCAGTGTCCATGATCCACTGGAGAATTCTGCCTCAGGTGCTATGTTAATTTACTTGCCAGAATACATTAATTGAAAGCAATCAATAAAGCCTGTGGCACAGAGTAGGGATTGCAGCCCCAGTAATTGACTGCCACATTTATTCATGTTTTTAACTTGGAAAAGTAGGAGGACTGAGTCTTGAGATTTTTCAAATTGTGAAAATAGATATAATATGATTAGTTATTTGTGTATTTCACATCATGAAAATAGGTTAAATTCTCACTAGGTTCTATTTATTCACTGACACATTCAACAAACATTTTTTGAATCCCTACTATGTGTAAGTAAAGGCCAATGCTAAATGTTCTATAAAGCAAAGTCCTAGGTCTCTATCCCTGGACAAGTTGAGGATTATGTAGCATTATTATATTACCCATGGTTATTTTAATAATTAAATTAATATTCTGCAGAAACAAACATCTATCACTAAAATTGTTAATGGGATTATCTGGCATTTGATACCCTATGCAGATATCTTCCTCTAAAAGGGTCCCCTACTTTCAAATTCACATTTCCATTAAGAGTATCTGAAGAGGGAAGGAAAGAAGGGAATAAGCATTTATATAACATATACTATATGCCAGACATTGCTCTAAGCACTTTCCAAATATTGTCTCATTTGATTCTCCCAACTCATGAAAGTAGTTACTATTATTATTCCCATCTTACAGTTAAGAAAACTGAGGCAAATAGAGGTTGTGACTTGCCCAAGGTCATATAAGTAGTAAATGTCTCAGGTGGGATTTGAACTAAAGTCTTCCCAACTTCAGGTCCAGAGCTCTAGCCACTGCGCCATCTAGCTGCCAAACAAAAAAGTAAGTATGTGTACTGTATTCATAACAAATAGCCTACATCATATTTTTTGAGATCCAACTTTTTCTTGATCATATTCCCTATGCACTTCCTGTACAATGACTAGAAAAAAGAGGAATGCGCTTCAAACTGTGAGGGTGAGAGATAATGGATGAGCAGCCCTAATTTTGCATTGATATACATATGACAACATTGCTGATGGAATCCTTCACAAAATATAAATAATGCAATTTCTAAAAGTGAGTATTACAACTAAGTTGTAAAGTCAGAACCATAATGATGAATCTAGAGAATGTCTTTTTCAGGTGAAATGTATGCAGTGTAGATGTAAAAGATTCAAAAAGAAAAGGATACACATAGGATCAAAGACCTCCAAGAAATCTTAGGGGCCACTTTCTCATTTCACAAATTGGGGTACTGAGATCCAAGGAGAATATTTTTTTTTTTTGCCCAACTTCACATCAATGTCAGTGGCAGGATTTGAAGCAAGATGCTCTTATTCTGCGACTACTATACTTTCCACTATGTCATGCTGTTTTCTCCAAGCTCATACCTCTTATGTTCTCTAATCAAAAACCCATTGATTTAGTAAAGATGATTCAAAGATAACTGCACAATAGAACTTTCATTTTCTGGAATTACAAAGAGAACAGGCCATTTACTGAGCCATGACCACTTGAGCCCACAAATACAGTAAATACTACTAAGACATATTGCAGGACCACAACTATCCCTGAAGGGTAAGCAAAATCCAAGGGTTTTGTCCATAAGCCACTTCTTTATAGTATTTATGCCACTAAAATATGAGTAGAAAGTGAAATCTGGCTTGCCTAATACGAACAATGGGGACTAAGGATATAGGTAAGAAAATATATCAAACACATTATAATTCCCTATTACCAAGACATTACATAATGTATTTTCAAGTAATAAGGAATACTTACTTTCATAAAGGATTCATACATTGCAGAACACAGAATGTTAGAGTGAGAAGCAAATGACAAGGACATCTATCCTGATCACCTCTTATTTACAGATTAGGAAATTGAAGGCCAAACTTTTGCTTAATTGTCAGACAACTTGTATTCTTTTCACCAGTTTAAATGTCAAGTTTCTTTAAATATTCCCCATAAACTTTCTACTTAGGTCACATCATCTTTTGGTTTCATAGTTACTACTTCTCGGATTCACTATGTCTCAACTTCTCTGATCAGGATTTTTACAGTCATGTTTAACTCTTTCTTCACGACCTCATTTGGGGTTTTCTTGACAAAGATATTGGAGTGATTTGCCATTTTCCTCCAGCTCACTTTCCAGCTGAAGAAACTGAGGCAAACAATGTTGAGTGATTTGCTCAGGTCGCACAAGTGGTAAATGTCTGAGGCTAGATTTGAACTCAGGACGAGAGACCTTTATCCATTGTGTCACCTCACTACCATGTTTCACCTTAGGAAATTTAAAAGATTTTAAAGTTTGAAATCTCTATACATCAAATGTCTGAAAGTAAACTACTCTGTCAGCTCTATAGGCATCACCACAAGAGAGCTTAGGAATCATCTAGTACAAGCCCCTCATTCTATAAATAAGGAAACTGAGGACCACCTGAGTAAGTTGATAATCAAGGTTCAAACTCAGATTGTCTGATAGCAGAACTAGCACCTAACTGCACCATACAATTAAACTATAAAAAAGCCTTCATGATTAATAAATCAACTTCTGTGAAGTAAATATAAGTGATATCTAAAACTAATGTTTGTATATTTACAAATTCCAAGGATATATTGCCTCCAAATTAAAATGACTTCATTTCAGTTTTTTAGGATTACATATACACACAAAGACTCCATTAATGTCTCTCTGCCTCATAGACTGTTTTTGACTTTCTTTATGAGATCAAAAAATACTTGTTGAGACCAATGCTCACAAGCAAATATAAAGTCAGTAATTGGATGGTGTAATCAAATAGAGTACTGCAAGTCAGGCAAACCTGAATTCTAATCCTACCTCATAAATAGCTATGTGACCCTGAGCAAATAATTTATTGTTTGACTCAGTTTCCTCATTTTGTATAATGGAGATAATGATATTATCTACCTTTAAAGGCTTTTGTGAGGATAAAATGAGAAAGCAATTGTAAAGAGTGTTGCAAATTTTCCAAATTCTAGCTATTGTAATTAATTCTTATTGTAAGGATTAATTTTGAAAAATCAATTCAAATCTTTAAAAAAATTTTAATGTGGTCCTTTAACATGGATGATAGTATGGTTCTCAAAAGAGTATCAAATAGGTATTTTGAGCATTAAATAAATAATGAAGACTATGTATAATACAGATTTTACTTCTAGTGGTCCTGATTGTCAATGTTAGCTATGTCACCAAATTGGGGGGAAAATGGTTTTACCATTCTGACAAAATTTACAAAGATATCTATAGAGAAAAATAATAACTTAGGAGCATAACTATCAAAAATCTGAAATACAATTCTCACAAGCAATGGTTTTAATGAGGAGAAAAATGAAAATTTCTGGGAAATATCTTCCTAAGTAATTGCATTGAATTTTCTTCCCAATAATGAAAAACTGATAGCAAATAATCACATTCTCTATAATATGTTTAATTTCCCAACAAAGTTGATCAGACAATGTAAAATTAAAAAGAAAGTCTTGTGTTATTTGGTTCTACCAGACATTAAAATAATCATATACATAATATATGTAAGTATGTGTGTATGTATATTTACTGAAAATATCTGCTGCTGAAAATGTGAATTCCTGAGTTGGATGATGAAAAGATTGCTTCCAAATTGAATATTGTGATTCTGTGGTTCATCTTCTTTGTATCACTCTCTATTTTGGACCTTATAATTACAGTGTTTTTTATAATTTATTTCCTTTATACAGCAACAGATTTCCCCAAATTAATCTAATATGCATGTACCCTGAATAAATCTTTCCCTTTTAAAGCAACAACAGATAATGTTGACAGAATTGTAGTGAACTTTTGGTGAAAGTAAGAAAAGTAGGTATAGTAGTAAACAAAGTTATAGAATTGTAGGATCTAAAGTTGGAAAGGACTTCAAAGCTCTTTCTAGTCTAATCCCCTAACTTTATAGATGAGGAAATTGGAAAATTATATAGCTTTGTAATGAAATGCACCATAAATAATTTGGAAATATGTCACAATACTTGATGAAATGTCCAGTTTAAGAATTAATCATTTGTTAAATTATGTAATTATAGCTTTAAATTAAGTAATTTATCAACTGATTTTTAGGGTCTACCCCGTAATTTAGTCAGGGTAAGAAACACAATAAAGGAACTCCCTCTGTCAATGCAAATCAGCTAATTTCTGTAAGTTATAGAGAATTGCCCAGGGACAAGGTTAAATGATTTACCTAGGGCTAAACAGTCAATATGTTACAGAGACAGGACTGGAATTCAGGTTTTCCTGTCAGCAAAGACAACCTTCTATCCACTACACCATGTTTCCTCTCATCTCTTGAAATAAATGAGTAGCACCTCAAAATCAAATCTGACACATAAATACATACACATGATATATGTTCATACAAGAAACAAATGTATTTTAAAATATTCAAGAGTACCTAGGTGGTTCAGTGGGTAGAGTATCAGGCCTATAGTCAGGAAAATCTGAATTGAAATCTTACCTTAGACACCAGGTGGACAAGTTAGTAACTGGGTGGCATTGGGCAAATCATTTAACCTCTATCAGCCTTAATTTCCTCATCTGTAAATTGGGAATAATAATAATAATATCTATTTCCCAGGTCTGCTGTAAGGATCAAATGAGATAAACTCTTAGAGCAATGTCTGACACATACCAAGTGTTATATGAATGTTAGTTATCATTATGATTACTAGTCTCAATTCCCAATTATTTTTTCTTCATGAGATTTATTAAGTAATCAGGGTGCGAATTACACTTGGAGAATCTTAACTTTCAATGAATAATTATGTTTCATGTCCTTTTAATTAAGTGTTGCTTTTTCATTCTTCATGTTACATTAATCTTTTGCTTCTTCATAACATTTAACTTTTACTGAGGGTCATAGATCACCCTCCAACCTACAGTGGAATTCAGTCTTTCACTCAGAAGAGCACATATGGATTAAATCAGCATATGAGAATGTGGCTGAGGGAGAAGTTGCAGGTTGTGACCAAAAGAATGATTCAAAGTCAATTTGTTATTTTTCTGTCAGAGAGGAATTCTTCCCACATGAGATTTTATGAACATTAACTTTACTCCCATGTAAAGGCATGCATACTACAGCATAATTAAGACATAATAATTGCATATGCTGGCAATAAAAACAAACAAAAAACCCTTTCCTTCCAAAAAGGAGTCGACCCTCCTTAATGCAGTATCACCGAATATTTTACTAAAAATTAGGATGAATTTTTAAAAACCTGCAATTGAGTTATACATATTCAAATTTCATTATGTTTTTCTAGTACTGGAAGTCCACAAATTTTATATATGCTTGGATTTTTTTATGTTACATCATTAGAAAAATTATGTCAAGCTTCATTATATTATAGGGATAGAGATGGCTAGGAAGAGCAGTCACACAAAAACACTGCCAATAAAAAGAAAGGTTGGCATTTAGCTGTCTGCTCACTAATTAAATGTCACTGAGTCCAGAGGCTAAATATGCATCAGTTGATGATCTGATGGATTTTAGTGCTGCATATGTAGATTTAATTACAGATTGATTAGAACTAATAAAGAAGTATTACCTCCTAGAATTATTTCCCCCCATGGCCCTTTTTCTCTCTACCAGCTATTCTTCTACCCATTACAAGCCTTGTGGTTTGCTTAAATTACATCTGATAATAAATCTTTCTATTGAAGACCCAAATATATAGATAATTCTGAATGGTCCACTCGTGCCTTTATCCACATTGCTGATTTTTGAGGTGCTCTTAATCCCAACTTCTCTATCATCCAGAAACTTTCAGGCATTCCTCTAACCATTCTCTCTATTTTACAAAATTATGAAATCTTCTATTATCAGATAGTTCTTACCCTCTTTTCCTAATCCATAGTCACAAAACTGAATCCCACATTATACCCTGAGCTAATTTGGAAGAAAATGAAATGACTTGGGGAAGGCATAAGTCATTTTAAAGGTTATGAATATCTCACTTTTGGTAGTGGTAAGCAAGAGTTGATTTTAGCAACAATTTTTCTCCTTCCCATCATTGCAGCAAGTTATTATGTAGCAACAGGGTTTGTTATTTTTTTTTTCTTTCTGGTCACACATGTACTTGATCATGTCATCTATAATATTTCTCATGAGGAAGTCATGTAACATGTTAATATCTTCAACTTACTCTTATTTACTATGTATTGGGGATTTGGATACTTGAAGAGGCTAGCAAAGGACTTATATAGCAGATCAGAAACAATCTGAGGTAATTTTACCCCCATCTTAGCTGTGAGCAATTTTGGAGAAGGAAGATAAAAAGGCAGCTGTAAGATTCTAGTAGAAAGCTCTCAAGACACCAGTGAACTTTGTTAATCACTTTTAACCTCCTCAACATTGCCTTTTATTATCCTACGTTCTTGAGAACTGTTTTTATATGGGAATATCTTCCTACTCTGTCAGGGACTACTTTTACTTGGGGAAAGTTGAATATATCTGGAGTAAAATGATAGTGTGTTTGTTCCATAAAATTCTCAATAAACCATTGTACCAGGTGTTGATCTACCAAAGAGACACTCTTTCTACTGGCCTTTAGGTTACTTCTAATTTTGAGTCTTATGAAACAATAGTGTGAAGTATTATTTATAGCCATGTAATATCAATGGGATTAATGACTTGGAGTGCTGTGGCAGGGAGAAATGTGATGCCATTAAAATCACCATATAGTTTCCCAAACACTCTCCAGCCAATTCCCTTTTCCCTACGTCCCATGTCATGCCAAACTCACTGTCCATCTGGAATTGTGGTTCAAGGTGTGTGTGTGTGTGTGTGTGTGTGTGTGTATATGTGTGTGTAATGATGTACTAAGTCAATGAAATGACAATGAAGCCATACATCATAGTTGGGATTATATGGGAAGAAGCATTATACAGTGAAATGTGTGCTGAATTTGGAATTAGACCATATTGTTTTGAATGTTGTCCATACCACTTATTACTTATATAATAATAAACAAAACACAGCATCAGTTGGATTATTTTCCTCATTTATAAAATGAGAAAGCTAGACTATATGACATTTAAGGTCCTTCCAACCTCTAAATCTAAAAACCTATGATCTATTTGTTTTCCAATGTGTTTGGTTAGATGGATTCTTTCAGTTGTTGGCAATTCCATTAAAGAGTTTTATACTATTCTAGACTTTGGTGTAATTAGTCAGATGTCATCTGTAACTAGAAATTTTAGGAAAAAAAAATCACCGGTATTAGGCAATTCTTTCATTTGCACTTTGAACTAGATATCACTTTCTATTTCTCTCTGTATCTATCTTTATTTCTTTCTATTTTTCTCTCTCATTGAAAATTGTTCTACATGACAAAATATATAAACCAAGATGTCCCCCACTATTGAATGGACTTCTGTGAAAAATGGTATTTTCTTCACATAGATTTTAGAAATATAATCTGTCAAGAACCTGACATAGCCATCCATCAAAAAGACAACGTTCTCAAGGAATGGTAGGTAATTCCAGTAAGCCTAATTTATGAAATAAATATTTGCCTGCGAAGACTCCAGATGCCCTTTCTAATAGTGTTAGTTCTTATTTTTATACTATACCATCAGTAAAACATTCCTTCCAAGGTTAGTTTTGTTCTCTCCCTCCCCCCTTTTTTCTTTTAACAATAAAAATTCCTTTTACACTGGGTTTTTTCTTTTACTCTCACATCTTTGTGGCACGAAATGGTAAAGGCAAATAGTGAACAGAAAATCTTGTGAACTTAGAAACATTAGTATAAATAAATGTAAATGCACACCCACGTATATTGATGCATGCATGTATGTATAGTCTCTACTACCAACCCTGTACTGAACTCAGTAGAAGAGAGTGATACCAGGATCTGGTCAGTGTTTCAAGCTGAGATGACTGAAGCATGAAGCAGCTAAAATTTTCAAATGTTATGCCCTTGGACTGTTCCATTCCTATTGGCAGAGTTTCTAACTTCTGTTTCAATCATAAAGTTGGAAGCAAGCTAGCAAAGATGTTAACCAGATGTTAACCCTGAAGGCAAGGTTGTATATCGCTTCCAAAGCTTCATATATGGGACCTTCTGCAGATGAAATCATTATGGTTTATGCTGATTGAATACAAAGTTTTCCCACCCCATATACAACATCATAACCTTTGGCTTGAAGGTTTACAATGGATGACTAGTGATAAAATTTATTCCTGACTTTCTATGAAACAATCAAAATGATATATACATCATATGTAACATTTCCTCTTACCAAGAAAATTCTTAGGAAAATGTGAATTTTAATATAAAAACTCTTGATTTAGAAATATAGTATTTATGTTAAAATATTTTAAGATAAAGATAGTTGCTCTTTTTATCTATACAGAATCTAATAAGAAAAAGACAAATTCAAACATCTGGGATTTTGGTTGATCCTTATAACACCCCTCTCAGTAAGAGGTATCATTACTCCCCATTAATAAATGAAGCAACTAAGGCTTGGAGAGGTCATAGGATTTTCCTATGGTCACACAGCAAGTGTCAGAGATGGGATTTTAATCCTGGTCTTCCTGACTCTCAAATCCAGCACTCTCACTATTTCACTATGGCACACTGGTTCAAAATTTATCAGGTAATCACTCTTGGTATATTCCATTTCAAAGACGGACAATAACTAAAATGCATAGGAAACTAAATCCATATAAACAAAACCTACCATAATGGCATATTTAGCAGTGGTAGAACAGTGGATAGAGTACTAGATGTGAAGTAAGGAAGACCTGAATTAAAATCTGCCAATGACTACCTCTTCCTGACTCAGTTTCCTCATCTGTAAAATGGGAACAAAAGTAGCACCTACCTACTAGGGTGTTTGTGAGGATAAAATTAGATATTTGTAAAATGCTTTTCAAATCTTATAAAAGAACTATATAAGTGCCAGCTAATATCATTATTAATAAGGATTAAAGAGGAAAAATACTCAAAGTCGGCTCTTCTCAGTTTTTGGCAGACTGAATGATGGCAAAATTAATTAGTCATAGGCAAAATGGTGTAGTTTGCTTTTCTTTAACAACTCCCGTCTCCCTTTTTCTTTTCTTTTCCTTTTTTCTTGGGGCTAATGTTCAAATACAGTCATCTAGTGTACACCTCCCTATCAAAATCCATTCTTAGGAAAGGATATATCAGCAACATATGTACAACTTGGATATGTTATTGTGTTATTCCCCAAAGGTATTTACATTGTGAGGCTTTGACTCTAATTGTGAAATGAAAGGCTATTTTTTTCTTTCTAAGAGTAAATTACAGCTTCAATAAGGAGTTGGCTTAACCACAACCTACTTCTAAACTTAACCCTAACCTTGCCCAATATACTAGAAATCATTAGTCTTATAAGTAAGTCCCAACTTGGGAAGGGCTGTGCTAATTCTGGATCCCATAATTTCTTTTACAAAGGATGACATAAAATGTTACTACAGAATTTAACTCTCAAATCTACTAAACAATGGTTGTTATTTTGTCAATCCTTTGTAGCTTTTGCCATTTTTGATAACATTCCGTACAATCCCACCTCCCTTGGATTCTGTAAAATGACTCTATTTCCATTCTCTTTTTTACTCGTCTTTTTATTCCTTCTCAATCTCCTTTGGTGCATCATCATCATTCTTCAGCCAACTAAGTGTATAGAGTTCCTGTGGCCTCTGTTCTGGGCTTATTTTCTTATTTTTCTACCCTTTTCCCCTTAGAGATCATATTGACTCTCATGACTTCAATTATACCTATAGAAATAACGTGCAAATCAAAATCCAGCTATAATCTCTCTCCTAAATCTCAAGCATTTACTCTCACCTGTCTGATGGGCAAGACCTCTTGTATGTTCTATAGGCATCTCAAAGGTAATATATGAATAAATAAACTCATACTTCTCAAAATTCATGCATACAGTCAAACTCGCCTACTTTTGCTGAAAATACTCCTAGTATTCAGGTCACCCAAGTTTAGAACCATGAATAAGGTCTCTACTTTTCCATCTCCCTAAACCTGCATATCTTAACAGGTTTCAAGTCTAAGTGGTATTAGTCCAAAGTCTCTTCTCTAGTCCCACCTGGAAAGCCATTTTCTTATTTCAGACACTTTTTGCTTCTCATCCCAACTAATAAAATAGCTACTTTGTTGTTCTTATTTCTAGGCTTTCCCCTGCCAGGCTATCTTCCACTTAGCTGCAAAGTAATATTTCTAAAACACAGAGGTACCTGCATAAAAGTCATTAATGGATCCTTATCACCCCCAGAACAAAATACAAAGATGTTATATTTGCATTTAAAGCCCTCCACAAAAGGTTTACCTTTTTCATGGTATTCCATATTGCTCCCTCTGTTCCAGGCATCCTGGTCTGTTAAGTGTATTCTTCCCATGATATTCCACTTCCCATACTGTTTTTGCTCAGATAATATTCTGTATCTGGAATTTACCACCTAAGATCCACAGCCTATTTCAAGGTAAAATTCAGGACCCATGAATCACAAGGGTTTTCCAGGTCATTCTAGCTAATATTTTCATCATCTTGAAATTACTTTGTAAATACTTATCTGTGTATATGGTATTTCTCTAAATAGAATGAAAGTGAGGGAAGGACTTAGCATATTTCTTTGCTCATATCAAGTGATTAAATTTGTTGACTTTTGTTGAATAGCCTATAAACTTTGAATTTAGTCTGTGATTTTTATTTTAGAACATCTGTCACCTCTATGTTGATTTTTTGAGATTGCTAAGATTCAGGTAATCAAAGGAAAAGTTCTGCTGCCCAAAATCACAAGTAGAAATATCTTCCTAGATATCTACATTCAGAGAAAGATCTAGAAAGACCAGAGTTTAAATGGAGACTGAAGCAACCTACATGCTCTCGTTCTTTTCCATGTTTGGTTTTCTTTCTTTTTTCCCCATTGTTCACTCCATTGGTTACAACCCTTCTATACAACCAGACTATTGTACAATGTGAAAGTATTTGCAGATCCTATACATGATTGCACGCCGCCATGGCGGGGAGGGGAATGAGGGGAGAAAAATTGAAACTCAAGGGATTGTGGAACTGAATTTTATAAACTAAAAGAAAATAAACAAGTCAATTTAAAAAAAAAGAAATATCTTTCTAAAAAGAAAATTAATTAATTCAGCTCACCAACATTCCTCAATGAAATATGGTACATGTCCTTCTTGTATGTATTTTTTTAGATCTTGTACTAGCATTTTCTGACTGCAATTAATTTATTAATTAAATTTTATGAATTAAATCTTAAACACCATGCTAAATTGTTCACAAATTTATTGTTTTATTTATTCTTACATTGTTTTCACTCCACATGTTTGGGTGATTAATGAATAATGTTTAATAATTATCACTTGTCTATTTGGTTTGAAGTATCACAAATGACACTAAGAAAAAATAATTATCACTACTTAAAATCTTTTACAGATTCAATAAATTAAACAGAGAAGAGCAGAAATTTTTTTAAATGCCTGTAGTTAAGATTGATTAAAAACACCAATTCTATTGCAGAGGCAGCATTATACAATAAAAAGAATACCTGGGTTCAAATCCAGCTTCTGTCACTTGATATACTGGGCCCTAACTTCTGTTCTATAATGAACTTGAATCTTCTTCCAGTCTCATTTTCCCCATCTGAGAGTGCTGAGCTAGCTGGTCCCTAAAGCTTCTTATATAAACGTCTAAATCTGAGATCCAAAGATGACAATTAAACCATTTCAACAAATATTACTGGTTATCGAGGAATGAATCATGGTATTCCAGAAACATACAAAAATGAAAGACACATGGTCATGAAATTGATTTGCTAGTAGGGGAGATAGACATGCTCATAAATGATAAAAAAGAATGATATACAGTCCTATGTTCACCCCCACCCCCACTGGAATGAGAGATACAGTGTTCTATGGCAAAGAGGTGGTATTTGAACTAGACCTGAAAGGCTAGGTAGGAGTCAGCAATGGAGAGCTTTGGGAGGGAGGAAAGGGGAGTTAAAATCAAGGGGAAAAAAAAGAGGACAATGTAACAAATAGGGTAGGGAAACAGGGAAACCTAAACTTTGCCCCAGGATAGAGTATTGCTCTCATGAAGGCAATTTAAAGGGAAGAACATGTAAGGAAGAATGCAAGACTAACAACTCAGAGACAGAGCGAAACCTGATCCCCTGGTGACTATAAAGTTCTGTATGGAGCAGGGTCCTGAAGACTAGGGGGTTAGAATGGTTATGTCCTGGGCTTCCTAGGGGAAAGCGTGAAATTGTCAGGACCCAACATCTGGCCAAATCCAAGTGTGGGGAAGGAAGACCATCACTGGCCATTGAATATTTCCATTCAATACTAAGAGTAGATAACTTTAGGGACTGCCTCTTAGTGTGTCTTGTTCCCTAAGGACCATAGGCAGAGTGGAAAGGACCTTTATGTTACCCTTTTCATGATCAGTTTGAAAGAGGAAAGTCTTTGGGTGAGGAAGATATGGGGAAGGAAAACAATGAAATTGGGGCTGAAGTCAGTCAGGGGACACTGAGGAGCATCTTTTTACTTTTCTCCTGATCCTTAGTCAAGCCAAATTTTCTGGAAGGATCTTGTTACACAAAGAGAGACACATTTCAATAATAAAACTGATAGATTTATCCTGAGCACTTGGTGAATTGAGTTCTAACTACTGTTCTGTAATGACCTTGGGTCTCTGTTTCATTCCTCTCTAAAATGAGGGGGTCAAACAAGATTTTTACTAAGGCCTCTTTCATTTCTGGCAATCTATGGATATGAGATTTGTACTTCATTTGACTATATGTTAGCTCATCCTCAATTTCAGTAAGAATAATAACTCTTCATTCCTCCTTGGTTTTGGGGAAGTTATTCCCCCTGAAGTCTTAATTTACTTCATTGTGATATCAAAAAGTTGGACTAGCTGATCCATAAATTCTCTTCCACATCTAATATGATTCTTTGTAGTTGTGGAATGATTGACTTCAAACTCTCTGTCAACAAAACACAGCAATAACAAATATTTATCTTTTTACTGTAAAGAATATGACTCTACTCCTAAGCCCTGAGACTTCTTGGATGCTAAACACGAAGAAACAACTGATTATTGTAGATAACTAGGTGCTCAATAAATTACAATAGCTCTCTATTAAATCTAGGATAAAATGTAGACTCTTCTGTTTGACATTTAAGCCCCTTTGCAAAGGCTGCAACTTACCTTTCCACACTCATTATACACTATTCCCTTTCATTTATTTTTAGCCTAATCAAACTGGTATTATTACTTTTCTTCACATAGTTGGCATTAGGAGATCTGACATGATCTGTAACAGGGTCATGAGGCTCATTTGAAAGTTACCCTTCAACTAGCTGTGTGACCTTGGGCAAGTCACTTAACCCCACTTGCCTTGCCCTTCCCCCTCCAAAAAGCAAAAAAAAAAAAAGTTACCCTTCAACTTGCTAATTGGCATATTTCCATACTTAGTCTTATTATTCCAAACTCTAGGTTGATTCAGGGTATTTTCACATTAATTTATAAAACTTCAACGTCACACCACTGCACTCAGGGCCCCAACTCCATTTCTTCAGATATCATTTGTTTAAGAAATTGTAGAAACCTATTTACCATATTAGTTACTCATCTCATCTCATCTCATCTCATCTCATCTCATCTCATCTCATCTCATCTCATCTCATCTCATCTCTCTCTCCCTCTCTCTCTCTCTCTCTCTCTCCCCCTCTCTCTCTCTCTTTCTCTCTCTCTCTCTCATACACACACACACATACACACACACACACACAATTCCTTCATGTCCTCAGATTCATAAATATTATAGTCACTGGACATGCAACTTATTATCAATGAAATAAATACAAAAATAAAGAAACTGATAATTATTTATAATATTTTAGTAGTGAGAAAGATCATAGCCAAAATCACTTTAATCCTTCACTGCAATTGCAGATAGATTTTCCTCACTTCTGAGAACAGAGTTTTATGTTATTTACTTCACTAATGGTAATGAATAAAGATGAAAAAATAGACCCACCATAATTCCTGTCTTCACGGGGTTTAGAGTCTGGTAATAACTTTCACATTTTCAAGGCATTGGGAATAAAGCCATCTGATTTTCTTTAAAGTATTTTTCATTTGACTCAGAAATGATAACAGAAATTAGTGGCACTATTTTTCCGAACTAGAGTTTTGTAGCCCTGAGTATCTCCATTTTTAAAAACCAATCTTTCCCTTTTCTACCTGACTTCACATTGATTTTTCTCACTTGTGTGCACATATAGCATAAAATTCTACATCACAGTCATCCTCTCAGCCAAAAAATTGGAATGGCTTCCCTTTGGAGCCTGTCAACTCAGTACACTCTTTAAATCAAGCAGAGAACATGCTGTTCCATGGTAAGAGGCACTCTTTCACTCTTCAGAGGAAATACAGAGTTTCCAGTGATCTAATTATATATTTGGAATAGATCCTCAAGAATAATTGAATGAGTTTGAACCCTAAGACAATTGTTTTCCACTTAAATCCAATCATATACAATATCAGATTTTCAGCCTCTTTATCATATGATTCCCTAGCACATAAAATTATTGAACATTAAGATAATTAGAGGTAACATGTTACTCATAAAAACATGGCAAATTAATTCATGATTCAAATATAAATGCCTATCAAGAGCAAACAAAAAACACAACCAATGACCAAATTTCTCAGGCACAATATAAACTAACTACAGATTAATCTGCCACATAGAACCTTCAACATTCATATCAACCACCTTAGGTTTCAGATGCAATTATCCTTGAACATTTTCTGCTCAACCGTGCTGAGATTATTCACCAGCCCTCCAGTTAGATTATAATAAAAGGTGTGCAGTTGCATTTTCACTCAGAGGGAAAAGGTTTTGGTGTGAGAGTTGAAACAATTTCCTTTGGAGTTTCAAATGAGAAACAATTCAATGATTTAGTAATCTCTTGGATTCCCTAGATCACCTCTTTCTGGAGTGTCCTAGTAAAGAGTTACTTGTTCTATTGCACATCCGGATGTAGGAGGATTTGAAAAAATTAGAGAATAAAGGGAAAGGACATCAGAAGGGGAGACATACTGCCTGCAATGCACCACCTCCTCACTCTACATCTAAAAATCCTAAGCTTCCTTTAAGGCCCAATTCAAGTGCCATATTCTCAAAAGTCTCCCTCTATCTCTCTAATTATTATTCTCTCTCTCTCTCCGTCTGTCTGTCTGTCTCTCTCTCCCTCTTTTTCTCCCTCTCTCTCTCTCCCCCTCCCTCTCTCCCTCCCTCTCTCTCTCTCTCTCTCTTTCTCTCTCTCTCTCTCTCTCTCTCTCTCTCTCTCTCTCTCTCTCTTTCTCTCTCTCTTTCTCTCTCTCTCCTCTCTCTCTCTCTCTCTCTCTCAATTATTTTATGCTTATTTATCTGTGCATATGCTGTGGTCTGCTCATACCAATATAATATAATTCCAAATGTGCCCAATGCTTGGCACACAATAGGCACTCAATAAATGCTTGTTGAATCAAATTGAAATAATTTATCCCCAATCTGCTACTGATTAGATATATAAATTGTTCATGTCATGAATGGCTTTTTGCCTTAGTTACTTTCATTTGTGAAATGAAGGAGCTGGAGAGAGTTTTATGAAATTCTTCCAACTCAGTTAATGATTATAAGATGATTATTTTGATTTCATATGCATGCCTAATCAGTAGGAACTTTCAAAGTACATCAGCTGTTTCTGATGATAACTCAATGTTTCTAAACTATTTTTAGCAAACTCAAATCCTTATTTCTATATTTAAGTAATATAGAGTTCTAAGATAAAATGTGGTTAAAACTGAAAGAACATCTTTGTAATGGTAATGAAATTTAAAGATTCCTTTGTACTGGAAAGCTAAGAGGTACTTAGCACCTAGTTCAAATTAAGCCTCTGTTAAAGAAACAGAGGGTATGAACTCCTGTTGCTCACATAATAGGCAGGGGCTGAAAAGGGAGGAGCAATATTGTATATAAGGAAAAGCCCCAGAGAGGGAGAGGGAGAACTCCTTGGGATAAGCTTCATGGAGGCAGAAGCAGCTGCTGCCAAGGAGGCTGAAGAGGAAATGCCCAGGCTAGAGAGAATGATTTTGATTTTGGGAACCTGAGTTAAGTGATTTTGATTCTGGGAACCAGCTGGAGCTTCTGTTGCAGAGCTTCTCCTGGGAGCTGCTCAAGACTGAGGAAGCATGACTATGATACTGGTAATTTGTATGAACCTTGTTTGTGGCTTTGTTAAGCCTTGACTTCCTGGGAACAGAGACTGTGAAGGATTTAAGGTGGACTGGATATTGTAAGCTTACTAGTGGAACAGGAACAGCATGGAGAGCTGGACAAGGAACTGGGAGCTATCTCCCTTTGAACCCAGGTGACAGTTTGGTGAATCCAAGTAGAAACTGGGACCTTGGAAAGGGATCCAGGAAATCTGAGAGACTATCCTGAGTCAAGCTGAAAGAAGACTTTACTGGGATACTGTGTATTGACTGAGAAGATTGTAACTTATTTGTGACTGAGGGGTGGATGGCCTGTGTATTTTACACTGCCCCTTAAAAGAGCACTGAGTAGTGACTGACATTGTAACTTAGTGTGCCCCATGAGTGGAGAACTTTGACTATCATATTTTGTGATCCTTAAGGAGTCAAGTCTGTTCAAAACTGTGCGACCATTGTGGTGAAAACTATGTGGCCATTTTCTGTGATAAGTTGTTGTGAATGCTGTATTTTGATTATCTGTGATAAGTTGTAACACTATGAAGGCTGTACCTTGATTTACTGTGAATGTTTTGCTCTGATTTGTTATTGAATAAATAGAGTGTTCACTATACTGTGTAATCATAATCTTAAAAGCTATTCACAGTAGCATTCTTCTGGAAAGCTGCTCATGTTTGGCTTTTCAATATTCTAAATACTTAACCTCCTCACCCCACCCCACCCCCCAAAAAATATTTTAAGTTTTATGTTATTTCAGAATCTTCATGAGGAGTGAGCTAGAGGTCTGGTCTTATAGCTCATCAATGAGGAAAACTTCCTGAGTGTGGAAATTCTTTTACATTGTATTGTGTATGGAAATTTTTGCTTTATGTGAATTGAATATATATATATATATATGTTACACACACAGATGGACACACAGACAGACAGACACATACACACACACACACACATATATATCTGAGGATAATGTCTATAAGAGGCAAAGACAGATCCTAAGACATTCCACTAGAGATATCCATTAAAGTTGATCATATACCATTAATTATTGTTTTTGAGGTCATTTCTTTCAACTGGTTCTAAATTACTTCTCTAATATTTTCAGCTAGTGTGCATCCAAGCTTTTATTCAAAGACAGTTTCCCATTTCTCCATCTTGTTCAGAAGGATCGTAAGAGTATTTCTGTCAAATGCTTTGCTATAATCTAGTTATACTAACATCTACAGAAGGGTTCCTTAACCCAGGGTCTCTGAAAAATGTTAAATAAAAAAAATATGAATAGACAGCTTGTTGGTCTGGGGCACTAAGAGGTTAAGTGACTTACATGCTATGGTTACACTGCTATTGTATGTCATAGTGAGGTCTGAATCCATATCTTCCCAAGTGAAAGGCTCTCTCCACTATATCAGAGTGTCTTCCTTTAAAATCATAACTTGATAGTGTGTTGGGGAGGAAGCATAGATAATGAATACTGATTGTAACAGTTATAAGCACCTATGCAAGAAATACAAACTTGTTTTCAGTATATAACTCCAATTTATTTATTTTTCACTTAGGTAAATATGCTATACAGTTACTGTTCCAATTTTCAGTGTTACTTGAAATTACTGGAAACTATGATATGACAATGAACATTATATTCTTAAAATGTCTTTAGTATAACAGAAGCACTGTAGTACAATAGAAGATGATTTGCTATGGACTGAAATTCTGTTTCTGCTATATATATGAATTTTGAACTTCATTTACTCTTTTTGGGCTTTAAATCAAAAGTTAGAACAGGAGGTCCCTTCCAGATCTAATTTCTATGATTAAAAAGAAGAAATTCCTTGATCTGCATTAACGATAAAGCTATCTGAAACTACAGAAATATCTGGATAAGGATGTGAGGTTAGAATAAAGGAGAGCATATATTCTTGAAAATTTAAATTGTAGTTCCCATTAAATTGGAAGTAGATTAATTAAATGAAAATTAACGCTCATTACACACACAAATCTACATATGGAAATGAGGTTGAACCTGACTATAGGGAACAAAGAATGATAACAATAATCCCAAAATGAGACTAACTAATGGAAGGAAGCAGGAAAACAGAAATGAAACCCTGGAGGAGAAAGTAAAATGCAAATCTGAGAGTTCTACATGTGGAAATGAGTCAATATTGAATTCATTGTTAGAAGGTAGAAATGACAGCTGTGTGTTATGCTCCAGTCACACATACTGTGTGACTTTTTAAAATTCATAATGACGCCTTAACTCAAAATAAAAACAAGAAAAAGAAAAAAGAATTAAAAAAGGCTTATAATGGGAGGGAGAAAATTATAGGACAAATATGCAGCTGTAGTTCTTGATCTGAAAAACAAAAATAAATCAAGAGATAGGTTATTATAGTAATCAAAATTATTACTATTGAAATAAATGTAATAAACTCTAAAGACAAAAAATAACAGTTAAGAGAAGTAGAACAGGAATAGCCTGCAATGAAAAAAATGGATTTGAAGCTAGAAACCTGAGTCTGAATCCTAAACTGCTGCCTATACAACTTTTGGTAAGTCATCTAACGTTTCTTTATCTCAGTTTCATTATATGGAAGATGAAGACATTGTGCTAGATGCTCTCCAAGATCTCTTCCAGTCCTAAATCTACTATCCTAAATAACAATAGCTAATTAGTACAGAGTTTTAAGTTTTATAATGGTGAAAATCCAATGAAATAACTTTGATTATGGAACAATATGGAAGTTGGGAAAGTATTTCTCATATTTCCTTCTACTTAATCTCTCAGATTTACTAAGGGCTCTAAAAATATCCTGCAATCCTAAATTATAATATTTATACCTATTTTTTTAAATCTATTTTATATCTAGGCATAGATCATTGCAGATTAGATATTGATATCTTGATCACACACACACACATGTGCACACACACACACACACACACACACACACACACACACCTGTAGCAGTTTTCTGAACATGGGTAGCAAGAAATGCCTTTCAAGTTACATAAACCTAGTTACAATTATTTGAAATTAACTATAAGAATTATATCAACTTTACTAAACAGACTACAATTTTAACTAGAATTTCCTTGGTTTCCTCTTAAAATGATTGCTTATTTGGCTTTTGAAACTGGTTTTGCCCTCCATTCTTTACTTTTTTTTTTACAAGAATATTCAAGGTGAAAATGCTTCCTCCCCAACACACTATCAAGTTATGATTTTAAAGGAAGACACTCTGATATAGTGGAGAGAGCCTTTCACTTGGGAAGATATGGATTCAGACCTCACTATGACATACAATAGCAGTGTAACCATAGCATGTAAGTCACTTAACCTCTTAGTGCCCCAGCCCAACAAGCTGTCTACAAAGAAAAAAAGGAAATGATTAGAAAAAAGAAAAAAATCAACAAATTGTTCATGGAGTTTTATTTTCCCATCAACAATACTGGAATTATGGGGTGGCTAGGTGGCCCTGGAGTCAGGAGGACCTGAGTTCAAATCCGGCCTCAGACACTTAACACAAAACTAGCCATGTGACCTTGGGCAAGTCACTTAACCCCAATTGCCCTACCTTCCTCCCTCCAAAAAGCAAAAAAACCAGCCAAACAAACAAAAAGCAATACTGGAATCACTACACTTGTCCCCTAATATCACAAGTGCTTATATAGGAAGTAGAAAGATAACTAAAGAGAATAAAGTAGGGGAAAGTGGCTAGACAAGACCAAGAGGACATCAATTCTGGATGTGATATATTTGTAAAGTCATTGAGGGACTGATATACATGGCATTTGAAAGAGAGGCAGATACTATAGTGGTAGAAACAATTTAACACAATGTTAAAATAAAAATGGTAACAGAGAAAAGCAACAACTACTGACCTATGTGAGTACCATCCAATCCATACAAAATCTTTATTGAGTCATCTATACATGAATCATAGAAATCCTCCATTCGATTTTATAAGTGATATTAAACAATGGACTTCCTCTGTACTATCTCATAATTAGCTGAAAAATGTAGGATTCTACTGTGCTTTTGGTTTAATTGCCTCCCCCAAATATTGATTCAGTAGAATAAAATGCCAGTTTACAGATTCCTTCACAGCAGATGTGTCCCATATATTGATAAAGATCACTTAAGGTTCTTTGGGAGATGTAATAACATAAATAACCCTGTTCATGACCTCTGACAATACAGATCATGCAAGGCATAAAATAGGGAGGTGTATGCTTGACATGTGGAGAAGGAAATGGCAAACCCCTCCACTATCTTTCCAAGAAACCCCCCTGGTCTCTATGGTCCATGGGATCATGAGGGGTCACATATGACTGAACAGGTGAACAATGTTTGACAAAGGCTGTTGTCATTCTGAAGAAGGGGATAACAGTGCAGAATCTAAGTAAAGGACTGATTCCCTGAAGATACAGAGGTGCTTCAAATGTTCCTGTTTGTGGATGATATTGTGCTGATGGCATTGGTAGCCTGTACACTGTAGCATATGCTGAATAGATTCATAACCAATTAAATAACTTCGGCATGCCCACCTATGCAGGAAAGGCCACGTAGATGAATTTCTATTGCTCATATTTTAACACACACCTGAATAGAAATGTACCCTATAGAGTTTGACCAACAATATGTATAAATGGGACAGACTCTGCAGATGGATATTGAACTGTACTTTGATTTAAAAATTAGGACGAGTGGATTGAATTGTTTTGGGGAAATTGCAAAATTCTTTCACTGAGAGCAAACTTCTCACAAAAGTAAAGACTCTTCTTTTTAAGGCTAACATTTTACCAATTTTGCTATATGGCAACCAGATATGCAACACCAATATTTGCAACATAAAGTGGAGTCTCATAAGGAATATGATAGAGGAGAATATAGAGTGGAAGCAGCCTGCAAGATATAACCAACAAGGAACTCTGAAGAAAGGTAGTAATAAAGGACATCATCAAGAATTGTATAACATTAAGAGAATATAAGAATGAAGACTGACAGGTAAATAGCTGGAGAAACAAGTAAGGAAAGACTGAAACATTGTGCAAGACCCCTTTGGCTACACTTTTGGGAAAACATGGTCAAAAGTCACACAGAATTGGCAGAATGGATTGGTTGCAGTCTATATCATTAAAGGGAATACTAAAATAAAAAAAAACAAGCATCTATTTTAATATTTCACAATTTTATTAAATTCAAGTAACAACTGCACTGTTTTATTTTTATCTGAATAGAAAATATATTTAGGAAAATTGGTTATCCATCTAAAACCATTACAAGGCACTAAAGAATTACTACATTATAAGAAACTGGTAGCACTGATTTAAAAACAAGCCTGAATTATATCATGAAAAACATAATCTCTCCCTTCAGTAGACAGATTGTAATGTATTTCTAGTCAATCATGTGGTATTTTACTATTAGTGTGGAGCTATACTTTAATTGTGTTTTATTAATCTAGTGTAACTGAGTCAGAAAAATTTATGTTGAGAATGAAACAGATTAACGGACAGCAAGAGACCAGTGCTGATTTTAATACTTTCCTGTTCATACTAATTCTCTCTGAGTACTTGAGGCAAGCAAGGCTCCAATTTCATTAAGCAATATCTGTGTGTATGTGTATGTATATATATATATATATATATATATATATATATGTATGTATGTATATATATACACACACACATACATACGCATACATATACATGTATGTATACACACACACACCACACACACACACACACACACACACACACACATATATATATATATACATATATTATGAAGATGACCAAAAGTGAAGAAATTCTATTATGTTCATCATTGTTCTATAGTCCTCTGGGAGACTATGGAAATGATGCTTATTTTTTTTAAGCTGTATAATTTAAATGTGATCTTCAGTTGCTGGGGGGCAATCTTACAGTTGTGATGGTTTATCTTCCCTCTCTCTAGACAACTGCTATATGGAGAAGAGAAGTTTTGTTTTAGTCTAATCCTGGTGGTAAGCCAGAGTGAAAACTTCATCCTCAAATATAGATCAGTAATTCATCTGTAAATTATAATTTTAAAGAAGACTTTAGACACTAAGAAGTTGAGACCCATGGACACATATCTAATATGTCATAGGCTAAATATGAACTCAGTTCTTCCTGATCTTCTATGCACTATGCCATGTTGCCTCTAGGAGGAGACAATATGGAACAGACATAGTGTAAGTCTCTTTTCCCATTCTGGAATGGCACTAAAACAATTAGCGTAGGCTTGTGGTCAGTGTGAGGAAATTCATGCCATGAATCACATTAGGTTCTATTCTCTCTAGAGCTGGAGTTAAATTAAATCCCCATAACCCTTTGTTTTGGGAAGAAACTCAGGTTCATAAAAAGAAAAATTTCAAAAACCAAAACCATATTAAAACTTCTACTGTTTCTTTTCTTTCCTTTTTGGAAAGGGGAAGGCAGGTCAGTTGGAGTTAAGTTACTTGCCCAAGGTCACAGGGCTACTAAGTGTCAAGTGTCTGAGGCCGGATTTGAACTCAGGTCCTCCTTACTCCACGGCCTGTGCTCTATTCACTGTGTCACCTAGCCTCCCCTACAGTTTCTTTTCATGTTCAGTAAGTTTTTGACTCAACAAAATGGGGTTGAGCATGGAAGAGGCAAGAGAGAATTGTTACAATAGAGGGGGAAAAGAGGAAGGCAAAAGGGAAAGAGTCAACCTTACTCTCACGGAATTTGGCTT
>CM053580.1:183298192-183324869 GCA_028627135.1 Pseudochirops cupreus | reverse complement strand
CAAAAAGTGACATAGGAGAGAACAGACTGGGGGAGGGGGGAAACACTGGGATGGCTGTTTTGGGGTGGTGGGCGGGGGAAAGACGGGGAGAAAATATGTAACTCAAAAAAAAATTTAATAAAATTTATTATTAAAAAAGTTTTTGACTCAAATTCAAGAAGGTAGTACCATACAGTCCTAGATGTGGATGATTATCCCTATTAATAACAGAGTAATAGAGTCTTAGAAATCAAATGGATTTTATAAGTCAATTTGTCCAACTCTTTCATTTTACAGATGAAGAACTTAGGACATAGAAAATTTAATTACTTAATCACAAAGTCAATTAATGATGGATCTGGGAGTAGATTCTCAGTCTTCTGATAATTACTCCATTGTTCTAAACTGACATAAACAACTAAATGAACCCTTGAAACATCTCCAATATATGTCTGAATTATACCTTATATTAGAGCTGGACAGGTCCTTGGGTATTTTCTAGTTCTAGATTCATAGCTATTAGGAAGTTTAGAGGACATCTTGTCCAACTATCACCACCACCACTCCTCCTCCTCCTCCTCCTCCTCTTCCTCCTTTTTTACAGATGAGGAAACTGAGGTCAATAGAGGTTAAGGGATTTGCCCACAGTTCCATGCCTAATATAATAGAATTTGAATCCAGGTCATGCTGACACCAAGTGTATTATTCTGTCAACTACACCAAATCTCCTCTCAAGTAAATTTTAAAAAGGATATTTCAACAATGCAAATGCTCTATAAAAATTATGTAAATAAGATACAAATAGGATAAAGCTAATTTTAAATTTATGTATGATCCATAATATAATGTCCAAAGTGAAGGAACACATTCTGTGAAGATATACATTAACTCTTTATTTACCACTTTTTATTACATATGCATGCTGTGTATAAAGTCATTTCTATCGCTTCTACATCTAAATTAGTTCCTGTTTTTAAGAATATATTTTCTTTTAAATTTAATAGCTAACAAAGAGATGTATAGCATTCTGAAAAACTAGTGAATGTAGAGTTGTCCATTACCAGCAGTGCATGGGAAAAGAAATAAAGGTTCCTATCTCAAAGAAAGAAAGAAAATATAGAAAAATCTGAAAAGATAGTGACAGTGTTGTGTTGCTGTCTTAATATCAGCAGCAAGAGAAGATCAACAATTTGCTTTGGGATTAACTCCTTTTACTTCTCTTAGACCAAGGATTTTCTTCTGTAAAATGAAAGCATAGGACAAATTAATCTCTAACTTAATTCTTCCTAGTTCTCAGAGTCTATGACTATTATTTTTCACATTTAGAATAGCATAGAATTAATCTAATGAATTTTTTGAGATTAAAAGTACAATATTTCAATCATTTCTTTAGTATACCTCATGTCACACATGAAACCTTATGCTATGTCCACTCCTACTGAATTTATTTTATTAAGAATTTTTTTTTATTTATGAGAGGCAGTATGGCAAAGCAGTAGGAGAATTTGCATTGGAGCTGGGGGTACCCAAACTTAGGTTTTGCATCTGAGACATAAGGTTGTGGGCCCTTGAGCAAGTAACTTAACTTCTCAGTGTCATACAGTCAGCTTGATTTGACTCTATGTTGGAGAAACAGTGCTCTCTACATGGAGAAAATCACAACTCTAGTAAAAAAAAATACTTTTAAAAATCAGTTTTCTTTGCATGGAAATGCTTAATGAAATGTCACAGAATTACATCCATAACCATTTTCCCCACAGGAGAAACAGGAAAACTCACTATTATAATATATTAGTATTCAGTGCTAGAAGGCGGCTGCTCAAAATACTCCTAGGATTTCCCCTATGGAATGCTATTAATTTCAGATTTGAGATAGTCAATGGATGCATCCCTTTAACTTTCTTGCTATCAGCTCTAGACTAATGGAAATGCTATAGATGCTGCATCACTGAAGAGTGAACAAGTCTTCAGTGTGAAAAGTGCTCGATTTTAGGAACTCCATCAAGTAGTACAATTAAAGAGTAGCCATAATAGAGATGGAAGAGAAGTTAAGTGATTTGAGAAACCAAGGGCAGGAGCTTACTTTGAAAGCAGAACCTACTTTCCTCCTTGCATGGCAGATAATTAATATAGATCTTTTCTTTCATTTCATTCTCTCCTTCCATTCTTCAAGACATAACACTGCACTAAAGAGTCAGGAGTTTTATAACAGCTGAAGGTATCCTGCTTAATTCATTTCATAGCCCCCCCCCCCAAAAAAAAAATGAAACGGAATGAGAAAATAGATTCACAATTATTTAGGAAGTTTTTGAAAAGCACATTAAAAAAACTCAACAAAAGTGCTTTAGATATTGTTTTAATCTCTGGATCTTCTGGGGAATTTCAAACTTGGCCTCTTAAATGGCTAGGAACTCGTGAACTTCAAAAGGTCAGAATAGCAAACCAGCATGATCCATGCCTAGATTTGTCAGGATGCAAACAGTGAGTAGGAATTTTCAGCATGATCTGTTTCAGCCAGCATGGATGCAAACTCACCAAGAAAGTTAAAGGGATGCATCCACTGACTTTCCCAATCTGAAGAGAATTTGGTGAACTTCTTAAGAACGAATGCTAATATATGAAGTGCTTTAAGTTTGAGCAAATGCTACCCAGGGACCAAAGTAGAATAGGGGAGAATATACCTTCAGGTATTAAGAAGCAATACTTTATAACTTTTGTTCATATCATATCTATGCATTAAACATCCTTTTTTGTGATATTAATTGGTTAAATGAAACTTGGGTTCTAGTCACTGTTGATCAACATTGAGAAAAACACTAGAATGGGCCTCCAGTTTATAGCATTAGAGACATTCACTCCCAACCCTTCAGGCATGCCTCTAGAATCCTGAACGATAGTTACAGTCAGCAGAGCTCTAGGGATCCAGTTCATTTTGAGAGGGAGAGCTAGGATAAGAATACTCAGGAACTATCATTTTTATTCCAGTTGTCACAAACATCAATTAGTTTTTCAGCTATTAAAGCTTAAAATATCACTAAGACTTTTGGGACATCCAATACTCTATATCCTGCACTAAAACTTCCAAGAAATCAGGTGAAAAGTGATCCATAAACTCTATGAGTTATCCTGTAGATAGACACTAAACCAGAAGAAGATGGAAGGCTCAGACCAACTTTTATCGACTAATTATGAAACCTAAGATTTTTGTCGGCAGTATGCTGTCACTGAGGGAGAGGCTACTCTATAGGCATTGCACTCTTGACTAATAAAAATTATAAGTGAAATCAAGGAATCCTTGGAAATTTTAGCCGATTTTAAAAGAAAATCAACCTAGTATCAAGGTCCATAATAAACCAGATGACTTAGAGTCATGCTAATAATACTTAACTTCTTTAAGTTTTATGAGATTTGATTTTATCCAGAGATTGCACATCCTCTTTTTGATCACTTTCATCAGCATCCCCTTCTATAACAATGAATGGTAGGGCAGAATTATCAATAAGTCTCTTTAATATAAACAATCTATCAGTATGACAGTGAGGTGTCTTGTTAGTTTAGTTGTTTACATCACTATGTTAATGGGGCTAATAAGATGAAGGTCAAAGGTTTACTCCCCATGAGGCCACTTGGATTCACTCAGTTCCATGACCAAAGAATGAACCCAGGGACAATCAGACAAGAAACCAGAGCTAAATCAGCACAAATCCATCATTACCAGTGGAGGTAAAAAACCAAACAACCCAAACTCAGTAATCTTATCTTCACATCCCATACAAAAGATAGTGCCTGATGTATTTGTAATAAACTAAGACAATATATGGGGGTGGAATGTCAATAGGACACATAGCTCCTGCCTATTTAGTTTAAGAAGGATGACAATGTCTAGAATAGGCTTGGAGAGCTTATAATCAGACACTAAAGAATGAAGCATAGCAGGGGAATTCTGTATCTTTATTTACAGAAAGACATTTTTTTTCCACAGCACCAAATATAATCAATGTTCTCTCCATTACTAAAGCCCAGATCGTCTTTGTACACATCTCTCTAAAGAGATAGGAAACAAGCAGGTGCACTGTTATCTGCATTTCACTGTCCTTGCATATATTTGTGTCTCCGGAATAATCTCATTTGATCGTGTTCATCTTTGATCTGTCTGTTTTCATGTTCAGGTGGTTACAGCTTTGCCATATTGGCCACTTTGTATCAGCCCCAACAGGATGTCCTCCTGAGAATTCATATCCTTTTCAACACATTCAGTTATTCATTCAGGCTTTCATTCCATAACCTACATCATACCTTGCCAGCTGTCACATTCACAAGCTCAATGCCAACTATTAAGACTCTTTTGCTACTTAAGTTTTTTGATTATTTCATTGTATACCATGTAGTACATGTCTTGCATATTAGACCTCACAGTAACTCTTTCTGTGATTTACTACTTCGTCTCTCATGTCAATCCCATTAGTTAGACTGAGGTTATCTTTTCATCCTGTTTTCATGTATTCTGTTATTTCACAATATATTTTAAGTATCATTACCACACTGTATATATGTATAGGCTCTTGAGTAACAGACAACAACAGTGAGTGTAGTAACATACTTCAACAGCTTACTCTGGGAAATTACTATTTTGAATAATAATTTGTGTTTTTTCATATTTACATGTACTCTGAACAATAGTATTCGATTTAATAGTACCCCCAGGTAAGGAGCATTTGGGCAATTAGCAGGTAGGATTCCACTGTTATTATAGTTTGTATCTGACATCTTGGTAGCTTATAACCCATCACTAGCTTACATGCTGAGTCAAACTTAGTTCTTAAGATGCTAAAGAGACTGATGAGCCTATTCTTGAAAGATGGAAAATCCTTCTACATAAGATCATTGTTGAATATTAATGTATCTGTGAATATTGCCTTTGTTAAACAGGGACTAAAATTTTGTTCCATTAACTGTTGCTCATTATTCTTATACTCTCCAAGGGTAACTTTTCTTCACCAGCTCTACATATAAAAGGAATGAGATGAGTGGAACAGGTGGGTTGTTATGTTATGCCAGATTTTTGCACTAATCATATTTGACTCTATTGTCATTCTCTAAAGACGTACTCTGACAGAATGCTGGGATTTTGGTTGTTTTTTTGGGGGGGGCGGGGGGGTTGGTATGAGGATACTTTTCCCCCTGGAGGTAATTGAGATTAAGTGACTTGCTCAGGGTCACACAGCTAGTAAGTGTCAAATGTTTGAAGCTGCATTTGAACTTAGGTTCTCCTGGCTCCAGGGTGAGTACTCTGTACATTGCACCACTTAACTCCCCCTGGAGACTTCCTCTGAACCCTCATTGTGGCATTGCAATGTCCATGGGTTCTTAATGTCTATGTCAGCAGAGAACAAGCCCTGGCAAGTCCTACCAAGTTGGAAAGGATTTGAGTCCAGTGATAGGCTCTATGTCTATTGTTTAAGGACCAGTTTACCTAAATTCAAAGAGACTCATTACAAGGCTGACTTCAGGGAGAACAATTTTTAGTACTAGAAATGCTAGTAGACCATTTTCTAAGTTATAGAGGAGTTTGCATCTAATACAGTGGAGGAAGTATCCAGTCATATTAGTTAATATTATAAATCCATGAATAACTGATATAACAGCTAGATGGTACTATGGATAGAACAACAGGCTGAAAGTCAAGAAGATTTGAATTCAAATTGACTTCAAACATTTACTAGATGTGTAGCTCTTGGCAAGTCACTTAACCTCTGTCTGCCTCAGTTTCTTCAACTGTAAAGTTGGGATAAGAATAGCACCTACCTCACAGGGTTATCATGAGGATGAAATGAAATATTTGTAAAACATTCAGCACAGAGCCTGGCATATTGCAGGCTCTTACTAAATGCTGTTTCCTTCTTTTCTTTCTTCCTTGGGAGATGTTAGGTGAGTTTTAGAATTCCATGAGATGTACATGAGATGCTATATATGATTAATTCTATTAAAGTATTTTTAAATTATGATTTTGAGAGAAAAATGTCATGAATTAAAAATATATGAGAAAGAAAAGAGAAGAACATAAGGAAATAAACATAGAGGACAATCCAGAGAATCAATAAAATATTCTTAGATAAGGATTCTGGAAGGTACAAATAATATCATACATGTTATAATAAGATAGTAGGGAGAACAGAGGCACTGTGAGGAATAGTGCCATGAGAGGGTGCAGTTATAGCCGTGAACATCATAGGAGAGATTCCTCTAGGATTGTCCATGATGGATGAAGGGAAGAGTTGAATTAAGTTGTTGCTAATTACAATAGATGGTTCTCCAATTTGGATTATTAAATTTTTAAGATTTTGTAAATAACAGAAAATAAATTAATTTGGACTTATATGGAGCAAAGATGTTGGGCAGTTTGTGAGATGAAAAGTAGAGTGATTAAGAGAGGGGCTACAATTTCTTGCTTTTTTTTTGCTATTTTTTTTTTTTTGCTTTTTAAAAATTTTTTTGGAAGGGCAATTGGAGTTAAGTGACTTGCCCAAGGTCACACGGCTAGTGTTAAGTGTCTGAGGCCAGACTTGAACTCAGGTCCTCCTTATTCCAGGACTGGTGCTCTATTCATTGCACCACCTAGCCGCCGCAGGGCTACAATTTCCAAACAATTTCAATGACTGAGAGGTGAGGTAGCATAGGAGATAGATAATTAGTCTTGGAGTCAAGAAGACCTGCTTCAAATCCTTCCTCAGATACTTAGTGCCTATATATGACTCTCAGCCTGGGTTTTCTAATTTATTAAATGATGAGGTTGGACTCCATACCTTATAACATCCTTTATATTTTTAAATGTATAGTCTGTGACTTTTTAAATAGATAGTAGTTGTTTTTGATGGTGATGATGATGATGATGATGATGATGAAGATTATGATAAAGATGTTACAGTCCTGATAGAGAAATACTTGCTATGTGACCTTGGACAACTAACCTCTCAGTGCCCTGGGTATTCTTTACATGTTGGTAGAAAGAGTTTCCTAAGAGGAAATTTCTCTTCACAAATTATCTCATAGATCTGGAAGCTACAAGACCCTCACCCCAAACAAAACAAGACAAAACAACAACGATGACAACAACACACTGTTAGAAGACTATAATAACTATAATAACTGTAAATAACTATAATAACTATAAAAGACTATAAAATGATTCCTCAGTGAAAACATACCATAGGATCTCAAAATTATAAATGCTTTAATAACTCAGAGATATATAACAGTGAGGACTGTAGTAATCAGTGAAGGTTTCATGACAAACATAGGATCCACCTAGTGTAACCATCTCATTTTACAGATAAATAAACAAAGATCTAGAGAGGTTCAATTGCAAAGCAAGGATATGCTCCAAACCTAAATCTAGTGGCTCTTTTATCTATGTGACTCTGGGACTTAGGACATCTTGGATCATAGGAAAGGAGAAAGAGAAGTGACACATAGGGGCACTAATGGAAAGAGCGCTGAATTGGAATTCAGAAAACCTAGGTTTAATACTTGATTTTGCTATTTATTACATGTTTCCTTAGATTACCTTAATCTCTATGGATTTCACTCACTTCATCCATCAAATCAAAGTTTTAGATGAGATGACTTTGAAGATTCCTTCCAGTTCTACATCTAGGATTCAATGACATTTCCAGCCAGAGCAGCAGAAGACTGATGAACCATGACTGTGGTGCTGGTATTTTGTCTGTCTGTGGCTTTGTTGAGCCATGACTTCTCAGGAATAGAGACTCTGAAGGACTTAAGGTGCACTGGACATTGTGTGCTTCAGCACGGAATAGGAACAGCACAGAGAGCTGGACAAGGAACTGGGAGCTGTCTGCCTTTGAACCCTGTTGACAGTTTGGTGAATCCAGGTAGGAGCTGGGACCATGGAAGGAGATGCAGGGAATCTGAGAGACTACCCTGAGTCAAGCTGAAAGGAGACTTTACTTGGATATGGTGTACTGGCTGAGAAGACTGTGATTTACTTGTGACCGAAGGGTGGATGGCCTGTGTATTTTCTGATGATTGAGTAGTGAATGATGACTGAATAGTGACTGATATTGTAACTTAGTGTGCCCCGTGAGTGGAGAACTTTGACTATTGTATTTTGTGACCCTTAAGGAGGAAAGGAGGATTGAATTATTGAGTGGATTGAATGATTGAGTTACTAAGTGATTGACTGACTAAATGACTGTACTTTGTTCAAAACTATGTGACCACTGTGGTGAAAACTATGTGACCATTTTACTGATAAGTTGTTGTGAATGCTGCATTTTGATTTTCTGTGATAAGTTGTAATATTGTGAATGCTCTACCTTGATTTTCTCTGAATGATTTGTTACTGAATAGAGTGCTCACTATACTATGTACTCAGAATCTTGAAAACTATTCACAGCAGCAGTCCTCTGGAAAACTGCTTGTACTTGGCTTTACACAGAGCTATTTTTTTTTTAATAAAGAGATTAAGCATTGTCTTCTAAGGTCCTTGTGTAACTGTTCAGTAATGCATGTAGCATAATACACTTGGAAGATGTAAGAAGCAGCCAGATGATACAATAGGTATAATATCGGGCTTGAAGTCTGAAAAATCTGAGTTCAAGCCCAGTTTCAGACATTTACTGGCTATGCGACACTGGGCAAATCACTTAACCTCTCTTTGTTTTAGTTTTCTCATCTGTAAAATGGGGGTAATAATAACAACACCTATCTCCCAGGGTTGTTGTAAGGATCAAATGAGATAATCGTAAAGCAGTTAAAGCAATATCTGGTGCACAATAAGTGCTATATGAATATTAACTATTATTAAAATTACATTTAGAATAAAATACTTAAAGAATCTGTGATTTTGTTAACTTCATCAAAGCAGAGTTCAACCTTCAATTTACAGGGAGTGTGAAGCAAACTTAAAGATCAACTAGTGCAGAGATTCCCAAACTTATTTGGTCTACTGTCTACTTTTAAAAAAATTACTTAGCAGTCCCCTGGAAATTTACTGTCTTTAACAGTTTTTTTTTTTTAACTTGTATCATTTCTTGGCAGCTAGGTGGCTAAGTGAATAGAGCACCAACTCTGGAGTCAGGAGGACCTGAATTCAAATCTGGCCTCAGACACTTAACACTTACTAGCTGTGTGACCTTGGGCAAGTCACTTAACCCCAACCGCCCTCCAAAAAACAAACAACAACAAAACAAAACAGAAAACCCAAAAACTTGCATCATTTCCAAATTATGTGTGTGTATTTTAAATGATACATCTTAAATTTATTAATTTATTGTAAATTTGTGGCTGTTTTTCCCCCACAATGAAATTTTGATGATTCAGTATTGTGTCACTACAAGTCATTACATGCATATATTCCTTCCAATGTGGACTTCCCAAAAATATGCAGCATGCTGGCCTGCTTACACTTGTTTGTTAAGACCTATCTCAGACTTGACCACTGATCCATATAACTTGTATTTTTTGTGTTTATTTGGAAAATAATGGAATCATTATGACTTGAATTTTGTTACACAATTGATGAGACGTGTAAAAATGGTTTTCCAACATTTCTTCTTTTCTTTCCTTATGGTTCCACTGCTCCCTTATTTTTATTTCACACTCCAGACTTACACCTGAAGCTACTATTCCCCTTCCCCCCTCCATTGTGGCAGCACCTCCAGGTAGTAGTATCACCCTTTTTGGGAACCTATGTGACTAGTACAACCACCTTTTCTTATAGATATGAAAATTGAGGCATGGGTAGGTAAGTTTCCTACGACTGCCTAAGTACTAAGGAGTTGTCTAAGGTACCATAAAATTTCAATGACTTGCTGTGTTCAGTAAATACCAGAGACAGGGTTTGAACCGAGGTCTGCTTGACTTCAAATCTAACAGTCTCTATCCATAAAATCTTGCTGCCTCTAATAGTATATATTGATAAAGTACCAGATGCTATCATGAGAATGAGCTTGCTATAGGAATATTTCAACTATCAAAATTCTTTCTGTAATATGGTTGCTTTGTATATAGCATATATTATGTAAGTAAGCACTTCCAAAAGATTATCCTGCCTGGGTCAGTGGACCTATACTCTAGTGCCAAATCTGATGAAAATTATCTGTGTGACCTTGGGGAAGTCCCATTCTCTGGAACTTAGAATTTTCAACCATATAATAAATGATTTTCAATTGTCCTCTCCAGCTGCAAAATTTCCATGATTTTGTAGCTAATATGTTACAATAGCAGACCCAGGGAAACTAATAGCCACAGTAATTGTTTCAACATTTCCAGGTAAATGACTGTGTGTCCAATTAACAACTTTTGCTTGATTTAGACCTTTTGTTTCTGAAGTCAAAGGGTAAGGAAAAGAGCAATATTAGTGTGGTTTTCCACACAATTGGGAAAAGCTCACTCTGTAGCTGATTGCATGGAACCTCACCTCAAGTTACATTTTCAAATGGTGCATTGCACCTGCTCATTCATCAAACTGCCATGGGATTACTTTGCTTTCTGGCTTTTTCCTTTAAAACCCACATTTCACACAGTGGTTGGAATTGTTTTGTGTCATTATACAAAAAAGTTGTATCAAACCTTTCTGGTATTTCTCAGGCTGGAGTACATACCTCCATAAATAAAAATAGTCCTTAATATATTCAGTTCCAGCATATGCCAAAAAGTGAAATTCCATTAGCTAAATATATTAGCCTACAAATATTGCATGAGTATATCATGATCCCTTTCAATTCCACCTGAGTTATTAAGTTTTCCATTTGGATTGATCAACCAATATTCCATATAGACATAGCGTAAGTGTAATTTTTTTACTTGTGGTATTGGAATATTTACTCTTTGTTTTGTGTGCTGCAGTGTTTGTCAAGAGGAATAAACAGAATAAAGCCTCTGCATCCTCTTAGGCAGCTGGCTACTGTGTCTCTGCTTTGCCCTCTCACACTCTGCATTATGATCTATACCTCTTGAAACTGCCGACATAGAGCATCACAAAGGATGTGTTGCTTAGGATGGTAAAAGTGGTTTGGGCACAGAAAAGGGATAAAATGGAAGTGGAAGAGTAAAGGAATAACTGTAATAAACTTGCGATCAAACCTTTTTTAACAAGGCAGACCTCTTCACGATCAGTGTGTGTGTGTGTGTGTGTGTGTGTGTGTGTGTGTGTGTGTATGTATATTCTTCAGGTTTTGAAAAACTTTAAGAGGTATAACCATGGATTCAAAACATGTACAATGGTAGATAATGCACTGATTCTGATTCCCTAGCAAACTTCACCTCACATATTCGTCCTTGCATTATGCTATTGAACCAGGTAATTCCTAAAGACAGACTGAATCCTTGAATCATTGAGTGTGAAAGTTGGGAGGAACGTGAGTTCTAGCTCAACTTCCTTATTTTGCAGATAAGGAAACTAAGCCTTTAACACAGCTAGCTGGTTGGAAAATCAGAATAAAGGCCAGGTCTCCTGACTCCCACTTCTTTGCTCTTTCTAAATCATCTCTTCTAGGTGAACAGTATTCTTCAGGATCTCTTTTCCTCCTCTAAATCAAACAGTACTTGTTCTATACAGGCTCCAAACTCAGAGAAGAGCTCTGCCCCTGCCTCCTGAGTCGCTAAAATAATTTCCCTCTTACACCTTTCTACATCTGGTCCTATGCTAAAATTAACCTCTTAAATGGTTCCTCTTAAGGAAGGGTGGGGTGGGTTCTTCTACGATAGGATACAGTTAGTGAAAGATTTTTAAATGAATAAGAGTGGATGGAGACCAAAGGAAGGTGAGAAAAGATTGCACTGTCAGCATACAGCTGCCTTTCCCCCTGTCCTCTATGTGAGCACGTTTCCTTTGTAGGGTCACTCACAAACCTGAGACACATTAAGCCAGTTTTATTTGTGAGGCAACTGACAAATACCAGAACCCACTCCACCGCCCTGCATATACACATATTCCTCCACATTCCTAGAGACTGGAAATCAATCCCCAGATTTAACAAATTCCCACCATTTACAGGGCATATAAATAATACCATAACAAAACCTACAATTAGCTGAGCCCAGATAAAATCACAAGAAGAAAACCAGAGTTGAATGCCATTCAAAAGAACGAGGCAAGCTATGCCATTTGGGGATGAGGGAGGCTGCAAGGTCAACGCACCTCCCTTTCCCCCCTCCCCCCCCCCCCCCCCCGCAGTTATAAGGAGGTCTGAGGGTCAGGCAGTCAAAGACACTATGAAGGGACCCTTGGTCCCATTCACACACGGATTCAACAACCTCTTAGTATTAGGTAACCTACTCTTCAAACGTTGTAAAGAAACACTAGGCAAATGTTTCTCCTTTCTCCCTTTTCAAAATTCCAACAGAGAAAACCAAGAGGAGATGAGGGGGGAGGGGAAACAAAATCGATAAAGTCCATGTGTTCCTCCTTCATTCTCTCCCTTTACCTCTTCATAACGTTTAAGCTTGTTTTGAGCCCAGTAATTGTTCACCCCAGCTTCTTTCACCTCTCTTCCACTTAACACCACGGCACCCCAAAACTGTATTACTCAGCTAATACAGATTTGGTTGCTAAGGGGAATTTCCAGTCACCAAACTGAATTAGTAAGGAGGCAAAGAAACCAAAGCTTAAGCCTCTTCCACCCTTAGGACTCCCGTATTTGTTCCACTGAGTATTCCAAAAAGTAAGCCTGGGACCCTTTGGTCCAGATATGCATCTTTCCAGGAAGCAGTGCCTTCCACGTCTTAGAGCCTACAGCTCCTTGAAGGGAAAGGGAACTGGGTTTCTGCAGCACTGCAGCAGCAAGCCCTACAACAACTGCAGCAGCAGCAAGGGCTGCAGCAGCAGCAGCCGCCGCAGCCGCAACCAGGAAGCCAGAGAGAGCTGCTCGCTCCAGCCCAGCCCAGAGGGGTCTCTGCCTTTCTCTCCCTCTATTGTGTGAGCAGCACTGCAGAGCCTAGCAGCAGCACCGCTCCAACAGCACCCCCAGCCCCCAACCTTCCTTCTGGGGAGGGGGCGGGGAGAGGGAGAAAGAACTGTCCCCAGAGGCATGCAAGCACTTCATAAATAATGCAGAGGCTCCTCGACTTCCCTGCAATATGTTTCCCAGCAAAATGTCACCAACAGCATTACTTTCCAGCATGCATCATCATACGTGTGTTCTGTGTGTAAAAGATGGGCGGAGAGAGGCACCTTTCCCTTTCTCACTGGAAAAGTCAGATCACAAAGGGATTTTACAGGAATCTCTCACCTTCTTCAGATCAATATTGCATTTCCAAATACAAAAAGATAATGTAGTTGTCGCGACGTAGTTTGCAATGTAGTTAGCGAGGGATTTTATTATTGACGCGCTCAGGGAGTCAGGCGTTAACTGTCAAAACAGGTAAAAGTCGCTCAATGAACATAATTATGACATTATCATGATAACAATAAAATACTAACAGAAACAAACCAGAAAACTGTATCTCCTCATGCTAATGGTTTGGGAATATGCTTAAAGTTTGAGAGCGCAAGCTTTAGTCCGTTTGTTTACTCCACACCATTAACCACCCAGTCCAAGCAAGATTACCCTGCAAAGTTGCTTTTGCCTTCAACCGAACGTGCTGCTGAAACTCAGAGCAGTCAAATAACTAGCTCCTGTTTGTGTCAATGCCACATAAAGGATAAATGCACCACAAACCGCTCTCCCGTCACCGAGTTTAACCCAAATCCATGTATCAATTAGCGCAAGATACACATCCTCAAACTTCTTTGTTGAACAATCTCAGTCACCTCAGAACACACATAGTCCCAGCACTTAACTTCTCAAAGCATAAACAAACCTTTAATCCCTGAAATGAAACTTGTTGGATTCCTTCTAGTCACATTTCTTCAGAGTTAAAAAAAAAATCAATTTAGCAATGCATACATGCAGTTCATACATATGTGAGTATATCTATCCATGGATATAGATATAGTGCATGTATACTCATATATGAACACATACATATACACGCCCCTTCCATCACTTCCAATTTCTTAGCAAACTGCAAATAGTGAATTTAGCACGTATATCAGAAGACAACACAACCCCATAGCCACAAACATACAATTAAATGCATTCCATTTGACATTTTAATATTGTCACTCACTTGATTCTTGTTTATTTGGGGCACTTACCCTTAGATAAGACTCTTTATTTTTTTTTAGAAAACTAGCAGTTCCATGATTCAGATAGTTCTTGCAACTTTCCTGTACATAGAAACCTTTCCGAGTTTAAAAGAGGCAAAAGCTATTTGGGACTTTTAAACATTGGGGGAGGGGGCTCATAAGGAGAGGATGAATCCGGATTTCTTCACAATATCAGGACCCTGGAAAAATCCAATCCTTCTTCAGAAGAGAATTCTTTCAGACCCGCTATCTGTATTACTATTAATGCGCAGAGCAGAAGGCATTGCATACAAATAGATCCAAGTATGCGCTTCTATTGGTGGCTGCGGAAGGCCCCTGGGTCCTACTGCCTCTGTCTCTAGGAACTACAAAGCAACACTATACAAGCAGCTTTAGGGAAGAGAAAGGGAGGGGGGACGGGGGAATGTGTTTAATTGATTCGTTTACCTCCAGCATTCTAATGCCTGGCTCGATGTTTAACCAAGAAAAAAAAAACTCACACACATTTAAACTCACGTCATGTGATGATCATTTCATATCTGCTTGTAATTGCCAGTGTGTGGGATGGCTTTAAAAATACATAGATTTAAAAGGAGAAATTTTGAGAAAATATTCACATCAATAATTTTGCCTGAAAATTCCAACGCATTATTTCATTTATGTAAGGTTCAGGTTTTAACAGGGTAAAATATTCTCTATTATGTTTTTCTAGATTTCAGTTCATCCAAATTGCATTATTGAGAAAAAAAACCCACTACTATTCAAAGCAAAATAACTCATTGAGGGACAAAATGAATTAGATATGACAACTTGAGAATCAAAAGAATTATTAGAAAAATACAATATTTTGTCATTGGTGTTAGTGGTATGTGAATTAATTACTCAGCACAGGTTTAAAATGATATATTAAGAAGAACAAGAAACATTAAGTTCACTAAATTGTTCTAAGTTCATAATTTAATATATAGACACAAACATGTTACAATAAAAATTGGAAAAAAAAAAGACAATACCAGCATAATAAATTAAATATTGGTCATTGCCATGTTACTTTTTAAAAACAACTTGTCTATGGTGTTATTAAAAACGCAAATTGGAAAACAATCAAGATTTTAAAATGTACATATAGGAACTGACACTTTTAGGCAACAAAACATCACGTATAAATATTTAAGAAGGATGTTTATATGAGGTCATATGAACACAACATTATAATTGTACATTGTAATTGTGATAGTTTAGACTTAATACATTTGGCTATAAGGTTTTAAATAGACCTCCAACTCTTGACCCCTTAATTCTTTGGAAGGTGATGCAAAGGTTTATGAAGAATGCAACAGGTCCTACCTATGTTGATTCTTGATATGATAAAATATGTAATTGAATATATTTCTTTTAGTTTAGCTGTGAATTTTCATGATAAACATGAATTTAATGGTGGTTCATATCTTCAATTTTCAGGTGAATGTTATTGGAAAGTTTTTTGTTAAATAAAGTGATTGTCGACTCATAAATTCACTGATAAGACCTGTTTAATATACATCTAATGAAAACCAAAACATGAAAAAAACTACAGAATATTAAAATGAAGATAATTAAGATATTCATGATACTCGGAAAGAGTGCCTTGAATTTGTGTAGTGTATTATAAAAGCAATCCTTTCTCTTGTATGCAACCTCCCAGTCCCCATATCAGTAACCCTTGACAACCAAAGTGTTACTTCAAGACTAGAATTCTGTTGCTGCCTTTCAGAACTAACTTACAGATTGCATCCTTGTTGGGAGCACATTTTAACTCTTTGTTGCCCGAGCAGTGAAGAAAGAAACCTCTCCCAGGTTTTAGAGGATTAAAAAGAAAAAAAAAGTTTCTGCTAATGGGCATGTGCAAAGTTTCTTACCAAACAGAGGATTAAAAGAAAAGATCCTACTGGATTCCATCAAAATTCATTTGGTGCAATTTCCCATTGTTAATACATCTCTGATGATGCTGTATGACTCTATACTTTCACTTGCAATTGTTTTCAGATCAATGTTGAACATGTCTCTAACCAATGTGCTTACTTTCCAAATCTCAAGTTGTTGTTTTAGGGTTATGACGTAGTTGATATTATTCACATATGTCAGTATGTTCTCTGAGGATTTAAGGGAAACGGGGGAAAAAAACGACATTATTTTCAAAGAATTACCAATATGCTTCTCATGCAAAGTTTATTCAACCATCTGGAAAATGTAAGGTTCGTAAGGTTCATATTTAATTTTTGTCTTTAAGCCCATAGTGCCTAGTATAGAGCCTGCATGTAGTAGGTACTTAGTATTTTATTGATTCGAATTGCTATTTATTCGTTAACAATTGCATCGCACAAAGAATGCAACCCTTAGTTAAAGTGGACTTAACTAGTGCAATCATTTCACAATCTAAAGGCAAACTAAAAACATAACTAAGAATTCCACACTTGAAGAGAATCCTTTCGAAAAAGAGAGGAAGTGTTTTACCCAAGCAGATTTTACAGGGATTAATAAAATTTGGATATGAAAGGAGTTTAATAGAGAAATTGGGTAGGTGGGCAAACATCTGAACTCAGATGATTATACTTACTAGTAAAACAACAGAAAAGAAATAAACCAAAGCTAGCCTATTAGCACAATTAAAATGCAATTGCTTGATCAATTAGCACTCTCTGTAAAATAGCCTCATGCAGGCACACCACAAGCTAACTAAAAGTCTTAAATCCCATTTTGTGCAATTTAAAAAACAAGTATAATTTATATGCCTTTGATGGAATGGTTACTATTTTCTAAAATTATTATTATATATTATAATTTGTTAGCATTGCATATTAAAACCTAGTAATATGTAGTGGAATATATAAATAAATGCATGTGAAACCATAGTTAGTAAATTCTAATAAATATGATTCCTATAGCTATAGAGAGATCCTTGATCTATTCTTTGCTATTTGAAATATCGTTGGGCTCCCTCATATTGTCAGTGCAGTTTTCAAGGACAACACATACCATGTCAGAAACTGATTTCCATTATGCCCTTGGATCATGATGACAACGCCTTATTGTGGCTAACATGAATATCTATAAAAGTTGGAAAACAAGCTAAGCCTGGCACTCTACCGTGCTACTCAAACAACCCATTTAGCTTTAAAAGAGGCAGGTAAACAGTCTGGAAGGAATATAGTATTTTAAAATTTATCTTTGGTGTAAAATTATTGTGTCTTTTAAACTACTTACCTATTCTGTATATATTCAACATTACTGAAAAAATATAAATTAAAAAATAGGATTGGTTATTATTAGTCTGGAGATTTATTCTAAATGAGTACTGAAGATCTGAAAGAATGTGGTATGGTCATCATGGAATGGATCAGAAGTCAGCTCGTTTACCTATTTGTCAATGCACAAGTCACTTATCCCTGAACCTTACTTTGTTCTTCTGTGAAATGGCAGAGGGAGTGAATAACAGTTACATTACTTATCTCAGGATATCGCTATAAGGAAAGTGTCTTGTAAACAGTACCATGCTCTGTATACATGAACTTCTGCTATTATTGATATTGACCAAAGTAAAAGGTGACTTAGTAGACACAGAGAAAATATTAAGTGATTAGAAATCCAAAGCTGAGGGTGAGTTTAAAGATACAGTATTCTCAGCTTATATCCTCAAAGTGTCTTCCTTCATGATCATTCGAGAAAAACCTGTTATGCATATGCACCTATTATAAATAGGACAACATATTAGGAGTCAAGACAGATATAAAGACAAATAAGACATCATTTGTGGTATCAGGGATCTTACAATCTGATAAAGGAGAAAAAAAATCCAGGTATACAAATATGGTATAAAATAGACAAGGATTTCAAAGACTGAGAGGTACCAAAGCAAAATGAAAAGAGAATAACACTATATATTTCGTTCAGTTCATGACCCTGAGGTCCTTGTCATGCCAATACTGTCCATGGGTTTTCTTGGTGAAGATATTGGAGTCATTTGCCATTTTCTTCCTTAGGGGATTAAGCTAGATGGAGGTTAGGTGACTTGCTCAGGGTCACAAGGCCAGTCTGTGTCTGAGGCCATATCTGAAATCAAGTCTTCCTGACTTCAAGTCTAGAACTCTGTCCACTGAGCTACCTATCTTTCTTTGTCATTTATGCCAACAACAAAAACTGAAATACTGTTGAATATGAGCTAGTGCATCAAAATACCTTCTGATTCATTTAAAAGGTATTTTGACACCCTGTCTATTAAAGTACAATACCATGTAACAAATGTTTATGAAAGGCAAGTGCCTACCATGTAAGGAGTTGTGTTCTAGGTACTGGTGGAAATTAGATAGAAGGAGACAGATAAATAGATAGATGATTAAATAAATAAAGTTTAGATAAGTCATGGATTTTGCCTTCATGGAAGTGAGAGTCAAATAAGAGGACAATATTCTAATATCGGTAGCAATAATGATCTATATCCTTGGCACACTTATTAAATATATGGATTAAAAACTACCTGATTTCACGCTCTGAAACAAGGAGGAGAAAGTCAAGGAAAAGTAAGTACAAACACACTCTATGTCAGGTACTATGCCAGAAAGTATTATTAGAATGTGGAAAATATAAATCACAGAGAGGAGGAACTTGAAGTTACATGAACTCATGGAGATTGGAACCTCATGGCATAAAAATTTTTGTATGATAATTACCAGAAATGGAATGTCGATATCTGAAGATCTAATAAAGCAAGAAAAGAGAAGAGAACAGAAAGAGCTTGCATTTTATTATAAAATTATTATGCCTCAATTGGAATTTTAAAAATCACAAGATATTATTTGATAAGGAAAAAGGTAGGAGTTAAATCCTTTGATGAAGGATGAAAGAAGGAAAAAAAAACAAAGGAGAAATGACAGCAGACATTTGTTACAAACAGGTTAGAAAGAATCATATATAAAAATGTCAACAACTTATTATATTTTAAAATATTTTGAAATAAATGATATGTCTACAATGTTAATGTCTATAATTAAGAATAAAGCTAATCTTCTTGGTACTTGATCAAACCAATGCTAAATTTTGAGACAAAATGTGTCAACTTAATGTATTGCCATATGACATAACTTCAACTAAAGTGGGTGATTTAGAAGGAAAGCAGTCAGTAATGCCCCAAATCTAACCTAGAATTTGAAAGTAAATCAACTGGCTTTCTCAAGGTGTAGTCTTGAGTGATATAGGCACTTTAAAAAATAAGAGAAAAATGTAAAACAATTATCCATTTTATAACATAGAGCTGAAAGTTAGCTAAGTGCACTCACAATACAATTCTTTTCTATAACTTATTCCAGCTGAGCAAAGGACTGTTCACCTGTTCACTCATTAGCTCATTCATTCATTTAACAATTATTCATTAAATTACTAATTTGGAGGCACTTTACTAGACCAATGTGAATATATATATATATATGCAAGGAAAAGGACATTGAAAAAATACATGAATACTGATAGTAATTTTTAAAAAGGAAGCTTAATTTGAATACTTCTTGGACATAGATTTGGTTTGTAGGGGTAAAAATTCAATGCTTTATTTTTTTTAGATAAAAAAATACAAACTTTAAAATAAAGGTTTGAGAAACAAAGAAATAAAGGAGAAATCACCCTTAAAGATGGAGGACCTAGAAAATTTCTTATTTTCTGAATGGTTGCAGTAAGGTTAAGACGATGAGAAAGTTAGATGTAGTAAGAAACAGAAAGTTTACACAGTGTTAATATACTGAACAAAACAGTGATATCAAGGAAGTGAATGAAACTAGGTTCTCTGAGAAATTTAAAAGTGTTGCAGCTGAATAAAATCGATAATTATTGGTTCAAACACTTCTCCCAACAGTAGCACACAAATTACTTTGAAGTATAGTGCCAGGTACTCCTCAAATATAAGGTTAATTAAGTCTTTTTTAGCAGAAGACATTGTATGTTTATTACCAAAACATGAGAATCTCAGCAAACCCTCAATATTAAGACAGTCTTGCCATCTCACCCTGGCTAGAAAGGCAGGATTCACTCACAGGTCCATTTCCACTGCTAGTAACATGCGAGCTTTAACTTGTTTTGTTTCTGACCTGGACTGGATTGTCCCTAATTAGGCAACCTGATCATTCCCTATTTCCAAGGACTCACCATATTAATATCAGATTTAGCTCAGACACCTAAAATACAAAGCTTATTGCAGATCAGAACTTCTAAACTCCAGACATCTTCTAGTTTTATGGTCCCTGAGAGCTAAGAATGTAGGGATGTGCCACCATGCCAGTTCATTACATGTTTATATACTTTAGTTTTTGTAGTTAATTTATGTATTTTTAGCTTTCAACATTATACCAGCAATGTGATATTCACAGCTCCCACAGCAGCTTTGCATATGCTGGTGTAGAGGTTAATCAAAAAATGTAACAGGCTCTCCACATGGAGGACAGAATTGAAGCATTTATTCAAATACCAGGAAACCAAGTCCCAAAATCAGAAAGTCAAAATCATTACAGTAAACACAAAGTAGGTGCACATAGTCAATGCAGTGAACACCCACATCCCCAAGCCTTCAAAACAAAACAGGCTCCCTCAAGCAACAATCCTCCTCTCCTCACTCACAGTAGCTCCTCACCCTCCATGATGCTCACTCCCAGCAGTTCTGGCTCCCAGCAATTCTCATTCTCAGCAGTTCTTCCTGGCTCTCAGAAGTTCTTGCTGGCTCTCAGAAGTTCTGGCTCCCAGCTGTTCTCAATTTGTAGCAGTTCTCAGAAGTTCTCAGGATCCTAGCAGTTCTCTCTCTCTCTCTCTCAGAAATTCTGTTCTCTAACTCAGAAATTCTGGCTCTCTAGCTTGGGCTTTTCCTTATATATATGATATTAACTCCTATCTGTTCCATTCCTTCCTGTTACATCAGCAACTTCCTCCCACTATGGGATTCACAGATTCTGGATTTTAATACTTGATACAATCACCAACTTGAAACAAGGTGCTAAGTATCTGTTTGCTTGCCAATACAAGGGGCATGGAAGATCTTCAATTCCCCATTATCATTACAAACATCCACTTCCTTAAGTTTTAAATTTACTCCCCTTCCCTCTCCTTTCCCTTCCTCCAAGACTGCATGCAATCTGATATATGCTCTACATATAAATTCCTATTAAACATATTTTCACATTAGTCATGTTTTATAGAAGAATTAGAACAAATGGAAGGAACCATAAGAAAGAAAAACAAAAGAAAAGAAAAGAAAAGAAAAAAAGAAAACAGTCTACTTTGTTCTCCATTCAAACTCCAGCTCTTTCTTTGAAGGTGAATGGCATTTTCCATCATGAGCCCTTTGGAATTCTTTTAATTCCTTGCATTGCTGAGGAAAGCTAAGTCTATCAAAGTCAATCATGGCACACTGTGGCTGTTACTGTGTACAATGTTCTCCTGGTTCTCCTTACTTCAATCAGCATGAGTTCATATAAGTCTTTCCAGTTTTTTCTGAAGTCTGCCTGTTCATCACTTTTTATAGCACAATAATATTTCATTACATTCATATACTACAACTTGTTCAGTCATTTCCAAATTGGTGGACATCCCCTCAATTTCCAGTTCTTGACCACTACATGTGGGTCCTTTTCTAATTTCTATAATCTTTCTGGGATATATCCTTAGAAATGGTATTGCTGGGTCAAAGGGTATGCACATTTTTATAGCTCACTAGACATAGTTCCAAATTGTTCTCTAGAATAGTTGGATCAGTTCACACCTCCACCAACAACAAATTAGTGTTCCAATTTTCCCTCATCTTTTAGAATTTTTATCATTTTCCTGTTTTGTTATGTTAGTCAATATGATAGGTGTGATGTGGTACCTCAGAGTTGTTTTGATTTGCATTTCTCTAATCAATAGTGATTTAGAGCATGTTTTCATATGACTATAGATAGTATTAATTTCTTCATCTGAAAACTACTTGTTCATATGGTTTGACTGTTTATCAGTTGGGGAATGATATGTATTCTTATAAATTTGATTCAGTTCTCTATATATTTTTAAAATGAGGCCTTTATCAGAGACACTAGTTGTAAAAAATTATTTCCCAGTTTTGTGCTTCGCCCTTAATTTTGGTTGCATTGGCTTTGTGTAAAACCTTTTCATTTAATGTAATCAAAATTATCCATTTTGCATTTCATAATCTCTATCTCTTGTTTGGCCATAAATTCCTTTTTTCTCTATAAATCTAACTATTCCTTGCTCCACTAATTTGCTTATAGTATAAGCTTTTATATCTAAATTGTGTACCCACTTGGATTTCATTTTGGTATATGATGTCACATGTTGATCGAGGCCCAATTTCTGCCATGATATTTTCCAGTTTTCCCACTTGTTTTTGTCAAATACTGAGTTCTTATCCCAGAAGCTATGGTCTTTGCATTTACCAAACAGTAGATTACTATAGTCATTGATTACTGTCTCTTGTGTATCTAACCTATTGCACTTATCTCTCTATTTCTTAACCAATACTAAGTAATTTTGATGATTGCTGCTTTATAATGAAATTTAAGCTATGGTATGTCTAGACCACCATCTCCAGTATTTCTTTACATTAATTCCCTTGATATTCTGGACCTTTTGCTCTTCCAGACAAAATTTGCTATTACTTTTTAGGTCTATTAAATAATTTTTGGCCATTTGATGGATATGTTACCGAATAAGTAAATTAATCTAAGGAGAATTGTCATTTTTTTTTTATTTGCTTGGCCTACCCATGAACAACTGATTTTTTTTTTTACAGTTGTCAAGATCAATTTTATTTGTGTAAAAAGTGTTTTGTAATTGTGTTCATAAAGTTCCTGGGTTTGTTTTGGCAGGCAGACTCCAAAATATTTTATAATGTATTCAGTAACTTTAAATAGAATTTTCCTTTCTATCTTGCTGTTGGGTTTTATTACTAATATATAGAAATGCTGATGATTTGTGTAGGTTTATTTTATATGCTACAACTTTGCTAAAGTTATGTATCATTTCAAGTAATTTTTTACTTGGTTCTCTAGGATTCTCTAAATATGTCATAATATCATCCGCAAAAAGTGAAAATTTAGTTCCTTCTTTGTTTATTCTAATTCCTTCAATTTTTTTCCTGCTCTTATTGCTAAAGCTAACATTTCTAGTACCATATTGAATAACAGTGGTGATAATGGACATCCTTGTTTCACCCCTGATCTTACTGGCAATGCATCTAGCTTATCCCATTACATATAATGCTTCCTGATGGTTTTAGGTAGATGCTACTCATCATTTTAAGTAAGGCTCTATTTATTTCTATGCTTTCAAGTGTTTTTAATAGGAATCTCTGTTATATTTTGTCAAAGACTTTTTCTTCAACTATTGAGTTAATCATATGGTTTCTGTTAGTTTTGTGGATGATACGATCGATTGTACTGATAGTTTTCCTACTATTGCACCAACCTTGCATTCCTGGTTAAATCTTACCTGATAAAAGTGTATTACTCTCATGATAAGTTGTTGTTATCTTTTTGCTAATATTTTACTTAAAATTTTTGCATATATATTCATTAAGGAAATTGATCTATAATTTTCTTTCTTTGTTTTGACTCTCCCTGGTTAAGGTATCAGTACCATATCTGTATCATAAAAAAGAATTTGGTGGGACTCTTTCTTTGTCAATTTTCCTAAACAGTTTATTTAGTAGTAGAATTAATTGTTCTTTAAATGTTTGATAGAATTCACTTGTAAATCCATCTGGCCCTGGAGATTTTTTTCCTAGAAAGTTCCTTGATAGCTTGTTCAGTTTCTTTTTCTGAGATGGGGTTATTTTAGTATTTTACTTCCTCTTCTGTTCATCTGGGCAATTTATATTTTTGTAAATATTCATCCATTTCCTTAAGATTGCCAAGTTTACTGGCATACAGTTGGGTAAAATAGTTTCTAATTATTGTTTCAATTTCCTCTTCATTGGTGGTGAATTCACCCTTTTTCTTTATGTCAATTTCATTCATACCAGTAATTTGGTTTTCTTCCTTTTTTAAATCAAACTGAAGGCTTATCAATTGTGTGTTTTTTGTAAAACCAACTCTTAGTTTTATTTATTATTTCAGTAGATTTCTTAATTTCAATTTTATTAATCTCTCCATAGGTTTTCATTATTTCTTATTTGATATTTAATTGAGAAATTTTAATTTGTTCTTCTTTTAGCTTTTTCAGTTGCATGTCCAATTCATTGATCTATTTTCCCTATTTTATTCATGTATGCATTCAGAGATATAAAACTTCCCTTAAGAACCACTTTTGCAGCATTCCATAAGTTTATTATGTTATAACATTATTGTCATTCTGTTTAATGAAGTTATTAATTGTTTCTGTGATTTGTCATTTGAGCCTCTCATTCTTTGGGTTTAGATTTATTTCCAATTAATTTTTAGTCTTTCTTTCTATGGCCCTTTATTACACATAATTTTTATTGCATCATGATGTGAAAAGGATGCATTTAATATTTTTCCCTTTCTGCACTGGATTGTGAGGTTTTTATGTCCTATACATTGTCAAATGCTATGGCAGTTTCCAGAATTATCAACCCAGAAGATGCAAAGACAAAGTGAAAGGTCAGTGGAACTTGGCTGAATTTGGGTGGGACAGAGGAGCAGGTCGACCCATCTATCCCTAGAGCCAGAAGTGGTGGAAATGGCCCCTACAGCACCTCCACATGGCTGCTTCAGAGCTCCCAACCTGCAGATTGCAGGGTGGCCAAGTGACTATTCAGAGACTAAGTGCTCTTGCCTTAATCTGTGTGGACTGAGATCATGATCTTGGGTGGTGGTACTGAGGTGCATGACCAGTGAGCCAAAGCTGGTGGGGGCTGTAGAACTGACTGCCTCCTAATAGCTCCAGCAGTTGCGAAAACCCCAGCAATTTGGGACAAAGCTCTCCCCTCTGGAAGAAGAGATCTACTGTGGCAGAGATCTACAAAGTTAATTGACTGGCAAAATGAGCAGGCAAAGGAAGCAAAGCAAGCTCAGCAATCCAACTTTAGATTCCTTTTTCGGGGATGAAAAGGATCAAAGCATGGAACAGGAGGAAGACAACACAGTCAGAACTCCTGTACCAAAAGCTTGCAAGAAAAATACGAACTGGTTATAGGACATAGAGGAGCTTCAGAAGGATTTTGAAAACCAGATAAAAGAAGTAGAGGGAAAATTGGGAATAGAAATGAGAATGATTCAAGAAAATCATGAAAAGAGAGTCAACAACTGGACTGAAAAAATAACACCTTAAAAATAGATTAACTCAAATAGCAAAAGAGTCCCAAAAAGCCAATGAGGAGAAAAATGCCTGAAAAAGCTGAATTTGCCAGATGGAAAAAAATCTCAAAAGGTCACTGAAGAGAATAATTTCTTCATAATTAGATTGGAGCAAATGGAAGCTAATGACTTTATGAGAAATTAAGATACTATTAAACAGATCCAAACAAATGAAAAAATAGAAGGCAATGTGAAATATCTCATTGAAAAACCACTGACCTGGAAAATAGATCCAGGAGAGACAATTTAAAAATTATTGGACTACCTGAAAGCCATGATCAAAAAAAGAACTTAGAAATACAACTTCCTTTCTTTTCCTGAAATAAAACTAAAATTTAAAATTCCCAGCAATAACATAGCCAAAATGCAAAGCTTCTAGGTCAAAGACAAAAATACCTCAAGTCAAGAGAAATAAATATTACAAATACTGAGAAACCTCTGTCAGTATCAGAAGTGGAGGTCTTGGAATAAGAAATTCCAAAAAGCAAAAAGGTATATAGACTTATAACTAAGCATAACAAACTCAGAAAACAAAATATTTTCCTACAAGGAAAATATAGGTATTTAATGAAATAGCGAATTTCCAGTCATTGATGATGAAAACACCTAAGTTGAAAAAAATTTTGAAATATAAAATCTGAAACCTTGACTCCTACAAAAGAACACAAAAATTAAACAATTATCAGAAGAGATTAAACAAAGATAAAGTATTCATATTGTAACAGGAGAAGATATGTCACATTAGAAGGCCTGGGCATGTTTCTGTTATGTTGTGATATTTTTAAAAGAAAATAAGAAAAGAACAAATATACCCTCCCAAAAAAAGAGGTATGGTAGAGAAATTTAACTCATATAATTGGGGTGTCTAATATATTAAATTGCATAAGGAGAAAAGATTTAAAGAAGTAGATATAATTTGAAACTAACTTTCTAAAAGAGAGCAAAATAAAAACATAAATGCAAAAACATGCAGATACATACAGAAATAAATTTCATCCAATCAGAAACCAGAAGGGAAAGGGGAGAGGACTGAGTGAGATAAGAGGGATGATAGATTCCAGGTGAGATATGGATAAGCAAAACAATCTCTAACCATGGTGGGTAACAGGAAAGGAAAGAAGGAAGGAAGGAAGCAAGGAAGGGAGGAAGGAAGGAAGGAAGGAAAGAAGGAAGGAAGGAAGGGAGAAAGCAAGAAAGGGAGGAAAGAAGGAAGGAAGAAAGA
>CM053580.1:183286594-183297692 GCA_028627135.1 Pseudochirops cupreus | reverse complement strand
AGGACTTTTGCCAGACTGCTTATCTCCCCCTTTCACAATTCCCACTCGCAGCTGCTGCTAATCTGCTCACCTGAGAGGCTCCTCCAGTCCAGCCACCCCCGGGGCTCAGCCGCGGCTTCAGGGCAGGCTGATTTCGGTTTGCAGTGCTGATATGGTTCCTCGTAGCCAAGCTGACTTTAGTGGGAAGTATCTTTGTGTGCGTTTTGGAGTTCTAGGATTGGTTTAGGGTCCTGTTTTATGCGTATTTTGGGGTGGCTAGGTGAGAGCTGCGATATGTTGCTGCTGCTACGCCGCCATCTTGGCTCCGCCGCCATCTTGGCTCCGCCCCCCCAGTTATGCTTTTTAAGGCATTCTTCTCCTCATTGGCTTTTTGGATCTCTTTTGTCATTTGAGTTAGTCTATTTTTAAGGTATTTTTTTCTTCAGTCACGCTGTTGACTTCCTTTTTCATGATTTTCTTGCATCATTCCCATTTCTCTTCCCAATTTTTCCTCCACTTCACTTACTTGATTTTCAAATTCCTTCTTGATCTCCTCCATGGCCTGTAACCAATTCATATTTTTTCTTGGAGGCTTTGGATGTAGGAGTTTTGACTCTGTTGTCTTCTTTTGAGTCTATATTTTGATCATTTTTTTGTCAACAGAAAATGCTTCCATGATTTGATTTTGCTCCCTTTGTTTTGCTCATGTTGCCAGCCAATCATTTGACTTTTGAGTTCTTTGCCATGATAGAACTCTGTTTCCAGAGTGGAGAGTGCTGTGTCACAAATTCCTGGGGTTTTACACAACTGTTGTGGGAGCTTCTTCTAGGCAGCAGCCTCAGAAACGTGAGGAGGACTTCTCAGCTGCCACAAGCTCTGCCATGCTAGTACTCCTCACCCCAGAACCACTACCCAAAACTGTGACCCAGATCCAAGTAGGGCAAAGCATGAGAATCCTGCCTTAGTTCCAGCAAAAAGAGTCCTACAATTATCCTCTGGATAGTCACTTGGTTCCCCCCGTGATCTGTGGGCCTAGAGCTTTGGTAGCAGTTACCTGAGGAAGCAATTGTGACTGGCACCACTTCTGCCACCCCGTGGGCAGGGAATGGTCTGCACTCTTCTCTCATGCAGTATCAACAGAGTTCCCCCACTGAGCTTTTACTTTCTCTTTGGTGTGTATGGGTTGAGAAATCTGGAAACACCACAGCTTGCTGTGATTCACTCTCCTGAAATCTTCTCTGGCCAGTGTGTGCCTCAGGTCTGGTCCAGCATAGCCCATGTGGTACTGCACTTTGCTCCCAACCTGGTGGGATAGACCCTTCTCATTGGCCTGTCAGGCTGCCCTCAATGGGAGATTGGTGTCTCTCTGTCACTTTGTGAATTCTATAGAACTAACATTTGTTTGGAGTCATTTTTTTTATAGTTATTAAAGGTGGTTGGAGTGGGAGCTCAAGAAAGTTCCTGTTTTATTCTACTATCTTGGCTCTTCCCCCAAGATTTTTTAAGGGGTTAATTTTTGCCCTTTGAATTCCAACTGCTTTGATTTTGTTTCTGCAAATGTCTTCCAATTTCTTCTTATATCTCACTCCTTTCTTTTTTTTTTACCTCTTTATCACAGTGAGGTATCAGAGGAGGCTCAATCTAGTTCTGTAATTTATATCTCTATCAATTTAGTCCTTAAAAGAAAAAAGCAAAAATTTACCTGTCTTAATGGATCTCCCCTGTAAAATGAGGAGGTATGGATATATGATCTTTAAGGATCCTATAGCTCTAATTTAGTGATTATCCTCTTCAAATTCTCTGTCTCTTTCTTTCATGCATACATATATGCACACGTTGGCACACTGAAATAAATATGTATACATAGTCATCTCTGACAAAAAATAATTTTCTAAACAGTATGAAAATATTTTGTTTCAGGCCATTTGATAACTCTAAAGAAAATGTCATTTTACTACTTTAAGGTTAAATAGGTCAAAATGGCTTTGATTTTGTAATTCCATTGTGCGAGATGAGGATAATTTTTCATTTCCCATGACTAACGGATGGTTAATGATGTCAGTGTTAAGAATTGATGACTAGATTTTAAAATCCTTCTCTCTTATCCTACTATATTTTAATTAAAATAACTAAATAAGCTTTATACTTAGGTGATATTTTCCAACCTTGAATAATAATTAAACTCTTCCTGTACTTTATCAATGTGAGAATTTTTAGGTTTGAGATATGTAATAAACAATTTTTTTACAGTAGTATATCATCAAACATTAGAAATCATGTAGTCATTTTTGATCAGAATATCTATGAGGCCACATAATATAGACTTATCTAGCCTATATATCTTTATCTTGTTCACAAAATTATTTTGTCAAAATCCAGATGACCATTTTAGGATATTTGTGTGTGCATGTGCGTGTGCATGTGTGTGTACATATTTATTTGGGTTATATATGTCCATATGGAACAGTCTAGATATGACTGGTAGAGAAGTAAGAATAGATGTGTCTAGAATCTCCTCTGCAGTGGAGGCAAGATAGCGGGGTAGAAAGAGGACTTCCATGAAGTTCTGGCTTCTACCTCCTCCAAAATATGAAAAAAACAAATTTTAGAGCTACAGAACCCACAAACAGCATATTGTTGGATTTCCCTCCAATATATTCTCATATTTCTTTTTCATTTCCCCCATCTTCTCTTCAAGAATCTGTTTTGCTTCACACCACTATTACCACACTTAATTTACCCACTCTCTTATTTCCCACTCACCCCTTTCTCTGAACTCTTTCCCTCCTACTTTCCTCTTTGGTAAGATGACTTTCCCTATCCAGATTTGTATGTATGTATATTCCTGTCTTCTTGAACCACTTCAAATGAGAGTGAGGTTCAAATATTGTCTACTTCTCCTTTCCCGAGTTACCCGTCCTTTGTAAAAAAAAAAAATTCCTTGCATGTCTCATTTGCATGACAGAATTTTCCCCATTCTTTCCTTCTTTCCCCCCACACCTTGTACATCCCTCTATCTCACCTTTCCATTCTTTTTAAAACTTTATTTATTTGTTTACTTGTAGTTTACAAGACTCAGTTACACAATCCCTTGAGTTTCAAATTTTCTCCCCCTCCCACTTTCCCCCACCCCATGGCAGCATTCAATCAAATACAAGATCTGCAAATACCTTCCCATTAAACATTAGTCAGGTTTTAAAGGATTATAACTGATGAAATGAACAATGGAAAAGAGGAACCAAAACGAAACAAGAAAAAGAAAAAGAGCAGGAGGTTTGCTTCAATCTGCATTCAAACTGTATTCTTTCTCTGGATGCAGACATCATTTTCCATCATGAGTCTTTTGGAGTTGTCTTATAATCTTGCATTGCTGAGAAGAGTATAGTCTATCAAAGCTGGTCATCACACATATGTTGTGTCTGCAATTGTGTACAAATTTTCTCCTGGTTCTGCTCTTCTCACTCAACATTAGTTTGTATAAGTCTCTCCAGGTTATTATGAAGTCTGTCTGCTTCTCATTTCTTATAGCACAAATAGTATTCCATTACATTCATATGCCACGACTTGTTGAGCCATTCCTTAATTGATGGACATCCCCTTAATTTCCAATTCTTTGCCACCACAAAAAGAGCTGCTTTAAATATTTTTGTACATATGGGGCCTCTTCCCACTTCTATGATCTCTTTGGGATACAACCCTAGAAATGGTATTGCTATGTCAAAGGGTATGCTCTTATTTATGGCCCTTTGGGCATAGTTCCATATCGCTCTCCAGAATGGTTGAATCAATTCACAACTCCACTAACAATGCATTAGGGTTCCAGTTTTTCCACATCTTCTTCAGCATTTCTCATTTTTTTTTGTCATCTTAGCCAATCTGACTGGTAAGATGTGGTACCACAGTGTTGTTCTGATTTCCATTTCTCTAACCAACAGTGATTTAGAGCATTTTGTCATATGCTTATAGATATCTTTAATTTCTTCTTCTGAAAACTGCCTGTTCATATCATTTGAACATTTATTAATTGGGGAATGACTTGTATTCTTATAGATTTGACTCAATTTTCTGTATATTTTAGAAATGATGCCTTTATTAGAGACACTGGTTGTAAAAATTCTTTCCACTTCCATCTTAATCTCGTTACATTGGTTTTGTTTGTACAGAAACTTTTCAATTTAATGTAACCAAAATTATCCTTATTGCATTTTATAATGCCCTCTAATACTTGTTTGGTCATAAAATTTTCCCTTCTCCATAAGTCTGACAGGTAAACTATTCCTTGCTTTCCCAGATTGTTTACAGTATCAGCCATTATACCTAGATCATGCACCCATTTAAATTTAATTTTGGTGAACGGTATTAGATATTGGTTTATGCCCAGTTTCTGCCATACTGTATTCTAGTTTTTCCCGCAGTTTTAGTCAAATAGTGAGTTCTTATCCCCAAAACTGGGATCTTTCGGTTTATCAAACAGTAGATTACTATAGTCTCCAGGATCCAATCTATTCCATTGATCCACTACTCTATTCCTCAGCCAGTACCAAGTAGTTTTGATGACTGCTGCTTTGTAATACAGATTAAAATCTGGTATGGCTAGGCCACCATCCCTAGTGTTTCTTTCCATTAATTGCCTTGATATTCTGGACATTTTCTTCCAAATGAGTTTTATTACTATTTTTTCTAGCTCTATAATTTTTTGGTAGATGGATTAGTATTGCAAATGTAATTTAATATAGGTAAAATTGTCATTTTTATTATATTAGCTCGACCCAGCCATGAGCAACTGCTGTTTTTCCAATTAGTTAGATCTGACTTTATTTGTGTGAAAAGTGTTTTGTAGTTTTGTTCATATAGGTTCTGGGTTTGATTTGGCAGGTAGATACCCAGATATTTTATAATGTCTGTAGTAACTTTAAGTGGAATTTTTGTTTCTATCTCTTTCTATTGGATTTCATTAGAAATATATAGGAATGCCAAGGATTCATGTGGGTTTATTTTATATCCTTCAACTTTGTCAGATTTATTTATTATCTCAAATAGTATTTTATTGGATTCTCTAGGATTCTCTAAGTATATCATCATATCATCTACAAAGAATGAGTGCTTAGTCTCTTCTTTGCCTAATTTGATTCCTTCAATTTGTTTTTCTTCTCTTATTGCTACTGATAACATTTCTAGTCCCAAATTGAATAAGAGGGGTAATAGTGGACATCCTTGTTTCACCCCTGATCTTACTGGAAATGCTTCTAGATTATTGCCACATATAATACTGGCTGAGGGTTTTAGATAGATGCTACTTGTTATTTTAAGGAAGACTCCATTTATTCTTATACTTTCTAGTGTTGTTTTTTTTTAAAATAGGAATGGGTGTTGTATTTTGTCAAAAGCCTTTTCTGCATCTTTTGAGATAATCATATGGTTTCTGCTAGTTTTGTTGTTTATATGACCAATTATACTGATAGTTTTACTAATATTGAACCATTCTTTCATTCTTGGAATAAATCCTACCTGATCAATGTGTATTATTCTTGAGATAAGTTGCTGTAGTCTTTTTGCTAATATTTTATTTAAAATTTTGCATCAATATTCATGAGGGCAATTGGTCTACAATTTTCTTTCTGTTTTATCTCTTATCTCTTCCTGATTTAGGTATCAGTACCATATTTGAGTCATAAAAAGAATTTGGTAGGACTCCTTCTTCATTAATTTTCCCAAATAGTTTGTAAAGTATTCAAATTTATTGTTCTTTAAATGTCTAATAAACTTTACTAGTAACTCCATCTAGCCCTGGAGATTTTTTCTTAGTGAGTTCATTGATGGCTTGTTCAATTTATTTTTCTGGGATGTGGTTATTTAAGTAATTTACTTCCTTTTTAAGTTGATCTGGGCAACTTAATATTGTTCCTAAATATTCATCTATTTCACTAAGGTTGTCAAATTTATGAGCATACAATTGGGTAAAATAATTCCTAATTATTGTTTTAATTTCCTCTTTATTGGAGGTTAATTCACCCTTTTCATTTTTGATACTCAAAATTTGGTTTTCTTCTTTCTTTTTTTTTTTTATCATATTGACTAAAGGTCTATCAATTTTATTGCTTTTTTTTTTTTTATAAAACCAGCTTTTAGTTTTATTTATTAATTCAATAGTTTTCTTAATGTTGGTTTTATTAATCTCTCCTTTGGTTTTCATTATTTCTAATTTAGAATTTAATTGGGGATTTTCAATTTATTCTTTTTCTTGCTTTTTCAGTTGCATCCCCAATTTATTGACCTCCATTTTCTCTAATTTATTCATGTATGCATATAGGGTCATAAAACTTCCCCTAAGAACTGCTTTTGCTGCATCCCACAAGTTTTGGTATGTGGTCTCATTATTGTCATTACTTTGAATGAAGTTACTGATTGTTTCTATAATTTCTTGTATGACCCACTCATTCTTCAGGATTAAATTATTTAGTTTCCAATTAGTTTTTAGTCTAACTGTCCATGGCCCTTTATTGGATATGATTTTTATTGCATCATGATCTGAGAAGGATGCATTCAATATTTCTGTCTTTCTACACTGAATTTTGAGCTTTTTATGCCCTAGTACATGGTTAATTTTTGTGTATGTGCCATGTACCACTGAGGAGAAGGTATATTCCTTTTTATCCCCATTCGGTTTTCTCCAGGGATCTATCATATCTAGACTCTCTACAATTCTATTTGCCTTTTTAACTTGTTTCTTGTTTATTTTGAGGTTAGATTTATCAAGTTCAGAGAAGGGGAGATTGAAATCTCTCACTAGTATAGCTTTGCTGTCTATTTCTTCCTCTAATTCTCTTAACTTCTCCTCTAAGAATTTGGATGCTATACCACTTGGTGCATATATATTAAGTAATAATATCGCTTCATTGTCAATGATGCCTTCTAGCAGGATGTAGTTCCCTTCCTTGTCTCTTTTAATTAGATCTATTTTTGCTTTTGCTTTATCTAAGATAAGGATTGCTACCCTGGTTTTGTTTTTTTTTTTTTACTTTAGCTGAAGCATAACATATTCTACTCCAGCCTTTTACTTTTACCCTGTGCGTATCCCCTTGTTTCAAATGTGTTTCTTGTAGAAAGAACATTGTAGGATTGTGGTTTTTAATCAATTCTGCTCTCTGCCTCTGTTTTTTTGGGAGAGTTCATCCCATTCACATTCACAATTATGATTACTATTTGTGTCTTTCCCTCTATCCTACTCCCTCCCATTTTTGTTTTTATTTCTTCCTTCCCCTTCTTAAGAGTTTTCCTTTTGACCACCACCTCCCTCAGTATTCCCTCCCTTGCCCCTCTCTCTTTACCCACCCTTTTCCCTTAATATTATTCCTCTTCCTTCTAACACCACCTCTTTCCACCCTCCCTATCCTACTGCCTGTAGGATTGAATAGATTTTTATACTCAAAGGAGGATATTATTCCCTCCTTGAACCCAAACCAATGAGAGAAAATTTCATAGAGTGTTCTCCCCCTCCCTTCTTTCCCTCTATTATAATGAATTTTTGTGTCTCTTCATGTTAGAATCCTAAACTTAACTGATTATGTTGATACTTACTTGAAACAGAACTAATGAGAACAAAGTTTATATGATGTTCATCTCCCTCCATTCTTTCCCTCTGCTATAGTATGTTTTTATGCCTCTGTGTCTGACATAATTTACCCTTTTTTGCCTCCCAGTTTCCTTTTCTCCCATTACAGTCACTTTGTATCCCTTAATAAAGTTATGTTTCAATCATCAGATTAGTTCATTTATACCCACACTCTCTATCTATGTATATCCCTTTTAAATGTCAGGATAATCATATAAATTTTAATATTGACAGGTGTCAGCTTCTCATATAGGGGTATAAACAGTTTGCTCCTATTGATTCACAAGTTGTGTGTGTGGTTGTATGTTTGTGTTTTCCCTGTTTACCTTTTTATGTCTCTCTTAAGTCTTGTATTTGTAGATCAATTTTTCCATTGAGCTCTGGCTTTTTCATCAGGAAATTCTGGAAGTCCCTTATTTCATTAATTGACCATCTCCTTGCCTGAAAGATTAAAATTCTCAAACCCTCAAAATTCTGATTCAAGGAACGCTTTAAGCATTAAATTCAAGAAATATTCCCTTCATATCCCAGAAACTAGAGCAATGCATTCTAAGCAATGTCTCAATAACCATACTGGAATAATTTGAAGCAAAATTAAATTAAATTAAATTTTAAAAATTCAATTAAAATTGAAGAATTTCATTTGCATTTCCTTTGAGTTCCGTCCTAGGAGTTTAAATTCAACTTATGTATCATTTGTTCAAAAGGCTTATGATAATGTCTCAGTTATTTACCAATCCAAGGCTATCCATTTATAATAATGACCCTTATGTTAAGTGCAGATTTTGTAAAAATTTGTAATATGTTTTCTAATTGCAATGTCAGTTCAGAATAGAAATATGATCTAGGTTATAAAAAGACAAATCTCAAGTAATTTATTTTATCTTTCATTAAAATTCCACGTATCAATGTGATGCAGTTTAACTTGGGTCCTCAAAGCACATATTAGTAGAACTAATTTCTAGTCCAGCAGTGTACTCAGAAATATTTAAGAAGTGCTTTTCCCGTTTTGGAGGAAATCTGCCTCCAAACTGGATCAGGATTATACCTGGTAACAAAGAATCTTTTTGAAGTGAAATGGATATTGGGTAATAATAGAAATATAATTTACAGCTAAAAAAATCAAGAGTTGTTCTAACTATATAGTAAGAACATTTGGCTTTTCTTAATACAATCTTTCTTCCAGAGAAGTCCTATTTGCCTAATTCTCAAACTGTTAGTGTGGTGCATTTCTTTAGAATCAATTCAAAGATGAACTAGAATTTAGTCATATATTTGACTGACTGATTCAGTATTCTCTTAGGTTCATTTTTCCCCTTTATGTATAGTTTTTTAAAATTGAAATACATCCAAGTAAAATGGGCGCAGAGCAATAAAATCAAGGTAAATGCTGAAGTTTAATTCCATTACTTCTGTAACTGCGTGCTACAAAAAAGGTTGTGGAGGTTACGTTGTACCATTAATCTGGACAGTTGTCCTCAGTAGGAATAATATGCAGTACACAGGTGCAAAGAGTGTAACTTGAGCTACCAGTGATGTTCACATGTCTGCTCTTTCCTCAGACTGGTTAAGTACTAACTTCTGTACTAGTGAATGGTAGTATTTGTGCAAACTGTCATAGGTAATTTGACAATTTCTTAATCGCAAAATAACAATACACTTAAAGAACATGGCAATTTTTTTTGGAAAAAAAGTTCACATGATACTTTAAAGTTTAATTTGAATTATTGACATTATCTCCATCTTTTCCTTAAGACTAAACCATTAACAAAACAATGAGTTGAGCCCTGATATATAGAATTTGTTGATTTCCTAAGGACAAATGCTCACATTATCTGATGTAAACTAGCTCTAGCACACCCCTGTAGGCCCCACAAACATATAAAGTTTCCATGTCAGGCTTGGTCACAAATTGTAGCTTATCATCTGATGACTGGTTTAGATTCAAAGAAGATCATTAACAGAAGATTGACTTCAAGGTGACTTTATAACAACTTAAAAAGCTGTGTTTTGGTAGATGTGCCCACATTGGGAAAATTCATAAATCCTTAAAATATTGAAGTATTACTCCATTTGAAGATACCAACTTTTGGAAATTACATTCTGTATGAGAATTTTGAGACATTTAAAAAAAGTATCTGAAAAGTAATACTAACAAAATGAGATTGCTTCTATTTTATAAAGAAAAAAAAACCTTCAAATTTATGGTTACCCTACTGTAAGCCAATTTCACAGAACTTTCTTGGCATTGGAGGAGAACTTAGTAATTCTGCTGTGTCATGGGCTGCTCAGTGTCCAGCACTTAAGCATGATCAGAGATGTGTATAAGAAATGACCAGACTATGCAGGTAGTTCAAGGAAGAACCATGAACTCCATTTAATGATACTTTGAACAAGGTTTTTATAGAACAAGCAGACAAAGATTCAAGCACTTTTTATCAATAGCTTAGTTTGTCATGTCCCAGAATAGTCTTATCATTGTAATAGTCACATCTTGGAAACATCTCAGATAAGACAAGGCTTTGTTATCAAGGAACCAGGAAGTTATGGGAAAAGTCAGTTAACTCTTATCAAAATGCATTCACATGACAAAGGATGCTCTGCAGAGCAGGCTTCAAGGCCTGGGGGCCAAAGCCACAATCATCAAGGACATCTACATAGAAACTGACCCCAAAGAATCAAATATTTTTGGCTTACTACACTGCTGTCCACACTGCTGAAATCAGAAGAAAATAAATGTACTAATATGAAAGAAGAAAACAAATTTAAAAGCACCCAGAAAATAATGGAGGTGCTAAAAATAGAGCTTATCAATAATTCATCTCACCTAAAATATGATCACTTTTCAGTCATATTGCAAAATTGAAAATAGAAACAAATAAAGTAAGTACAACAGTAAAGCAAAAATCCTATATCTAAATAAAAATTATTTGGAAGTCAATTCAAATGTATCTAGAGATTGAAGTTGTGTTGTATGAAGAAGTATAAGGAAAAAGTTATAATGAATTGTGGAATAGCTAGTGGAAATCAATATTATGCTCCATTTTCTCAAAGATTTATTAATGATTAATGAATAGGAATAAGAGATAAACAGGACATGGCTTAAATTTGCAGATTTTTAAAAGACTCGCTTCTTCCTCTCTCTCAGTAGAGGTATATAATGTTACTTTATCTGGAGTCAGGTACAAAACCAAAAAACAAAGAGCACAATAAATTTTAATGCTATTGTAATCCTAAGTATAGCAATACAAAATGGTAGTTAGCAATATTTAAGGATTAAATCCTGCAGGGAAAGAAAGAAAATGCATAAGGAATTGTGTTAGGATTGCCTAAATCCTTAATTAGACTAGATCTTATCTGACGTGATCTAATTTGTCAAATCTAATAGTATATTTACTTATTTGGCAGCTTTACACTACTCATTGTGAAGGGTAGCACATTTCATAAGAGAATTTTATTTACTATTTTAAAAATTAAATTTTTTTAAATGATGAGTACATACTATGG
>CM053580.1:183237654-183280921 GCA_028627135.1 Pseudochirops cupreus | reverse complement strand
CAGGCACTGCAGTTGGGAGATCCATTCTGCCCTACCAAAAAGTGACATAGGAGAGAATAGACTGGGGGAGGGGGGAAACACTGGGATGGCTGTTTTGGGGTGGTAGGCGGGGGAAAGATGGGGAGAAAATATGTAACTCAAAAAAAATTTAATAAAATAAATTTTAAAAAATTGTATCACTAATAGCACAGCTAGAAGGAATATAAATAGACAGAGGTTATGGACATAAAGAGAATTTGAGGAAATTACATGAATAAATTAAGAGGGACTGTCTTCAGGAGTTGCTGTGGGACAGAGACAAGATGGAGAAGTAAAGGCATGGACTCTCCTGAACTCTCCCCAAATCCTTCAAATACCTTTAAAAATGACTCTAAACAAATTCTACAGTGGTAGAACACACAAAAAGATGGCGTGAAATAATTTTTTAACCCAAGACAACTTGGAAGATGGGAATGAAATGTTTGTTTTCACAAGGGTGATAAAGGAATGCAGTCCAGCACAGGCCATGCCAGCACAGACAGAGCCCCAACAAACCAGAAGTAGGCCTCAGGGAGATTGAAACAGCAATAGTAGTGCAGTTTCTAGACTTCTCAGCCCACAGACACCAAAGAAAATTTGGAAGTTCAGTAGGAAATACATGTTACACCTATATGAGAATGGAGCATAGTCTAGTACTAGCTGCACAAGCACAGAAAGGAGCACAGCAAAAAGAAGCAGGCCTTGGGAGTGGCTGAATCAGCAGTAGCAGTGGCTGTTCTAAAGTTTTTAGCCCACAGATGATAAGGTGGTTGAACAACAGGTCAGAAGGAAATTATAGTTTTCTCTTCACTAGCACTAAGGCAGGACTCTAGTGATTTACTGTATCAGCAGTGCAGTATTCACAATGCCTACAGCAACTATAAGTATGTTGATATGGTTATTAATGACAAAATGTAACAGGCTCTCTATATGGGAAATATAGCTAGAGCATTTATTCAAATACCAGAAAACTGAATCCCCAAACCAGAAAGTCAAAGTCAACATAGTAGTTATGAAATTGGCACATGTAGTTAAAGTAGTAAACACCCACATTCTCAAGCCTTCAAAAGAGGACAGGCTACCTCATGCAAAGATCCTCCTCTCCTCACTCATGACAACTGCTCAGCATCCAGGTAGCTTGCTCCCAGCAGCTCTGGCCCCCCCGCAGTTCCCGTCTCTGGCAGTCCTCAGCCGGAGTCCTTAGCAGAGATTCTGGCAGACTCAAAGAACAAGGAATTCATGCTATTGGTTCCAGTCACCACAGCATGGATGCTAGCTTGGTTCTGGCTTTCTCTTGCTCCACCCCTTCCTACTACATCAGCAAGTTCAAGGGGCATGGAAGATCTTCAAATCCCACTATCATTACATTTACCCATACTCAAATCAGTGTCACAGTCCTGGGTGGCAGTGCCAGGGCCAGGAGGAGCACTTGCACACTAGTGGAGCTAGGACCGTCATCACAGTCCCAGGGCAAAAAAAAGTGCTTGTGGTCACTCATAGACCAGAACACAGACCAGGAAACAGTAAACACTTCTTCTTAGATCATACCATCTTGGAAGAAATGAAAACCTACAGATTCCTAGAAATATCCCTGGAAATAGCTGCACAAAATCTCTAAAGCTTGGGAGAGTGTGCCTCCATCCTGGAATCAGATCCCCACTTTAACAAAGAGCTAAGCCATAGGCTAGGAAAATGAGCAAACAATAGAACAAAAAATTCTAACCATAAACAGTTATTACAGTGACAAGGGAGATCAAATACACAGTCAAGAGGTAAGAAAGTCAAAGTTCCTTATATCCAAAGCCTCCAAGAAAAATATGAATTTGTCTCATGCCGTTGAAGATCTCAAAAAAGATTTTAAAAGTCAAATAAGATAGGCAGAGGAAAAATTGGGAAGAAAAATTGTAGTGATCCAAAAAAAAATCAGAAAAAGACTTAATAGCTTGATAAAAGAAAGACAAACACAAAATATTGAAGAAAATAACACCTTAAAAAAGAGTAAGCCAAATGGTAAAAAGAGGTCCAAAAAGCCAATGAGAAGAAGAATGTCTTAAAAAGCAGAATTGGCAAAATTGAAAAAGAGGCACAAAAATTCACTGAAAAAAAAATCTCCTTAAAAATAGAATTAGGCTAATGGAAAAGGAGGTTCAAAAGCTCACTGAAGAAAATAATTCCTTAAAAATTAGAACTGAGCAAATGGAAGCTAATAACTTCAGGAGAAATCAAGAAACAATAAAACAGAAGTAAAAGAAAATTTAAAAAGTGATGATGATGATGATGAGAGAGAGAGAAGATAAGTGGGGCAGGTGGCACAGATGTGAATTGAATATGAAGGGATAATATCTAAAAAATAAAATGAAGGCATGAGAGAGGAATGTACTGGAATAAAGGGAAAGAGAGAGATAGAATAGAATAAATTATCTCAGACAAAATATTCAAGATAAAGCTTTTACAGTGAGGGGGAAGAGGGGAAGGTGAGGGGGAGTGAGTGAACCTTATTCTCATCAGAATTGACTCAAAGTAGGAGTAAAATTCACATCCAGTTGGATATAGACATCTATTTTACCCTACAGGAAAGTAAAATGGGAGGAGGATAAGAAGGTGAGAATGATAGAAAGGAGGACAGATTGGGGGAGTGGGTAATCAGAAGCAAAACACTTTTGAGGAAGGACAGGGTGAAAGGAGGGAGAGAGAATAGAACAAATGGAAGAGAGGGTATCAGATGGAGGGAAATACATTTAATAATACTAACTGTGAAAAAAAATGAAGCAAATTTCTCTGATAAAGGACTCATTTCTCAAACATATAGAGAACTGAGTCAAATTTATAAAAATAAGAGCCACATCCCAGTTGATAAATCATTAAAAGTTAGGAACCGTTTTTCAAATTTGAAGTCAGTGCTATGGAAAAATGCTGTAATTCACTATTGATGGGAGGAATGCAAAATAAAACAATCCTGAGGTATTGCCTCACACATATCAGGTTAGTTAATAGGACAGAAAAGGAAAATGACACAAGTTAGAGGTGTTGTGTGAAAAGTGGGCCATTAATACTTTGTTCATGGGATTGTAAACTGAATCAAGCATTCTTAGGGCAATTTGGAACTCTGCCAAAAGGCTATAAATACACACATATCCATTGACCAGCAATACCACTACTAAATCTGTATTCCTAAAGAGATTTACAAAAGGAAAAGGACTTATATGTACAAAAATATTTATAACAGCTCTTTTCTAGGGGCAAATAATTAGAAATTGAGGGGATGCCCATCAACTGGGGAATAGCTGAACAAGTCGGGCTATGTGATTGTGATGGGAATACTATTGCTCTATAAGAAATGATTAGCAGGATGTTCTCAGAAAATTATGGAAAGACATGAGCTGATACAAAGTGAAATGTACTGTGTACAAAGTAACAGCAATATTGTAAGATGATCAGCCTGTGATGACTTAGCTATTCTCAGAAATGCGATGATCCAAGAAAACTCTGAAGTATGTATGATGAAAAATGCTACCCATTACCAAGCAAAGAACTGATGGTGTCTGATTACAGATTAAAGCAAATTTTTTAAACTTTATTTTTCTTGAGGTGTTTTTTTCAATGTCAATGTCTTTTTTCAGAACATGACTGGTATGTAAATGTTCTTCATGACTACACAGGTATGACATATCAAATTGCTTTCCTTCTCAATGGGGGGGGTGGGAACAGAGTAAGAGAGAGAATTTCAAACTCAAAATTAAAAACAGATATTAAAATTATTTTTACACTTAACTTGGGAAAATAAGATAAATTTTTAAAACTAAGGGATGAGAAAGAAGACTACAATGAGTGCAAAAGGAAGGGAGAGGTAAAATGAGGTAAATCATTTTACATGAAGAGGTGCAAAAGACCTATTACAGTGGAGGGGAAGATAGAAGGGTGGTTGGGGAAGATTGCTTCAACCTTACTCTCATCAGTTTTGGCTCAAATAGGGAATTATATGCACAATCAGTTAAACATAAAAATTTTTCTTACTTGACTGGTAAATAGGAGGGGAGGAGATTAAATAAAAGGGTGGGGGACACTGACAGAAGGGAGGGCTGATAAGGGTAGGTGTTAGATAGAAGCAAAACACTGATGAAGTGGGAAAGGTTCAAAGGAGAGAAAGGACTATCTGGAGGAAGTATAGGATGGAGGGAAATACGCTGTTGGTAATCAAAACCGTGAATGTGAATGGGATGAATACTCCCATAAAACAGAAGTGGATAACAGAGTGGATCAAAAACCGGAATCAATACAAAGTATCATTTACCAGAAATATACTTGAAGCACAAAGGCACACACAGAGTAAAGGTAAGGAGCCGGAGCAGAATCTAATATGCTTCAGCTTAAGTAGGAAAGAAAAAAAAGCAGGGGCATCATCCTGATTTCAGACAAAGTAAAAGTAAAAATAGACTTAATTAAAAGAGATAAGCAAGGAAACATCATTTTGCCAAAGCAACCATAGATAATGAAGTAATATCAATACTAAACAAATATGCACAGAACGGTTTAGCATCTAAATTTTTAAAGGAGAAGTTAAGTGAATTACCGAAAAAAATAGACAGCAAAACTGTACTAGTGGAAGACCTCAACTGTCCTCTCTCAGAATTTGATAATTCAAATGAAAAAAATAAACTAGAAAGAAACTAAGAAGGTAAATAGAATATTAGGAAAGTTAGATATTACATACCTTTGGCATGATTTAGACATAAAGTGTGACACCATAAGCAAATTTGAAGGGCAATAAATAGTTTACCTATCAGATCTATGGGGAGAGGAAGAATTCATAACAAAACAAGGGACAGAGAGCATTACAAAATGTAAAACAGATAATTTTGACTATATTATATCAAAAATATTTTGCACAATAAAACCAATACAACCAAGATTAGAAGGAAAATAGAAAGGAGGGAAAGAACATAGCAAGCATCTCTGATAAAAACAACAACAACTCATTTCTGAATGAGAAACTGAGTCAAATTTATAAGACATACTCCAACTGATAAATGGTCAGAGGATATGAACAGGCAGTTTTCTGTTAAAGAAATCAAAGCTGTCTATAGCTATATGAAGAAATGCTCTAAATCATTTTTGATTAGAGAAAAGCTAATTAAAACAATTCTGAGGTGTCACCCTCACATCTCTCTGACTGTCTGATATGATGAAAAAGGAAAGTGACAAATGTTGGAGAAGATGTGGAAAAATTGAGGCACTAATGCAGGGTGGAGCCAACCAATCTGGAGAGCAATTTGGAACTATACTCAAAGGGATATAAAGTTGTGCATAACCATTCATCCAATAATATCACTACTCGGTCTTTATCCCAAAGAGATCATAAAAAAGGAGAAAGGACCTACATTTGCAAAAACATTTATAGCAGCCCTTTACATGATGGCAAAATATTAGAAGTTGAAGGGATGTCTATTAGTTGGGGAAGGGATAAAATAGTTGTGATATATGAATGTAATGAAAATCTATTGTGCAATAAAAAATGATGAGGACTTGTAAGAACTGATTCAAAGAAAATTAGGAGATCTTGGAAAATGTACATAGTATCAACTACAAATCACTCAGCTTTTCTCAGCAACACAGTGATCCATGACAAGAACAAAGGATTCTTGAAGGAAATGCTATGCACATCCTGATAAAAAGCTGGTGGACTCTGAATGCAGATCAAAGCATATTTTTTTTAAAATTTACTTTATTCTTTTTTATGTTTTAACTTTTGATCTGTTTCTTCTTTCACAACTGTGACTAATAATGGAAATACTTTTATATGATAGCACATGCATAAACTATATCAAACTGCCTACCATTTTCAGAAAAGTCAAGGGGAAGGAGGGAGAGAAGAACAAAAATTTAAAACTCAAAATCTTGTATAAATGAATATTAAAAATTTCCTTGACATGTAACTGGGGGAAAAAAATAAAATACTATTTAAAAAACCTCAAAAAATGTTGTGAGGAAAATATTTTGCAACCTGAAATCTCTCTACGAATGTCTATTATTTTAAAACAAAGTTTCTATCATCTGTCCTATAGTAAAAAAAAAATATATATATATACATATATATATGTAGCCTAATGAATAAAAACATACATAATGTGACAGACACTATAAAGAAATAAATCCAGCAATAATGACAGAAATATTTCAACAGATGAGCACAATAATAATGAAAGCTCATTCTATTTTTAGATGATATGTCTTATTCTGTGGTTTCCCAGAATATAAAGCAGGGATCAATTGCATTCCTGGCTCCATCATTTGATACATTCCCAGGAGGTTTCTAGGGCCATTAAGGCTATATTTCCACCCCACCCCCCAAAATGTTGACTACTCTGAGGGCTGTGTTTCTTTTCTTTAGGGTAAGCATTTTGATTATGATATGTGTGAAGACTTCTGATCTAACTGTGATATGATCTAGAACACAATAACACCCATGCTGAATAAGTAGACGAAAACTTGTAAATCACCTAGAAATAGATTTAAGACACATTTTTGTTTGTAGAGTGGTAAGTGAAGAATAAAAAATTCAGGCATTCAGATGGGTAGAAAGTTTTATTTATTTATTTACATATTTTGAAAATTGTAACCATTAGATGAAACAAGGCTGGAAAGATGATGAGAATATCAATTATAAGTAAGGTAAAATTGGAAATAATTTGCTTGATACCTTTTTTCAACGTCCCAGACTCTGCCTTGGGAAATGTTTAAGCCACTGGGCATAGAAACACTGATGAAGAAGTCATCTGTCACAGAACCTTACTTAGTAGCCTAGGGATCCAAAATGAAAGTCCTAACTGGACATATGAAACTTTTTTATCAGTCCCAAGTTATATCAGACATGGTTTTCTTTTTGGACATTAATAGCAAAAAGTTATCGATATTATTATAGATTTGCCTCGAATTAAAGCCAATCATTGAACACTTGGACAGCTAATGGTAATCCATCTTATATGCTTTTGAGCATTGTTTCACTTCACTAAGTAACACCTTATATATAGGATTGTGCACAATTCCATGATTACTTCAATTTGAAATTACTTCTCTGACTCCTCTGTCTCTAACCTGACTGATTTGCCTTTCATTTTTTTTCCTATTACAGTTGTTCAAGCTGATCTGATTGAACCTATTATCTGACATTCATCTCCTTTCCTAATCTTTGCTTCACAAGAGTGTATGATTTTGCCCGCAGTTACCTCTGATCACTAAGGAAACTTGCTGACCACAGAACTTGGGCTTCTGGTACATGGACTATGTCTATATCTATTAAAGTAGCTTATTAATATATAGCAACACTCAAGACTAACTTTTTCAGACAAGGCTGACCACATGTGCCCCTCAAAGTTCTATGGTTGATAAGGTTGTTCTTCTCTAATATAACTATCTCAAACCCAATTCTATAATATTCCCCTCAATTTCAGCCAGCAGTAATTAGCATCTTAGTTCCATTTAAACACTTAGAATCAATTAGCTTCACAAAGGTACATTTGCTGCAAAGGCATACTAAGCAAAGAAGCACAAACATTTCCCCCTAATGCTAGGGTGAGGCGGGGTATACATTCTCCCCTATGCAACCTCAGTCCCTGGGGACAGTGTGCTCAAACTTAAGTTTTTACATAGTACTAGGCCTACCAGTTTCATTTCCAAATGTAGTGTGGCAGCTAAATGAGTCTATTTCCAAGCTATCACTGGGCTGTGTCCCTTAGTTCATTCTTTAGGGCCTTGATTCTGGACTGACTGGTAAAGCCTAGCATAGAGTAGGATCCTGGAATTCTACTGATGTATCATCCTGAATTTTCAAAGCTCTCAAGGTCATGGTTTTCAACAATACTCATTCATCACAAAGTAGGACAGAATAAATGCAAAGAGGCCAAAAAGAGAGGACCATATTTATGTCACATGTCAGTCTTAGATGGAGAGGGCATAAGGCTTCTGCCTTTATATCATTGTCCTCATTGTCCCTCTCCTCCAAATAGCAGCTAGACATGAAAAAGAGGGACTCAATTTTGTTGGTCAGTGTTTTTTGATACTGTCTCCTTATCTTACTCAGACTGGAAGCCTAGTGGCCACTCATAAGCCTGAAGTCAATATTGATCAACATTAGTTTTAACTGGCTCCATTTTTCTTGTTTGGGACAGTTTGTTTCTATTCAGATAGCCTCGTGTCCCTATATTTGTAGGGGCTCATGGTATTAGTTATGGATTTAGTGTGGACACCCACCAGATTTTAGCCCTGATGCAACTCCAGAACTCTTGTATTTCAATAATCCACCAATCTCACTTTCCCCGGCAGCAAGGATTATAGCCCCAGTCTTGTCAGTGACTTTGAAAGAAACCAGTCCTGGCTACATAGAAAATCAAATTTATAACATGCCTAGCTGACCAAAACCAGTTCTAGATTATCCCTAAATGCAGCAGGGCACTTCTATCACCATATTTCTCTGGCATCAGGTGCTCCAGTTTCTTTTTAATTGAGGACTGCATGCTATGCCTTCTTACAGATCTGTATTACATTCCCCTCACCCCTAGCCCCATCTATTTAAAAGAACTGCTTGAATCTTTGGAGTCATTCATATCTTTGGCAAATTGGCTGAGGTGTGTTTTGAACAAAATCATTCATTTCCTCAATCTAGAACAGTCTTTAGTGGCCTGGAGATGCATAAACATCTTCAGTTCACTTGCTTACCCAGTGTCATATAGGAAACCATACAGGAACTTATGTCTCATGGCCTAAGACAGCCTATAATCTACCATTTAAGGTAAAAATCACAAAATTGTCTACAAACATAAAGTTATGAAAATTCAACATACGTCGAATATTTCACAATATTTATGCAAGATTACTGCTTGTTCATCAGCCCCTGTTTTCATTATCTTTTTGATTACCATGCTTCAGTGTTGACTCATATTGAATTTTCAGTCCACTAAAACCCTCTGATTATTTTTATATGCACTGTTGGTTTCTATATTGAATTTAATCCAGTTTAGTTTTTGTTCCCAAGTGTGGTTTACATTTATCTCCATTAAAGTTCACATTAGATTCCACCTGTTATTCTAGTTTGCAGAAATAACAATATCTTTTATCATCTAACATCTTAATTATCTTCAACTTTGTGTTACCTATCATTTTGATAAACATGCTGTGCATTCCTTCCTCCAAGTCTTGTATGCAAATTGAGAGTAGCAGATGGCCAAGGGACACATCTGGTGCATTGTGTTGGACAACTCCCTCCAAGATAACTTGAGTCATTAAAAACTATTCTTCAAGATGAGTCATCCAATCAGTTCTGAATCTACCTAAGTATACTATGATATAGACCACATCCATGTGTTTTGTACACAATACAAAACATTTTCCTAAAATTAATATGTAGCTTGAGTCTATAGCTTTTCCAGACTCAAATAGGATAGTAACTCTGTTTGAGAGAGTAATGAAGTTATAATGACATACTTACTTCTTTTTGGTCCCTATTTAAATATTAAGAAATGCACTTCAAAAAATGTGTCTGTAATCAAAGGTAGATTCACAGAAATTCAGACTTAAGACCCCACCTTCTTTCCTTTTTGGAAACTTAGCAACATTTACCTATTAATCTACCTCCACAAAGCTGTTAGAAAGCTCAAATGAAATACTATAGAGAAAGCACTATACAAATGGCCATTATTACCATTATTTCTTATGCATATTTCTGCTCCTCATCATTCTTTACTTCAAAACCCTTTAGTTGTTCCCCGTTGACTATCAGATAAACTCTCTGCTTGGTATTCAAGGGCCTCCATGATTTAACTCCATCTTACCTTGATTGATAGTCTTATCTTGTGCTCTTCCTCCTCATATATACTCTACTCTTAGGAAACTGCTACTCCCTATCCCTTGAACATATTCTGCACTTTCCCACCTCTATCCTTTCTTTCATTACATTGCTTAATGACTCCCTGACCATGAAGTCTTATCCAACCTTCCTCAGAACACTTATAATTGCTTCAAACTTTTATTTACTGATCACATTCTCTTTTGCACGATAATCATTTATTGTCTAATACCTCCTATAAGCTTCTTAAGGAAAGGTATGTTCTTTTTATGTCTGTACTTTCCTAATTTTCTAACAAAACATTTCGCATTTAGTAGACACTTAATATTTGCTGAATGAACAAAGAGATTCTGGTCAAAACTTCTCTGCTTCTGATGCCATAAATTCTGGTACAATGGAAATAACCTGGGTTTGAATCCAAATTCTGTCACTTACTGCCTGTGTGACACTGGGCAAGTCCCTTAAAATCCTTCGGCCTATGTTTCCTCATTTGTAAAATGAGAGATTTGGTATAGATTACCTCTATACATCCTTCTAGTTCTGTATCTGGAGTTTCCCTCTGGTCTGCTGATATGGTCCTTCCTTTCCAAACTCTTCCTAGAAACCTAGGTTCAGGTTTCAGGTCTGCCACTAATTTCTTGTATAATCTTGGAGAAAGATCTCCTCCTAAAAAGATAGCTTCCTAATCTGCCAAATGAGCAGCTATGCCCAATATTTGAAGTACCTTGTACAGCCCATTCTCCAAGATTTTTGAAAGATCACTGATAGCAGTTTAGTAATCACACACATTTACAGTAACATACATTTCAGAATCACTTAATATAGTCACATACATTTCAGATACTTGAAAGTAATTCATTCAGATGTGATGACTTGAACTCATTGAAGGTAGTTAGGTGATTTCCAGTCATTCCTCACTTATTTTTCATGTTAGCTCTTCATACCATTTTTAAATTTTATCTTTCCTAATTTGAATATTATTCTGCATATGAGAGAAAGCAGAAGGGAAATACCAGTGAAGTGGTTCTGCCTTTTCTCTATTGCCTATTATTATCATCCCTTCTACTTTGACACTTGTTCTTAGCTTCATTTTATCTTAGTGTCAACACAAAATACATTTTAAAAGCTTTTTTTGGGGGGGGGATGATATACATCATATCTGAAGCTTTATAATTTTGACACTATTCTTATAACTGTTCTACCTTTTCAAAATCACCCTGTTCTGGTCCTCATTTCCAATCTTCTTTAGACATCTTCTCTCTCCCCCAAATGTACTATGGTCAGTGAACTCTACATTAACCCTTTTTACAGTTCCATTCCTTTTCCAGAACAGAATTATTTTGTTTTTATTTTAATATTTCATTTTTGGGAGTTTATGTCACAAAGTCAAGAGCCCTTTCCTATAAAACCTTAGTAATATTTAATATATTAAATTTTCTCCACACACATACATAATTCATCTTATTTATTATTCACTATTTGCATAATGAATTGCATATATGATAATGACCAGAGCAGAAGAATGACAGTGTATAGAAAGTTTTATGTCGCACCTCTGATGCTTAACGCCTGGGCAAATCAAAACTTTTCCCCTTCCAATCAATCTTCCACTCATCCATCAGATTGGTCTTCCTAAGATGCAAGTCTGACCATGTCATCCTTATTACCTCTACAATAAAGTATAAAAGTCTCTCTTTTGCTTTTATAGCCTTTCATAACTTTTCCCCTTCCTACTTTTATAGTTTTATCATAATTTGCCTTCCTCCCACCCCAACTCCCACCCACATACTCTTGCATTCTAGTAACTTTTTACTTTTCTTCCAACAAGATATGCCATTTACTGATGCCATGCTTTTCCCATGGCTGTCTTCCATACCTGGAGTCCTTTCTCTCCTCACCTTCATCTCTTCTGGTTTCCTTCAAGTTCTAGTTTAAATCCTACTTTGCAGAAGAATCCCTTTGCAATATCTCCCTTACTCCTAGTGCCTCCCCACTCCCAGCTCTCTTTCTCTCTGTCTCTGTCTCTCTCTTCATATGCACACACATGAATCTATATGTATATGCAAGCTACACACACACATACAAGCTGTGCCATGTACACAATATATTATCCTGTTTTATTCGTACCCATGTGTAGTTGTTTGCATTGCCCTTATAGATAATGCCTTTCTTGAGAGTAAGGACTGATTTTTGTTTATTTATATTGGGGGGGAGGGGAGGTTCTAGTCTTTTGTGTAGAACCAATACACAGCACAATGTTTGTCTCATAATAGGTGATTAATAAATTCTTATTGACTTGACTACTCAATGTTCTTGGCAATCTCTAAGATTATAAATTATAAAAAAAGTACTAACCAGGATTGATAAAAAGTAATTTCTTTTCTGGGTGTCCTTTATATCAATGAAATCAAATTCCTGTCTTTATTCATTATACAATGCAATGCTTTATTTTTTTGTGTCACTGATTCAGACCGTGTTCATAAAACAAAAATAATTCTGAGAAGGAATACTATGCAGAAGAATGTTTATGAAGTATTTTTATTATAGAAAAAATTGGAAAAATAAGTGTCCATCAAATGGAGACTGATTGAACAAAGTGGTGTAATATGAATGTAATGAAATTTAAATTTCATAAGAAATGATGAATATGATGGATTTAGAGAAATGTATAAAGACATGCAAGAAGTGAAAATAGTAGAAAAATGTATGAGATGGATATATAATAATAATGTGAGGAGAAACAACTTTGAGAAACCTCAGAACTTTGACTCCAAAAATGTTAATCATAATGCTGACAGACAATTACTCAGCCCTAATGAATAGTTCATTTGAATAATGTGATTTGTCCATATCACCTTCAATTTCACTGAGCCAAAGTTTGTTTTCAATATACAGATATCGTATGTGCTAAGAACCTCCCTCTTTCTATTGAAAAAGACAATAATAAACAATATTTGCTCTCCACTCATGTAACTGACAGGATCTTTCAACTAGTCAAGCTATTCATTTAACAGCAATTGAGATCTCGATCTCTCATTCAATCTCATCAGTATCTTGTATTTCCTGTTCAATTTGATATTCTTTGCTTGGTTAATAATTTTCTGAGCTAAGGTTTCATCTGATTTTAGCCTTTACAACTCCATTCCTCTTAGCAATAAGTCAAGACATCACCCCATGATGTCACTGGTTATCTTAAAAAAATAAGAAGAATGAACAAATCAGGACAACCACCTGGATAAAGCCTTAAGCAATTAAGAACTGATAATGATTTCTCATTGGTATATCTTCCATATAACTTTCAGGCTGCCTTATTGTATCAGCAATGCAGCATTCACGATGCCTTCAGTAACTATAAGTATGCTGATATGGTTATTAATCACAATATGTTACAGTCTCTCTACATAAGAAATATAGCTAGAGCATTCATTTAAATACCAGAAAACGGAGTCCCCAAACCAGAATGTCAAAGCCAACACAGTAGTTATGAAGTTGGCATATGTAGTTATAAACACCCACATTCTCAAGCCTTCAAACAGGACAAGCTACCTCAGGCAGAGAGCCTTCTCTCCTCCCCCATGCAACTGCTCAGAGTCCAAGCAGCTCGCTCCCAGCAGCTCCGGCCCCGGGCAGTTCCCATACCAGGCAGTCCTCAGCAGGAGTCCTTAGCAGAGATTCTGGCCGGCTCAAGGAAAAAGGACTTTGCTCCCCAACTGCAACCATTGCCTCTGCCGCCGCTTTTTCCAGTCAGCATCGCACAGAGACCAACTTGATTCCCGCGTTCTCTTGCTCCACCCCTTCCTGCTACGTCAGCCAGTTCAAGGGTCTTGGAAAATCTTCAAATCCAAGTATCATTACACTTATATCTACATATTTTAGTCCAATTGCTTGCAATGTGGTTAGATTTCCCAGGCATATGAAAGAGACAGAGACAGAGAGAGAGAGAGAGAGAGAAAGAGAGAGAGAGGAGTTAGTTGATACCTACCCTTCACAAAACTCTATAAATATCTGTAGGGGACACAGCTGTTTATGAAACTAAATCTATATGCATTGTATAACCTGGTGAGAATTCATAAGGCAGATAAGTAGACAAAGACATTTTGTTCCTGGTATGGTCCCTCTGCAGACTTGATAATGTCATTCAGGTTTTCAGATTCTACAGTAGATATATATCAAGTTGATACACACATATATAGTTGTAACTATATCTGAAGATGATACACAAATACAGACATATACAAATGCAGACAAATATGGTCTACACATGCACATATATATTATGTATACCCACATGTACATGTAATATTTTATTTTTCCCCAATTATGTGTTAAAACAATGAAAAAAAACTTTTTCAAAAGCTTTCACTTCCAAATTCTATCCCTCCCTCCTACCCTTACCTCCCCTTTCCCAGAGATGGCAAGCAGTCCAATATAGGTTATACATGTGCAGTCATGTAAAACATTTCCATATTAGTTATTTTGTACAAGACTCAAAAAAAAGAAAGCAAGAAAGTGAAAAATAGCATGCTTCAGTCTATATTCAGAAAGTATCCGTTCTTTTTTCCCCAAAATTTTACTTTAGACTCAAACACCAGAACACAGAGAATAGAGAAAAGAAAAAAAAATATCATAAACTTAAATATTGGAACTTAAATACAAAGTTAGAATGAAAAAAAAAGCATGTTGTATGCATAGCAGAACGTAAGAGAAGATTCAGAATATATAACAATAAATTTTCATTTTGAGAAAACCTATATTATAAATAATACTCATTATATTGAGAATTGCCCTTCTTTTCTTTGCTTCCTCATGAGTTGTCTTTTGTTTTCTGCTGTGCTGTTTTCTGCTTTGTTCATTTTCCCCTCCTCCCAACCCTCACCCAGAAGGCCATAATAAGATTTAGATGTGTTTCTCTATAGCTATAAATATATGTGTACCCTCCCCCATCCTCAGAAGGCTACAATAAAGTTTAGATATGTTTCTCCATAGCTATAGATATACACATACACATATACATATATACATACATACATACATTTATAGATACATACTTTCCCAAACCTATTCTATTCCTGATCTTTGTTTTTATGTATCTGCATATTTCTTCTTTTCTATCCCTCCTGCCTCCTCTACTTTAATTTCAGTCACTACCTGGCCCTCCTATGACTTGCCTACAAACCTCCAAGAATTCTTCCCCTATCCTCTCATTCCCATAAATCTAAACACAGTTCTTTATCCCTGTTTACCTGTTCCCTCACTCTCCCCTCTAAAGATTCCTCCCTTGTCCTCTCCCCTCTCTCTATGCCCCTAATGTTTTATTTCTTCTGAATTTAGAAGACTTCTATACTCTTTTACATATATATGTATTGTTCCCTCTTACACCCATTCCCAATGAAAGTAGGTTGCCAGAAGGCCTTCTCCCTCTTCTAATTCCTGTGTATCAGTTCTCCCTCTTACATCTCATTTGTATAAAATAATTACTCTTTTTAGCTGTTCCTAAAAGATTTTACATTTAAAATTCATATCATACTCAGGTTTTCTTATGAACTACCCAATTATTAAAAAGAATCTTTGCCATAAATTTTACATTTTGCATATACAAAAAGTGAACAGTCTGTCCTTATGGATCCCTTATAATCAGTGTTTGTTATATACCTTATATTTATATTAATTCTTGTATGTCCAATTTTCTATTAAGGTCGGGATTTTTTTTAAGTCTTGAAAATCTGAGAGTTTATCAAATTCCTATTTTTTTTTCATTCAAGATAATAGTTAACTTTTTAGAATGTGATATTTTTGGCTTTAGTCTCAGTTCTTTTGTTCTTCGATATGTTGTGCTCCAAGACTTGTGGTACTTTAATGTCCCTGCTTCTCGGTCTTATGTTATTCTAATTGTGGCACCATAATATTTAAATTGTTTTAATCTTAACAAATTTGATATTTTTTTTTCCTTGAGCTGGGAGTTTTGAATTTTGACTATGATATTCCTATGAGTTTTTCTCATAGGATCTTTTTAAGTGGTGATCAATGGATTTCCTTCTACTTCTACTTTCCTCCCTTGTTCTAATGCTTCAGGATAGTTTTCTTTAATTATTTCTTGTATTATTGTATCAGGATTCTGTTTTTTGATCATAACTATTAGTCTGTTTTTATTTTTTTCCTCTTGATCTATTCTCCAAATCTCTTGTTTTTCTTATAAGATGTTTCACTTTCTCTTCTATTTTTTCATTATTCATATTTTGTTTAATCATTTCCTGATCTCTTATAATTTCACTGGCTTCACTTTGCCCAGTTCTAATTTTCAAGGTGTCATTTTCTTCCTTAAGATTCTGGATCTCCTTTTCTAGTTGGTTGACTTTCCTTTCATACCCTTCTTGTTTTTCTTGGATTATTCCCATTTTCTTTTAAAATTTTTCCTCCATCTTTGTCATTTGATTTTTTTTTTTGGAGGGCAATTTGGGGTTAAGTGACTTGCCCTAGGTCACACAGTTGGTTTTGTGGTAAGTGTTTGAGGCCGGATTTGAACTCAGGTCCTCCTGACTTCAGGGCCAGTACTCTATTCACTGTGGCATCCCCTGTCATTTGATTTTTAAAGTCTTTTTTAATGTGTTCTATAAGTTCTTTTTGGGCAGGTAACCATATGAATTTACTGTTTGGGGGTTTCTTTACTTCAATGTCCTCCTCTGAAGATGAACACTCGTTATCTCTATTCCCATAATAGGTTTCTGTGGTTGCATTCTTTCTCCTTTGCCTGGGCAGTGTGTGTGTGTGTGTGTGTGTGTGTGTGTGTGTGTGTGTGTGTGTGTGTGTGTGTATGTTGATAGTTTAATTATTTTTTTTTTTGGAGGGCAATTGGGGTTAAGTGACTTTCCCAAAGTCACATGGCTAGTTAGTATGTCAAGTGTCTGAGGCTGGATTTGAACTCAAGTCCTCCTGACTCCAGGACCTGTGCTCTACTCACTGCACCACCTAGCCGCCTCTTAATTATTTGTTGTCACCTCTAGCCCTGGGGTATGGGAATGGTGCCTCTTGCCCAGGATTTTCAGTTTTTCCCTCTAGTCTGAAACCAAAGTCAAACTTCCAAGTCCTGTAAGTGCCCACAACCAGGGGCTTTCTGCCCCACTGCTTTTGCACTTGCCTGGCATGTGCTGGTTCCTTAATGCCCCAGCTGGTCTTCATAACGCAGGTGGGTTTGGTGTTGCTGGTCAGCAGAAGTTCTCTCAATCTTCCTGGACTCAAAACATCCAACTGCTCTAACTGTCCCTGGTGCAAAAGTTCTGGTGCCTGCAGCCAATGCAGCCTCTCAAACCAACCAACCCCAGGGCTTGCTGCTTGTTGTTTAAGAGGCCTGTGGCTTGATGCTGTTAAATGGAACCTAGCCTGGAGGTGTTTACTCTTCATAGAGAACAAACCTTGTCCTGGGATTTTTTTTCCAATCTTCTCAAATTGTCCCAGGAAGACCTCAGTTATGTCCCTGTTCTTATTTATCTCCACCCACACTTTCTTCACCCTAAGGTGCTATTCTAACTATTTTGTGGGGGAAAATTTTGAGAGCTTGGAATTTTCTGACCTAATTTGCCATCTTCCTAGAATTCTCTCAGTATGAGTTCTTTCTCTTGAGGCAGATAGCATGCTTCATCATGAGTCTTCTGGAATTATCTTGGATCATTTTATTGCTGAGAATAGCTAAGTCATTCATAGTTCTTCATCATAAATATTGCTGTTATTGTGCACAATATTCTCTTAGTTCTGCTCACTTTACTTCACATCAGTTCATATAAATCTTTCCAGGTTTTCTGAAACCATCTGTATCAACAATGCAGCATTCACAATGCCTACAGTAACTATAAATATGCTGATATGGTTATTAATCACAAAATGTAACAGGCTCTCTACATGAGAAATATAACTAGAATATTTATTTAAATACCAGAAAACTGAGTCCCCAAACCAGAAAGTCAAAGCCAACATAGTAGTTATGAAGTTGGCACATGTAGTTAAAATAGTAAACACACACATTCTGAAGCCTTCAAAACAGGACAGGCTACATCAGGCAAAGATCCTCCTCTCCTCACTCACAACAAGTGCTCAGCTTCCAGGCAGCTTGTTCCCAGCAGCTCCGGCCCCCCTGCAGTTCCCATCCGTGGCAGTCCTCAGCAGCAGTTCTTAGCAGAGATTCTGGCTGGCTCAAAACAAAAAGAAGCTCACGCCACAACTGCAGCCTCTGGCACTGCTTCCAGTCACCACCCAGGGACGCTAGCTTGGTTCAGGCTTTCTTTTGCTCCACCCCTTCCTGCTACATCAGCAAGTTCAAGGGGCATGGAAGATCTTCAAATCCCTGTATCATTACACCACCTTGCTCATAATTTCTTATAGCACAATAATAATTCCATCACAATCATATATCATAACTTGTACAGTCACTTCCCAATTGATGGGTATTCTCTCAGTTTCGAATTCTCAGCCACCACAAAAATGTCTGCTATAAGTATTTTTGTACAAATGGTTCTTCCCCCACCTCTTTTTGATGTCTTTGGGATATAGATCTAGCAGGGGCAGTGATGCATCAAAGGGTATGAAACAATTTTACAAACTTTTGGGCATAGTTCCAAATTGCTCTCCAGTATGTTTGGATCAGTTTGCAGTTTCACCATCAGTTCATAAATGTCCCATTTTCCACATCTCCTCCGACATGCATTATCATCCTTTTCTTTGTCATATTAGCCAATAAGATAGGTGTGAGGGTGGAACCTCAGAGTGTTTTAATTTGCATTTCTTTAATAAATACAGATTTAGAACATTTTTTAAATAACTATAAGTAATTTTGATTGCCTTGTCTGAAAACTGCCTGTTTATATTCTTTGATTATTAGCCAATTGGGTACGTATGTGTATTTTTATAAATTTGACTCAATTCTCTATATATTTGAGAAATGAGAGCTTTAGCAAAGCCTCTTGCTGTAAAAATTATTTCCCTATTTTCTGCTTTCTTCTAAACTTGGATGCAATGGTTTTGTTGGTACAAAAGCTTTTTAATTTTACAAAAGTGTAACAATAATGCAATATTCACAACATCCATGGTGGTTATGAATATACTGGTATAGTTGTAAATCACAAAATGTAGCATACTCTCCACATGGAGAGCAGTACCAAAACCTTTATTCAAATACCAGAAAAACTGAGGGTCAGAACCATAAAGCAGAGTCCCAGAACCAGAAAGTCAAAGCCATTACAGTTGCTATGAAGTTGGTATACATGGTTAATGCAGTGAACACCCACATTCCCAAGCCTTCACAACAGAATAGGCTCCCTAAAGCAGGGATGCTCCTCTTTCACTCCCAGTATCTCCTCAGCCTGGTTCTTGGAATTGCTTAGCAGAAATTCCCAAAGGAAAGGTCTCAGCAGAAGAAAGATCTCAGCAGAAACTCCAGCCTCCCGATGCTTACCCCAGGAAATTCTGCCATTTCTAGCTGGGGCTTTTCCTTATAAATGGCTTAGCTCCTCTGTATTCTGCCACTTCCTGCTACATCAGCAACTTCTTCTCAAGGTGTTAACTACTTCTGTGTTAATTAAATAGCTTAAACAAGGTGTTGACTTGAAACGAAGTGCTAAGTACCTGCTTACTTGCCAATATAATGGGGCATGGAAGATCTTCAGATTCCATTAACATTACAAAAAGTAAAATTATCTATTTTACGTTTTGTAACACCCTATATTTTCTTTGGTCGTAAGTCTAATAAAGAACCTGTTCCACACTCTCCCAATTTGCTTATGGTATCACCTTTTATGTATAAATCATGAATACATTTTTACTTTATCTGGGTTTATAGTGTGAGATGTTGGTCTATACTGAGTTTATGACATACTGTTTTCCAATTTTCGCTGCAGTTTTTGTCAAATAATGAGTGTTTGTTCCAAAACTTGGGATCCTTGGGTCGATTACTGTAGTCTATAGAGTATACTATAATCTAATGTGCACCTAATCTATTCCCCAGATCCACCACTGTATTTCTTAACCAGTACCAGATATATATATATATATATATATATATATATATATATATATATATATGTATGTATGTATATATATATATGCATAAAGATAGATAGGATAGATAGATAGATAGATAGATGATAGATAATTACTTCTTTATAATATACTTTGACACTTGACATTGCTAGATCACCTTTCATATTTTATTTTTCATTGATTCTTCTTGAAATCTTTGACCTTTTGTTCTTCCAGATGAATTTTGCCATTATTTTTTCTATCTCTATGAAATATTTTTGGTAGTTTGGTATGCCACTGAATAAAAAGATGAATTTAGATGGAATTGTAATTTTTTAATATTGGCTCAGTCTACCCATGATCAATTAATATTTTTTTAATGCTTCAACTGAAGCATAATATATTCTGCTCCAGTCTTTTAACTTTGGTCTGTGTTTGTCTCTGTGCTTTAACTGTGTGTGTGTGTTATTTTTTTTTGTAAACAACATTTTGTAGGAGCCTGGTTTTTAATCCATTATGCCATCTGCATTTATTTTATGGGTGAGTCCATCCCATTCACATTTATAGTTATGATAACTAACCATGTATTTTCCTCCATGCTATTTTCCCCTTGTTTCTCCTTTTACCTTTCTTAGCCCCAACCTGTCCCTTCTCAGATGTATTTTTCTTCTGATCACAATCTCCATCAATTTGCTCTTCTTTCTTTCAGTCTTGGGTTAGATCTGACTATATTTGTGCAAAAAGTGTTTTATAATTGTGTTCATATTGTTTCTGAGTTTGTCTCTGCAGGTAGGGTCTCAAGTATTTTATATTGTAGGCACTGTATAAATGGCTATTCCCTCCTCTCATTTCCTTTTCACTCTTATACTACGGTTAAGGAACATATGAATATTACTTTCTTCTTTGAATCTCAATTTCATCATCTATAAACCAGATATCATATGTAAACCAGAGGCAACATCAAGAAAAGTGAAAAATGCTGTAGGAAAGTGAGGAAACATGCAAATTCAAATGCTACCTCAGACACAAACTGGTTATGTGACTCTGGGGAAGTCACTCACCATCACTGTGGTTTATCTATAAAATGAGGTGGTTGAACTTAATTGTCCTTAAGGTCCATTTTAGTTCTTAATTTATGATTGTATGAACTTATAGAGCTAAATTTTCTCTAAGATTCCTTCTAGATGTAAAATTCTTTGTTTAGAAGTGTCTTCATAATGTCCAATTTTACTGCTATGCAAATCATTTTTGTTTTCACCTTGGGGAAGTTTTTATGGCTAAGCCTAATTGGTAAAAAAAAAAAAAAGATGGTATTATTGATGAAATTCATGCCCCCTTTAAATTTCTCTTTCAACAACATATTCCTTGTAAAGCATAATACTGTTTCAAAGATGCCATCCTTTTAACTTGTCAGCACAATGATAGAATATTTCAGAAATTTTAATTACATTTTCTTAGATGGTATATTGATGACTCATAAGTAATAAATCACAATTAACTAAGTCATTTTTGCAAGATAAATGAATAGCATAGTCAGAGAATGATACAAATACCAATGGTTGCACAATCTTGTATTTGGTGGGAAAAATGTCTTGGAGATTACTTGAAGGTATTTAAAATGGTCTTATCCCAGGGAAAAGAGTTCTTATTAAAGGTTAAAGGTGATTAAATAATTTAGCTTTGTGAAAAAAGATTTGCAAACTTAACAAATATAATACTGGGGTTTTTGCAGCTACCAGAGATATTAGTTGGGTGCCCTCTCTGCTGCCCCCACAAGCTCTGGCTCAACTCATCACACATCTCAGGACTACCATGCAAGACTGTGATCCAGATCCAGGCAGGTTAAAGCAAGAGCAATTACCCTCTGAATGTTAGCTTGGTCCTCCTATGATCTGCAGGCTAGGAGTTCTGAAGCAGCCATGTGGAGGTGGCTGCACGGCCTCTACTGCTTCTCACTCTAGGGGCAGAGGCTGGACTGTGCTCCTCCATCCCTCCTCCCCAGTTCCAACAGAGTTCCACACTGACCTTTTACTTTGTCTTTGGCATTTATGGGTTGATATTTCTGGAAACCACTACAGCTGCTGGTGATTCACTCTCCTGAAGTCCACTACAACCACTGCTGGTAGGGGCCTCCCTGGGGCTAAAACCGTGGGCTCACATGAAGCTTAGTATCAGCTCCCAGCATGCTGCAATGCACCCTTCCTGTCTGCCTGCCAGGCTGCCTTCAGCAAGAGATTTGTTTCTCTCTGTCACCTTGTGGGTTCTGTAGCTCTAACATTTGTTTAGAGTCATATTTGATAGGTATTTGAGGTGGTTATGGGGGGAGCTTGCAGAGTTTTCCTGCTTCTATGCTGCCAACTTGGCTCTACCCCCCACTCTCTGATTATATTTTCTTTAGAAAATATATAACATATACTGTACACATGAAGTAGGTTAGTGTATGTGATAGTGTATAATTAGGTGAAGCAAATCCTAATAAAAATGAGTCAATAAAATTTTAAAAAGTGTTATGGAAAACCACTCTGTCTGTCTGGGGTTGTTTGTTCATTTACAAAATTTGGGTCTAGGACAACTAGATGATCTGCAAGTTCATGGCTCTTCTATCCTGATTTTGTGTGCACAAATATATCAAGATGTTCTAACTCTGAAGGATTGTAGAATAGGATTGTGCTAAAAATTATGCAAATTTGTATTGCAAAGAAAGCATAGATAAGAGAATTCTGGACAAGTCAGGTCAGTTAAGACTATTTTGCTTATAAAATTGATCTTTTAAATTCAGTTTCTATGTAGGCTTGTTAGCATCATTTCAAGAAAATCACTGTTCTTAAGAGTGAACACCCATGTTGAGCCATTAATCTCAAAAGGCATACTTGTAATTACTCAACAATCACTTATGAAATCCCTATTAAGTGTCAGATACTATGTTGGGGACCACATGATGAAAGGACAAAGTGAAAAAAAAATTATCGACCTCAGTGGGGCTTACGTTGTACTAAGGAGACACAACATTATATACATACATACATACATACAAATATATGTGTGTGTGTGTGTGTGTGTGTGTACATATACACACACATAGAAGGAAGCAAATGCAAAATGTATTCAAAGTTAAAATGAAGTAATATCAGGAAAGTTCTTATGGAGAATGTGGCACTTGAATGATTGATCCTTAGAGAAAGCTAGGAATTATAAGAGGTGGATGTGAGGAAGGAGCAAATTCTAGGCATGGTGAAGAGAAGAATGCAAAGATAGACTATCCTGCATGAAGAAATTGCCATGGTCACTTTGACTGTAACATAAAGTGCATGAAGGAGAGTAATGTTCAAAGACCCTAGAAATGAAGAAAGTTTGTGATAAATAGAGGAACTTTAATTTTCCCTGGTGACAATAGGAACTCCTGAGAGCTTCTTGTCTGATGGGGTGACCAATTCAAATAATGTTTTGGGAATATCATTTTAGTATCTATATACAGGATGGATTGGAGAGTGGAGAGACTTGGGGCAGGGAGAATTATTAGCAAATAATAGTCAAGAGGTGATGAGGTAATGAGATAGGAGATTGTTCTTTTAACTTGAGAGAAGAGGAATGATGTGCCACATGTTGAGGAATAACCAAGACTTTTCTATACAACTGATTGAGCATGGTCAATGAGGGAGAGAGAATATTGCTCCAAGGTTATAACATGGGTGACTAGAAGGATGTGTGATGATGATCTAGAGAGTAATAGCAAAATTAAGAACAGGGGTGAGTTTTAGAGGAACTATAATGAATTCCATTTTATTTTATTTATTTTAAATTTTTTAAAATAAATGTGAACATTTGTCAATCAGTCAATAAGCATTTATTTTTATTTTTTGGAGCGGGTAAGTCAAGGCAAATGGGGTTAAGTGATTTGCCTAAGGTCATATAGCTAGTAAGTGTATCAAGGGTCTGAGGCCATATTTGAACTCGCATCCTCCTGAATGCAGGGCTGGCACTCTATTCACTGCATCACCTAGCTGCCCCAATGAATTCCATTTTGAAAATTCTGAGTTTGAGATGACTATGAGACATTCATGTGGAAATCTCTAATAGGCAACCAGGAATAAAGGACTGGAGCTCAGCAGAGTTAATTGGGACTGGAAATATATGTATCAATGATTTTTTATGGGGATGATAATTGAACCTATGGGATCTGAGGTCACCAAGGGAGAATGAAAGGGAAAAAAAAAATCAAAGAGGGCATAAGACAGAGCTTTGAGGAAGACCCATGGTTAGAGAGGTGGAGGTTATCAATAAAGATTTATGGAAATTTAATTGGGAAAGAGGGACTAGAAGGGACTGAGAATGAAGAGAGAACAATATTCTCAAAACCTAGAAGGGATGACTGATTATTCAGGAAGATGAAGTGGTAAATCTATCAAATGCTACAGAAGTCAAAGAGAAAAACTATTAAAAGGTCATTGAATTTCTCAAGAGATCATTGCTGACCTTGGACTCAGTTTCATTCAGGTAAGGAGGCTGAACACCAGTTACAGGGTAGGGGAGTGGGGAGGTAAAGAGCAAGAAGAGATATAGATCATTGTAATGACAAGCAAAGAAGTACTTAGTACCTTGCTTCAGCTACTTAAGTATTTAGCACCTTGTTTGAGTTCAAGTGTCTTTGAGCCTTGCCCTGATTATATCAAGTCTTTGTTAAGAAACAGAAATTGTGAACCCCACAACTTGTATAACCCAGAACTTTGAACCCCTGTTGCTGATACAACAGGAAGGGGTGCAATAGGGAGGAGCTTAATGACCGCACATAAGGAGAAGCCCATGCTGGGAAAGAGCAGAACTGAGAAGAGACCATTTGTGGTGGCCAAGGACTCTGCTTGTATTGATATTTGTTTGTGATATTTCGTACAAAAGCCCTGGGACCTTACTGGAAGCCCTGAAAGAGGATTTTCTTGTTGTCTGTTTACAGAAGTCCTGGAGCAGGGATTCAGAGGTCCTGGGACTGTACTGACAATTTGTGCTGAGTTCTCAGACCTTGTATGTTGATCTGTGTTGATTTCACAAGCATACAGTGAATTGATGATGGTGCCAACAATGTGTATGAATGTTGTTTTGGCTTTGGTAAGCTTTGTCTTCCCAGAAAAAGAAACTGTGAAGGATTTGAGGTGGACTGGACACCATGAGTTTCAATATGGAACAGGAACTGGACAAGGAACTGAATGAGGAACTGGATGAGGAGTTGGATGAGGAGCTGAGAGCTGCCTCCTTTTGAATCCAGGTGGCAGTTGGGTAGATTCAGGCAGTAGTGGGGACCATGGAGGAGGAACCCTAGAATCTGGGAGCCAGCCTTGAGTCAAGACTAAAAGATCTCTTTTTGGGTACTTAATGCTGACTGAGAAGATCATGATTTATTATGACCTAGGGGTGGAGAACCTTGCCCTTTGTACTTTGTGCCCCTTAAGGAGTCCTGCTCCTTAAAGATGACTGAGTTAAGTACCTATGGAATGATATCTTTTGAACATTAAAACTGCGCTGTCCCTTTGGTGAAAACTATGTGGCCACGTTAGTGATAACTTGTTATGTTATAACATTGTGAATGCTGTACTTTGGTTTCTGTGAATGTTTTGCTTTAATTTAAGGCTGAATAAATAGAGAGTTCACTATACTATGTAATCATGATCTTAAAGCTGTTAATAGCAGCAGTCCTCTGGAAAGCTGCTTGTGCTTGGCTTTGCAATAGTTTAGTTTTGTGCCATTTTAGATGAAATATAGGGTAATAGTTTGAGGGGATGGAAGTCTCAACTGAAAGTTTTTAAGGATAGGCTAGATTTGAACATCATTGTAAATGGGAGGGAATGTTCCCTTATGCAAGAAGAGATCAGAGTTTAGAAAAAAGGGGTTTGTAGGAAAGACAATATGTTTTTTGTAATGAAGAAAATATTGGGTAAATTTGTCCAAGGTGATACATGTAGTAAGTGACAGAACAAAGATTTTGACTAATTTTGTCTTTCCAAGCTAAAAAAAAGACCAAAGAAGTGAATGAGTAAGCACTGAAGAATTTCTCAAACAATGCAGTAAAAGAAAATGATGATATATCTTTAGGAGAAAAGAAAAGTTCTGCAAAAACAACTAGTTCTACAGAAATGAAGGCACTAGAATCTCCAGAGTAATTTTTAAAACATCTATAAAAGAGTTAAAGGAAAATATGAAATTAGAAATATGAGTTTTGACAAATGATATAATTGTTTAGGGCAAATGTATTCAGAACTAGTCCATCATTAAATAATTTCACTTGACATTCCTATTCCCTTAAGTTATTGCCCTATATATTTATCACCTTTCCCCCTGCATTAGTAAGCTCCTGAGTAAAACAGCACAAAACCAAACAATACTACCTACATTATTGGCCCTCTTTCCTCTCCTCTTGCTCCTCACCACACTGCAATCTGTGTTCAGGCCTCCTCACTTAACTAAAAGTGACTCCAAGGTCAACAATGATCTCTTGAGAAATCCAGTGGCCTTTTATCATTCATCTTCCTAGACTTCTGTTAGAGAATTACCTCTTCATCTTCTTGAATATTAACGTACTCCTTCTAGATCTTGAGAATACTGATTTCTCTTAGTTCTAAACAATTATTTATGATAGAACAGATGAATCTAACAAGAAAAAGTATTATTAAAATGAATATTTAAAAGGAAAATTATTCTGGAGCACAAAAATCAGATATGGAGCAATAAAAATCAAAAGATATTGAAATCTGGAAAAATGAATCCTATGCTTTCAATCAAAACAACTAACTTAAAGGTGGAGTCTAGTGAGATAAACTGTAATTTATTAACCTCACAGGAAAAACAAAGCAAAACATAGTGAAAGAAAAAATGTCAATGTTATATTCTAGGAAGTCACACAAGAAAAATGTCTGGAAGTATGAGAAACAGAGGGTGAACTTCACAAGGATAGAAGTAACAAAATGAAAATATGGAGAACCCCAATTTGACTCACAGAAGTCTAGTTTTTCCCCAAAACTACAAATCACAAAGGGAGAATCTCTGGAGATAGGACTTATGTTTATATGTCATGAATATTTTCTTGGAGAAAATAATCAGTTTTTGGTGATAAATACTTATTAAATAAATTTTTAAAAAAATTTTCATATAAGGGCTGATGATCACCTGTTAAAGAGAGGAGAGTAGTTACTACTTAAGGCACTGAGGGAGCAAGATAATGATGCTTTGTTTTTCACTACTCCTGTTTTATTCAAGATATAAGAACATGCAACACCTGTTCTTTCCTGAGGAAGACAAAGCCAATTTAGCTAAACCAAATTCTGGAACAGGTGGAGATTATAGTTCAGCTGTGTCTGTAGAGAGTACAAGTCTAGTGGAGCAGCAAATGGTAGCAGAGATTAAGAGCTGGGACATGCTGTCCAGTGGAGATTGTGAATCCAATGACAGAAGGAGATGGCACAATGGCATCCTTAGAGGATATCAGTGACCTTCAGTATGGGAGGCATGAGTTGCCATTCCATATATTTTGACCATACTTGTTGACAACATGTAATAAAGCTAATAACAATAATATCTAGGATTTATATAGTTACTTAAGGTTTACAAAACACTTTACAAATATCATGTTTTATCCTCACAACAATCCTGGGAGGTAAAAGTTATTATGTCCCAATTTTATAGGTGATGATGCAATTGAGGGTGAGAGAGACTTGTCTAGCATCTGCCAGCTAGTAATGTCTGAGACTAGATTTGAACTCATTTCTCCCTGATTCCTGATTTAGCACTGTTCACTACTGTATCAAGTTGCCTAAAAATTTCAGAGATCAAAGAGAAGAAAATTCAAAAAAAAAGGTTTGTTGATATATGGATGAAACTCTGTTCATATTTCATAGTTTAAGAGCTAGAAAGTACTTAGTGATGATTTAGTAAAACCTTCTCATTTTGCAGGCCATGGACAAGGTCTTCAAGAGGCTATCAGTGGTTCTTAACCTGTGGGTTATGTTCAATTTGGAACAATGAAAATACATCCTGAATATCACATATTTACATTACTGTTCATAACAGTAGCAAAATTATAGTTATGAAGTAGCAATGAAAATAATTTTATGGTTGGGGGTCACCACAACATGAGGAACTGTATTAAAGGGTCATGGCATTAGGAAGGTTGAGAACCACTGGGCTAAATGGTTAAGCCAGTGTTATATAGGTAGTAAGTGGCAAAGTAGGGATAAGAAACCAAACTCTCTGATTCTAAATAGAATATTTTTTCCCTTACACTGGGCTGCTTCTCCAATTCCTAACATCTACTTCTAATAAAAAATCCAAATATCAGGCAAGCTCAGACTTCTCAATGAGATGTAAATACATGGCATCAGGGAGAGTTAAAGCAAAGTAGGCTATTTATTATTCTTTGAAAATGATCATAATTTATTTATTTATTCAGTTATAGTGTTTTTCCTGTGGTCATTTTTTCACTCTGTGTCCAGATAGTCTGGTTCAAATATATGTTGCCATAATAACCATATTAACTCACTTTTAAGAATATTTTACTACCTTCTTGATCTCCACTTGTCCTCTAAGTTTAATAAAGCTAAAAACATTTAATTTTATTGTCTCAAACTATCGATTACCTGTTTAACATGGAAAACAATGTGATATATTGCCTTTGCCACACTGATTAAGTGAATTATTTTTAAGTAATAAGAGCTCTTATAAGAACAAAGAGAACTCTAATGCACAGAGAAAATGTTACTTCCCTTACATTACTCACATGGCACTACTACAAAAGCAAAGAAACCTTTACTCTCAGTCTTTCAAAGAAAAGACATTTTGTTGCTTCACAATTGATATAGACGTTCCCTGGGGCATTACACCATCATTTAAATTTCTAGTTCTTGACATCATTGCCAACATAAACATTTAAAGGCATGAATATGAGATTGTTTCCTATAGAGAAAGAGGAGAAATATTAGAGTAAGAATAATACAAGAAAACCCCAAATCTCCCCAAAAACTATCAGCTTCATTTTTTCAAACACAATTTTTAAAAAAGACTTTGTGAAATTAAACTTACTTTAGAAATTTGCCTGACAGCAGAAACTTCAAAGGCCGTGGTATTTAATATATTATTCATGGAGTCCAACCATTTACCTTTGGAATGTGGACATTTTGGAAGTCTGGCCAAGGTAAGGGAGAGAAAATCATAGTCAGTTTGACATCATAAGGCATTACACCTCATCCTAGGCTGACTGCGTCACACCCAGAGGAGTCTGTTTTATGATATAATTTAAATAGCTAGTGTTTTGCTCCTTGCTTAATTTGAAAATCATTTAAAATCTGATGTTGTAACCAGTCACCACAAGGGATATTCCCCAATTTTCCCCACAAATAGAAAGTTAACATAATATTATTTTTTCAAAGCTTCCTGAGGGTAAAGAGAAGAATCAGACCACTCCTCTAATAAAAATCACTTGGGTACATACAGAATACATACATACAGGTACATACATGAATAATCAGGGCACACTTATCTTGTTATTTCAAGATTCCAAGCAATAGGAATGCAAATTTTAAAAATGTATTAAGAGGGGAGTCAAACTTCTCATTTGATAGCCTGTGGAGCTCTCCATTACATTTCTGAGCTGACTGAAAGTAGTTTAATTTACTGTAAAAGCACTCAATATCATTTTGATCTCATTAATGAGAACCTTTATTTTGCTCTAGACCTGTAATATTGTTGGCATAGGAAACTGCTAGTGAGGAAACTCCTATGGCCATGAGACGATACTAGGGTCACCAAGGCAGTGTGAATCAGAGAAGAAAGTTGAACCCAGGTCCTCCTGACTCATAACTCTTCATTCTAATTAGTCCTTCATTGTTGCCCACGTGGGACTATTCTCCAGGCTGAACAATTACTCAATGATTGAGTACCCAGATGGAAGCTGATAACTTGGGTTCTGTGTTTGCCTTTGGGGCTTTTACTCTTAAAACTCTAGGACATGACCCCACCAAAGCTCTTCCTGTTAACAATTAGCTCCATTACTATTTGTGGTTGGACTTTTTTAATCTTATTTTTTGATGGACTTTGGTTTTATTTCCCCTGAGATCTCAATCTCAATGCTGTTGAAATTATATCACCTTCTGTATGGATTTAGGATAGGTCAACCGGTTTGTTTTTTTGTTGTTGTTGTTGCTTTTTTGCTTTTTGGAGGGGGAAGGCAGGGCAACTGGGGTTAAGTGACTTCCCAAGGTCACATGGCTACTTGTTAAGTGTCTGAGGCCAGATTTGAACTGAGGTCCTCCTGACTCCAGGGCTGGTGCTCTATTCACTGAGCCACCTAGCTGCCCCAACTGTTTTTTTTTCCAATACTTGCTTTCTTTAGTGTCATATCTACTGCCTCGTGTAGCAAACTGGGAACCGTGGGAGGTCCAATGTGGTATATTTTTCAATCCATTTAAAAGAAGTTGAAAACAAAAAGTGAATATATAATTTAAATGTAATTTATATATTATTTATGTAATGCACATAAATAATATATACATGTTTGTGACATTTATTAAGTGTCTGCTGCCTGCTTGCACCACTCACCCTGAGCAGGAGGCTCACACAGGCTGGTTTGTCTTGACCATACTGGCTTATGAAATGACCCCCATCCCCTTCCCTGACCATGTTGCCCTATGGACAGAATCCCTCTCCCTCCCCACATCATGCCACCCCAAGTCTTTGGGTACAGCTTTGTCAAATCTTTGGGTGCAGCTGATGAGATCCTTCCAAGGGACAATGCAACAATTGCTAGCATTTTAGTTTACCAATCATCTTCCATCTTCAGGAGAAGTGTTCCTACCTGTTGAATATATTCTCTGGTTCATGAAAATATTCTGTTATGATTCTCTTCCTTCCTGCTTGAACAATTCTTCTCAGGCTCTTTGTTGTCTCATTATTCATATCATTCTAATGTGATTATACTCAAAGGATCTGTCTTGAGACCCTTTCTCTTCTTTCTTTCTACCTTCCTTACCTTGGGGACCCACATAAATTCCTATGGATTTAAGTGTAATCTCTCTAAAGTTAACTCCAAAATCTTCATGTCTTGCCCTAATATCTCACCTAAATTTTTGTCCCATAAACTAAATGTCTTACGGAAATCTCAAATTGTGTCATTTTCTCCCTCCTCTATCTTCCTCAAGAACTTTCGTCTTTTGGTCAAGGGTACTATTTTCCTTCCTGCACACACAAGTGTGTGTGTTTGTGTGTGTGTGTGTGTGTGTGTGTGTGTGTGTGTGTGTGTGTGTATACATACATATGTATGTGTGTATATATACAAATATGTGTGTACACATATATATTCATGTATGGATTTATATATTCGTTTTGGAAACTTTAGTTGAGCAATATAACCCTATCTTAATTATTTTTATATGGCATAATTGAAAGAATGTTGGACATAGAATCAGGAGATGTGTCTTCAAGTTCTGACTCTAAAACATAATACATTTTTAAACATAGGAAAATCATTTAGATTCCCTGAACATCTATAAACTAAGGATAACATTGTTTGTACAACTGATCCCTTTGGGACGTTGTAAGGAAAGTATCAGGTAAATATGAATTGTTACTGTTATTATATCCATTGCAGCATACTGCTTCAGACTGATACAATACTTCTAACAATTAGCATTTAATAAGCATCACAGTTTTTGCCTTTGTAATTCATTTCTTTTCTTGTTTTTATTGTTAAGTTGTTTTTTTTCTTTAATGAAATGTCACACTATGGCCAGAGGTAATCTTCAAATAGAGACTATCAGTCCTATGTGAATAACTTCTTTGATTCAGTGTTCATTCTGTAGTGAAATTAAATTGTAAACCATGTCCAAACATATCAGCATCAAACCTTAAACAAACCGTGTGACTTAGGCAGCCTGAACAGATTCATGATATATCTTAAAATCATAGCTCTACTCATTTTATTTTAATATTTTAATTTTCATCTAATGGTTTCCTCCAAGATTTATCCTGAAAATCATTTGGTTGGTGAAATAAGCAGATATAAAACATTTTCACTTTAATTTAGATGCACTTAAATTGCTTTAGACAGAGTATGTACAAAGAAAGTATTTGTATAACTTGTGAAAACAGATAAATACACAGGAGTATGTAGAAAATTACTTCTTTATAACATGCTAAAATTAAATCTTAAATCTTATTTTTTCAAAATTTAATTACTATATAAATTCGAAATGTCAAGTGTTGGGGAAAGTTAAGAAAATATTTCAAATGTAGCTTAGAAACTTTGATGAATAATAAAGCTAACATTTATCTAGAAGTTACTGTGTGCCAAGTACTTGACAGTTATTAAATCATTTGTTCTTTACAACAACCTTGGAAAGTAGATGTGGTTATTATTTCTATTTTGCAAACGAAGAAACTGAGAGAAACAGAGGTTAAGTGACTTGCCCAGGATCTCACATATAAGAAATGTTTGAGGCTAGATTTGAACATGTCTTCCTTACTCCAGGCCTAGCACTTAACAATTGTGTCCTTTGCTGGTATTTTATTTCTATATTTCATAATATATAAATTTCCATTAAAAATCTAGTGACTAGTAATATACTTTAAAACATTTTGTTGTTGTTGCAAATAGTTAACAGTCTTCTGAATTATCTGAGACATTCAATATCTTTCCATTCCCCTTCATCTTCTTTTCCTTCTTCCATTCTGGTTTTATATTCTCTGCTTATTATATCCCACATTTCTCATTTTCCATTTTTTTACCTCCCATCTCATCCACAGCTCAGTTTAGAACCAAAGAATTATAGCATTTTTGATATAGAAAATACCTTAGAGATTGTCCACCAGGGCTTGTTAATCTGGGAGCTATGAAAATATTTTAAATATTTTGTTAACTGCATTTAGATACAATTCATTTATGTCTAATTACGCATTTTAATATTCAAATTTAAAAACATTATTTTGAGAATGAGTCTATCAGATTCACCAAATTGCCCAAAGGATCCATGACACAAAAAATATTAAGAATGTCTGATAATTCAACTCCTTTTGTTTTATGGATTAGGAAACTGAGATCAAAGCAGTGGGATGATTAAGAGCTACAAAGTAATAAAATCTAGACTAGAACTCAGGTTTTCTAATTCTTGATATATGTTTTTTTTCCCTATAACATAAACTTTGATTTAGTCTAACATGGTTCTTTTCCATTTTACAGCTACTCTTTTTCTGTGTGGCTCTTGTACTAAAGAACTTCATGCTAGAAATTTTTCAGTAACAATTTTTTCCCTTCACCTCTCTTGGCTAATAGCAACTACAGGGTAACCTATTAAATGATCAGTTTAACTTTTCACTTATAAGCACACATTTCATATTATTGCAGACTTTATTAAAAATAAGAAAGCAGGGGTGGCTAGGTGGCGCAGTGAATAGAGTACTGGCCCTTGAGTCAGGAGGACCTGAGTTCAAATGTGACCTCAGACATTTAACACTTACTAGCTATGTGACCTTGGGCAAGTCACTTAACCCCAATTGCCCTGCCCTCCTCCCTTCAAAAATGCAAAAAAAAAAAAAAGAAAAGAAAAGAAGGCAAATTATGCTTTTCAATAAGTAGCTGTTAGCCCCCATGTCTACCTGAATCTCATGATTTTCAGATATGAGTACACTTCTGAACTCCCCACAAATTTTTCACTGGTGTCTTTGTCTTAAATATGGTCACAGGTTTCCTGTGTTTGTTTCTTTGTGTGCATTTCTCTCTATGTCTGTAGCTGTCTGCCTCTGTCTCCTGCATTGCTTCCCAGGGGCATAGCACAGATACTTGTTTCTATTTGTCATACAAGAAAAGGAAGAGGCATGAGTGTTTGCTATTGGGAGGGGGGGTACTTTCAGTAATGTGTGGAATGGAGACAAAATTCCCCTGTGCTTTATTTCTTTCCCAAGTGCCACAACTCTACTTTTCCTGACTCCTCTTTTTTCTCTCCTCTTCCCCGCTAGTTTATTTCAGTTTTTGCTATTTACAAGTTATCATCCTTCACCATGCATGCACTGTGGTGTAGCTTAATGAAAAGTGGGGGGGGGGGGGGAAAGAAGGAGGGAAGAAAATGTCCTAATACCCACTTCATCTTTACAGCAGTCAAAACATCTTGCATTCTTTGTGGATTGTGTCAGAAACTGTACATAATATTTTTACAACATATTAAGATCTTACTAAAATCCATAAGCTTTTTGAGGACAGGGAATGTTTTGTTTTCATATCTGCATCCTCAGAGCATAGCAGAGTCCCTTGAATATAATAAGTACTTAATAAATGCCTGTTGAATTGAAAAGAAAAGATGTGAAAACATATGCAGTAAAAATGCAATGAATTTCTATATAATAACTATATGTACTCTGTTAATTATTCCCTATTCTTTCTAAAATGTATTTCATTTGACTTACATTTTTTTTAGGGAAATGGAACAAATCTAAACAAAACAAACATAACTGTACTTCTTCACCTAAATTATCATCTATAGTGACAGAACAATATCTAGTTGAGGTTAGTTAGATTTTGACCTAGTTCCAGTAGATATTAAATATATTAAATTTAATTAGCATATTTAATTAGGTTAGTAAGGGACAATAGTATGTAGAGATAGCAAAGATAAAGGGAGATGGATAATGCTGTTGAATCCATTTGAATTACTTGAACATCTCCTGGAACTCTTTAAAGAGTTCTCTACTATCAGAAAGTTTATCAGAATGTTACTCACAATAGCTGATCGATGCGTATTGTATGAATGGCCATGCAGTAAGCTCTGAATCTGAGCCAGTGTTCCAAATCTCCCCTCTGAATCCTCATTTGGAATTGTAAGGGGGAGCAAGGTTGAAAAACAGGATCTCTATCTCAGGGTCCAAGAGGCCTCAATTTCCAGCTCTCTCAATCCATCTAAATCTACAATGGAAGGTAGAGAATACCATTGTCCCAGAATTGCTGACTAGTTCTGGGGAAGAGGCAAAATGGATTCAAATCATGGGAGTGAGAAGGTACCTAGGAGTATGATCTCAGCCTCGGCATCTGCAAGCAAGCATACAAGAGGGGACAGGGCCCAATACTGATTTAAAGGCCCTGTCTGGGGCTGAAAGGCTGCTAACATACCAGATTGGTTGCACTCTCCTAGGTGACATAGCAGAGGAATGGAAATTCTGTTATCCCATTGAAAACATGATGATCTCTATCTTGGTTTCCCTTACACAGACTGTTACAAGGGAAAGGATCAGGGAGATTAAATTGCTGAAGAAAAAAATACCTATGAAATCAAAGTAGAGCTATGGAGAAAAGAAAGGATTAGTGAGAAGGGTTATAAAATGCATGAAAGAAATGAAAAACAAATTTAAGCAAGAGAAAAGAATGAAATTGGAACTCTTGAGGAAAAAACAATTGGAAAGGAAGATAGTTTTGATTAGAAAATGAAAATCTTTTTCACATAAAGGACACCTAAAAGTGGTGTAGAGACAATAGAACAAAAAAAAATTAATGCAAGTACAAGAAATAATAGGATGATGTTAAAAGATTGAAGCATTAAAAATGAAGATGGTGGTATACAAGCAGGAGAACTCCACAAGCTCCCCCCATAACCACCTCAAATACTTATAAAATATGACTCTAAACACATTTTAGAGCTCCAGCACCCACAAAATGCCAGAGAAACAAAGCTCCCATTGAAGGCAGCCTGGCAGGTGAACAGGAAGGGCTCATCGCAGTGTGCTGCGAGTCGAGGCCAGCCGGGCCTGAAACTGGTTAGCCCCAGGGCAACCAGGACAAGCTGCGGCTGGAGCACTCAGGAGAGTGGATGACCAGCAGCTGTGGCAGTTTCCAGAATTATCAACACATAAGAGCCAAGGACAAAGTGAAAGGTCAGTGGAACTCAGCTAAATTTGGGGGAAAGGAGTGGGTATGGTTGTTTGCACCCAGAGCAGAAGAAGCGGTGGCCCTGCAGCTGCCTCCACATGGCTGCTTCAGAGCTCCCAGCCTGCAGATTGCAGAGGGGCCAAGCAATCATTCAAAGGCTAAGTGCTCTTGCCTTAACCTGCCAGGATCAGGATTGTGGTCTTGGGTGGGGGTCCTGAGGTATGTGATCAGTGAACGAAAGTTGGAGGGGGCTCAATGGTGCAGATTTATATAACCCTAATTTATCATCAGTATCACATCATCAAGAAGCAAGAATGGCATATGGGACAAAGAGTCAAGTTCAAAGTCATAAATATCTCCTGTTCAAGTTTAGCTTCTCATATACACTTTCCATGTGATTATTTAGTTAATACTTAGTGCCTCAGTGTATCAGTAAGTCTCTAAGAGACTTGCAGATCTGTGCTTGATTTTCACTGGCAGAGGAAGTTTCATTATCAGTAGTTCCTTATTCAAATTCAATTACAGGGCAGATAAGTTTACTTTTAGACAGGTTGAGTTTTAAGTATTTCGTACTTATATCCAGGTGAAGATATTGAGTAGATGTAAGGTGCCTGAAACTGAGAAGAGGAATTACAGCTAAATATATGGATTTGGGTATGATCTTAATAGAGGTGATATTTGAGCTCATGTGAATAAGTGAGCTTACTAAAAGAGCAAGGAAATGTAGTGTTTAGTAGTGAATGGAGACATAGTCAGAAAGAAATTCATTCAACTGATCTAAACATTCTGGAGAGCAATTTGGAACTATACCCAAAGGGCTATAAAACTGTGCCAATGCCACTGATAGGTTTGTATCCCAAAGAGATCATAAAAAAGTAGAAATAACCCATGTGTATGAAGATGTTTATAATAACTCTTTTTGTGGAGGCCAAGAATTGGAAATTGAGAGGATGCCCATCAATTGAGGGAATGACTGAAAAAGTTGTGATGTATGAATGTAATGGAATATTATTGCTTAAATGATAAGCAGGTGAATTTCAGAAAAAAATGGAAAGTCTTACATGAACTGATGTTGAATGAACTGAGAAGAACCCAGAGAGCATTGTACACCATAACAGCCATATTATGCAATAAGAAGCTATGATAGACTTAGCCCTTTTCAGCAAAACAATGATCCAATACATTTTAAAAAAACTCATGATAGAAAATGCTAACCACATCCAGAGAAAGAACTATGGAAATCTGCATGTAGACTGATATATATTATTTTTACTTTTTTGCTTTTTCTTTCACCTCGTTTTTCCCTTTTGTTCTGATTCTTCTTTCACAACATTAGTAATATGGAACTACATTTCACATGATTATAAATATAAAAGCTAAAAAAAAGAAATTGGTTCAAATTCCACCTCTGACATATAATTACTGTGTCAAATTGTGTAAGTCACTTAACCTCTCAATGATCTAGGCAACGTTCTAAGAATATAAAATGTACAGTAGTGCTGACTTAGATTGAAAGAGGATTTTACTTGCCAGAAATTCCCCTTTAATAATAATAGTAGTTAACATTGGTGTGGTGCTTACTATGTGTCAGGCATGATGCTCACCACTTTACAAATATTATTTGTTTTGATGTTCACAAAAATCTGAGAGGTAGGTACTATTATTATCCCATGTTACAGGTAAGGAAATCAAGGCAAACAGAGGTTAAGTGACTTGTCCAGGGTGACACAGCTAGTAAGTATTTGAGTCTGGATTTGAAACTCAAGTCTTTCTGATTTTAGCCCCAGTGCCCTATCCACTGTGCCATGAACTAACAGGTATGGTGCCTTTCCTTAATATTTAATTTAAGGCACTTCAAAATCTGGATTCATTTTATGTTTCTTGCCTCGTTTCAAACTATTCCCCTTTACTTCCCCTTAGTCCTAACATAAGAGTTTCTTTATTTGATCCTGTCCTCTCCAATTCAGTGCATTTATACAGACCATAAATCATGTTTGGAATACACAGCTTCTATATCTCTGCTTGTTAAAATCTTTCAAGATCTTGGTCTGGTGCCATTTACTCCATGGCCTTCCTTCAACTTGTTAACTCCACTTTGAAATTGATCTTTCTTAAATTTATTACAGAACTTTGTCTATCCCCCTCCTTTACCCTTATATTCCATTTTATGCCATGTTTATTTTATCCTTCCCCATTATACTCTAAGTTTACTAAGGACAAGGAGTATACTGTTTACCATATGTATATTGCCACTGGTTTATCATAGTATGCTGTATATATAGTAGAAAGGATTAATGATAAAAAATGTTTAGGTTTTGGGGTCAAGATGGTGGCATAGAAGCAGAAAAACTCTGTGGCTCCCCCTATAACCACTTCAAATACCTACAAAATATGACTCTAAACAAATTTTGGACCTACAGAAACCACAAAGTAACAGAAAAACAAAGCTTACACTGGAGGCAGCCCGGCAGGTGGACAGAAAGGGTTCATCACAACAGGCTGGAAGCTGAGACTAGCCGCCCATGAATCCTCTATTTTAGCCCAAGGGTGGCCCATACCAGCCGGCTGGAGCATTTGGGAGAGTGGATCATAGCAGCTGTGGAGGTTTCCAGAATTATCAATCCATAAATATCCAAGACAAAGTGAAAAGTCAGTGGACCTTGGCTGGATTGGGGTGGGGGGGAAACGAGCGGTACTGCCCTCTGACCCCAGAGCCAGAAGTAGTAGAAGTGGCAGCCCTGCAACTGCCTCCCACATGCCTGCTTCAGATCTCCTAGCCTGCAGATTGCAGAGGAGACAGGCAACCATTCAGAGGCTAAGGGCTTTTGCCTTAACCTGCCTGGATTTGGATCATGGTCTTGGTCGGTGGTCCTGAGGTATGTGACCAGTGAGCCAAAGCTCATGGGGGTTGTAGAGACTGCAGCCTCCTAATAGCTCTGACAGCTGGGAAAACCCCAGTGATTTGGGACAAAGCTCTCCCCTCTGAAAGCAGAGTTCTACTGTGGCAAAGAGTTCAAAAGTCAAGTAATTGACTGGAAACATGAGCAAGCAAATGAAGTAAAGCAAGCACTGCCATCCAACTTTAGATTCCTTTTTTGGGGGACAAAAAGGCTCAAAGCATGGAATGGGAGGAAGACAGCACAGACAGAACTCCTGCACTAAAAGCTTCCAAGAAAAATGTAGACTGGTTACAAGCCGTAGAGGAGCTTAAGAAGGATTTTGAAAACCAGATGAGAGAATTAGAGGAAAAATTGGGAAGAGAAATGAGAATGATGCAAGAAAATCATGAAAAGAGAGCCTGACTGAAGAAAATAAAACCTTAAAAAATACACTAACTCAAATGGCAAAAGAGGCCCAAAATGCTGATGAGGAGGAGAATGCCTTAAAAAAATCAAATTTGTTAGATGTAAAAAGAATTTCAAAAGCTCACTGAAGAGAATCATTCTTTCAGAAATAGATTGGAGCAAATGAAGCTTATGACTTTATGAGAAATCAAGATATTATTAAACAGATCCAAACAAATGAAAAAATAGAAGGAAATGTGAAATATCTCCTTGAAAAAACCACTGACCTGGAAAATAGATCCAGGAGAGACAACTTAAAAGTTATTGGACTACCTGAAAGCCATGATCAAAAAAAGAACCTAGAAATCATCTTTCAAGAAATTCTCAAGTAAAATTGCCCTAATGTTTTAGAATCAGAGGGCAAAATAGAACTTGAGAGAATTCACCGATCACCTCTTGGAAAAGATCCCAAAAAGAAAACTGCTAGGAATGTTATGGCCAGGTTCCAGAGTTCCCAGATCAAGGAGATTATAAGCAGCCAAGAAGAAAGAATTTGAATATTGTGGAGACACAATCAGGACAACACAGGATCGAGCAGTTTCTACATTAAGGGAACGAAGGGCCTTGAATATGATATTCCAGAGATCAAGGGAGCTAGGATTAAAACCAAGTAACACCTACCCAGCAAAACTGAGTATAATGTTTCAGGGGAAAATATAGTCATTCAATGAGGTGGAGGACTTTCAAGAATTCTTGATGAAAAAACCAGAGCTGACTAGAAAATTTGACATTCAAATACAAGAAGCATGAGAAGGTCAGAATGGAAAAGAATTCATAATGAACTTTTCAAAGTTGAACTATTTATATGCCAACATTGAAAAATGATAATTGTAACCTATAAAACTTTTCTCAGTATGAAGATTGTTGAAGGGAATATAAATGTGTATATATACATATATATATATATATATATATACATACACATATGTCTATATAGGAGGGTATATATGCATATGAATACATATATGAGTGTGTGTGTATATATATATATATATATGTGTGTGTGTGTGTGTGTGTGTACAGTATACATAGACCAAGGGCACAAGATCAATTGAATAGGAAGGGATGATTTTTAAAAGGTGAAATTGAGAGGTGAAAGAGGAATATAATGAGAGGAGACAGGGAGAGACAGAATGGGATTAATTATCTCATATAGAAAACGCAAGGGATAACTGTTACAATGGAGGGGAAGAACAGGAAGGCAAAAGGGAATGAATGGGTCAACCTTACTCTCATTGAATTTGGCTCAGGAAGGGAATGACATACACTCTAAATTGGGTATCTTGTACTACAGGAGAGTAGGGGGGAGGGGGGCGAAAGGGGGGGTAACAGAGGGGAGGGCAGGTTGGCAGGGAGGGTTGTTAGAAGCATACACATATATAGAGGGACAGGGACAAAGTAGAGTATAGGACAAGTGGGGGGCGGGAGAGGATGGAGTGAAATATAGTCAGTCTTTCACAATATGTCTCTTGTGGAGATGTTTTGCATAACTACACATATAAGGCCTGTATTGAGTTGCTTGTCTTCCTTGTGGGGGTGGGTGATGAGGGAAGAAGGCAAGAATCTGGAATTTAAAATTTTAAAATAAAATATTGAAATATGTATGTATATATATATATGTGTGTGTGTGTTTGTGTGTGTGTGTATAGTTATTATTATTTTCATGCAACTGGGAAATAAAATATACAGGCACTGGGATAGAGAGATCCATCTTGCCCTACCAGAAAGTCGGAGGGGTGATGGGGGGGGATGTAGGAGAGAACAGATTAGAGAGGGGGTATACAGTGGGACTGCTGTTTTGGAGTGGTGAATAGGGGAAAGAGGGGGAGAAAATTTGTAACTCAAAAGCTTGTGCATATGAAAGATGTAAACTAAAAATAAACAAAAGTTAATTTAAAAAATTTATAAAAGAAAAAAAGTTTAGGAAATATTTTGCATGACTACACATGAATAATCTATATCAAATTGTTTTTCTTCTCCAGGAAAAAAATTATCCTTAGAAGAATAAATGTTTTAAAATTCTACATATTAGTAGCATTAATGTAGATACAGCACCAAAAAATAGCAGTGGTTAATACCAAAGAAATTTTAAAAAACAGTCAACAATACCACTTACAAAGCGACATAATATGCATTTATACATTTTAGCTTGGTGTTCAATTCACTTTGATGCAAAATATAGATAAGGGCTAAGGTTTACTATGATAATTCTGCATTAGTGGGCTTCAGAAACAGTTGTGGTTTCCATAGATATTTAAGTAGCTAGGTAGGCTTGATGGAACTTTAGCAGCAGCCCAGATAATCTGAAATACTCTAGTGTGTATTATTTGTGTGTGTTTTGTTCATTATTTTTTAAAATTTTATTTGGAGCTGTGATTTCTTCCATATGGGGAACTCAGTATGGGAACTCTTGCAATTAATACCTGTTTATGTTCCTGATAAGAATTAATAGTTTTCTCGAAAGATGCAAAAAGCACCAAAAAAGTGTGCTTATTTAAACAGGGTGAGAATGATATGATGCATTTTCAACTTACGCTGTCATCAGTATTTCTCCATAAGGAATATAAGGAAATGAAAACAATACTAGCAATGACCTTGGGGTAAGTGACACATACCTTGTATCATAGCCATTCAGAATTAGCAGTAAGTAATGGAGTTGGCAGAGGTGGCCATCAAAAAAAATTCAAGTAATTAACTGAAGCAGTGCAGACAGGATACATGAGTCTGGGAAATGAGCCAAGAGAGTTTTAAAACATCAGATAGAGCCTAGAGGAAGAGTGAACTTTGGGGACTGATGAGGGATGGTAGTGCCAGCCACTAACTAGTAACTATAGATAAATTGTATGACTTTCATAGAAAGAAATAATACTGGCCCAGCATCAGATAAAACAAATTCTCTAATTAACTTTGCTTCTCTTGTAGATATGAGGGCCTTCTTTATTTTGTTACATTTATTACCATCCTTTTGAGATGAAGATAAGCATCCCATACTGTGTGGAGTATTTAGACTAGGTCCCTCCCACATCTAAGATTATATGATTTTTATGGTTTTAATAGAAAAGAAAAATTTGAGTCTATGTGTCTTTATATGATATCCTTAAATTTAATCTTCCACACACATTTATTATGCACAATACACATATGTGCATGTGTCTGTATATATATGTGTTTATACACACAAATATATGCATATATATATATATACATACGTGTATTATTTATTTATTTATGTGATGAGCAGGGCTTTTTTTTTTTTTTTTTTTTTTTGCTTTTTGGAGCAAGGAAGGCAGGGCAATTGGGGTTAAGTGACTTGCCCAAGGTTACACAGCTAGTGTCTGATGCTGGATTTGAATTCAGGTCCTCCTGACTCCAGGGCCTGTGCTCTATTCACTGCTCCACCTAACCACCCCAAGACCTTGATTTTCTAAGCAGTAAGGTCACTAATGAATGCACTATTAATTTTTATAAGGGAACTGGAAGACTGCAAAAATATTAAAATCAGTGGATTCATTGCTTAAAGACTTAAATGACTGTTTAAAGAACTCTAAAAAGAGTTCTCTAAAGAACTCTAAAAACTAGGTGAAGACAGAATTCCTGGATAGAAAGGAACATTACTGAAAATGTACAAGTAGAGTAACAGTGCAGTTCTACAAAGATATGAGACTGATGAGCATTAGATTAAATGGGCGTAATAGAGGTCATCTGGACAGAGATGCTTTTGCTCAAAAATGCTAAATTGCCTTTACAAACATTATTTTTGCTAATGAACATGTAATTGAGTTCAAATCCTAAGATTTCTGGCCAAGACAATGACTAGTTTAAAAAAAAACATTTTGTGTTGGAGAAGATGTTTGAAAATTGGAGCACTAATTCATTGTTGGTAGATCTGTGAGCTGATCCAACCATTCTGGAGAGAGATTTGAAACTATACTATAAGGGCTATAAAATTGTGCATACCCTTTGAGCCAGCAAAATCACTTCTAGGGCTGTATCCCAAAGAGATTTTTACTTTTTTTTTTAATTAATATTTTATTTTATTTATTTTAGTTTACATTATTCATTTCCGTGAGATTTTGAGTTACAAATTTTCTCCCCATCTTTCTCCTACCCGCCCCCTCAAAACAGCCATCCCCTTGTATGATCCCTCCCCCAATCTATTCTCTCCTATGTCCCCCCCCC
>CM053580.1:183226383-183237554 GCA_028627135.1 Pseudochirops cupreus | reverse complement strand
GGAATGACTGACCAAGTTGTGGCATATGAATGTAATGGAATACTATTATGCTATAAGAAACAGTGAGCAAGCAGACTTTCCGAAAACCTGAAAATATATATATGAACTAATGCTGAGTGAAGTGAGCAGAACCAGGAGAACATTTTACACAGTAACAGCCACAGTGTGAGAGGACTGATTTCGATAGACTTAGCCCTTCTCTGCAATGCAAGGACCTAAAACTTTTCCAAAGGACTCATGCCATCCACATGGCATAAAAGAACTGTGGAGCTGGAAAGCAGAGTGAAACAGATTCTTTTCTCTTTGGTTTTGTTTTCTTTTTCATTGTTTCTCCCATTTGTTATAATTCTTCCATGTACCATGACTAATGCGAACATGAGTTTAAACGGAATGTATGTGTAGAGTCAATATCAGATTACATGCTATCTTGGGGAGAGAGGGGGAGAAAATTTAAAACCTATGGAAATGAATGTTGAAAACTGAAAATAAATAAATTGAATTTTTAAAAAAATATTTATGTTAAAATGGATTTTAAAGAAGATATTTTCCAAAGGAATTACTTATATTTCTTTGACTTTTGAGGCATTTTAAAATTTTTTTTGGTTTTCATTTAAGTGGCTCTGCTTGGGGGAAATTAGGAAATTGACTCACCATATCTTTAGCTAACAAGTTCTGCCCAAAAAATGTATGAGTAAAAATTAAAATGGGCTGATAATGTAGCAAGAGATGAGCCTAGCCAATAAATAGCTATTGTTATCCTTATGATATCAAGAAAAACTAAGGAAATTAGACTGAATGTTGGGGTGAATTTAGGGGACCAAATGGGCAAGGGTTACCCAGATTAATCAACTCATGGAGAGCTAGTGATCTATGTGGTTGGAAGAAATAACCACACTGAGAAGATCACAGATCCATTTGAGCATTCAATTATTTTCTATAAAACAAGTCATATGAGGAAATAGAAAGGTACTTATTATTGTGATTTTAATATAATACTATTCAAAGTTTGTCTTTGATCCTTTGCAAGTCAGACTCTTCAGCTTTAGTAAGTACTTCAGATAAATAATTCTACTTGAAATAAATGCATCATTCATTCTCAGGTTTATAAATGCAAGCTTTTTATATCATAATTTCCAGCTTCAACTGGCTTAGTTTAGTGGCTCAAAGGTCAAATACAAAAAAATATTACTCCCAAATTACCCTTATAGAAGGATTTAGAAAATGCATTGCTTGAACAAGATTATTTAGTAAGTTTAATATGTATCTATTTACCATCTGGAAAAATGTAATGAGAAGATCATTATACAGAAGCAGTGAGGCTTCCAAATAAATTATTTCCATTGCTTATCCTCCTTCCTATATTGCTTCGGTTACTTATCATTTAATCATTCATTAGCCAATCACACACCAGTTTGATTATTTGTTTGGAACGTTGATCAAAAGACATATTATTGTAAGTTAGTTTTAAATCAGGCCAATGTTTTTAAATGCAATAAGCATTGGTAGATAGGAAAATAAAATTAAAGCACAAATTTGCAAACTAAGAATTAAAAGAACAGAACTCCATTGTTAAAGGCATATAAAATATTATTCTCTGTAGACAACACAGTGAAAGCCAAATGGATCAGGACAACTTTCCCCTGAGGGCAGAAAGAGATAAGGTGGAATTTCTGACATAAATTCATCTCTGGCTAACAAGAGGCAGAATGCTCCCCACCCCTATTCTTTAGGATCCAATCTAACTCACCTATTACCAAAGCAGATTCTTAGAATACAGAATGCTAGGAAGAGCTATAGCAAAATCAGATGGAAGAATGACGGGGTTGAAGAATAAGAGACTTCAGATAAAATCTCTGACCATGGCTGCAGTCTGCCCACAAAAATGCATAATTACTAGAAATATAGGCTCAAGAAGAAATCACCAAATTGTTATTCTCTGGAATACAATCTATAATTCAAAGTTTGGCATCCCTTATGGCAACATTCTCTGGGCAATATTCTAGGAACTAAGGGGTCTACATTAGGAAAGTAATTAGATAAGAAACAAGATGTCTTAATGCAGAGTTAAAGACATACACACACAATTACAGAGGTTAGCTGATAGACGCTATTGTCAAAGGAAAAGAGTCTCTGAAAGAGAAAATAACATATATTTAGAACACCCTCCCTATACATTTACACATATATAAAGGGAAATGTAAAGAAAAGAAGATCAAAAGGCAAAAATAGCGTTAAAAGAACACATGAATTCTACATATGACCAAGGGTATAATTCAAAACAGTAGACATGGATATAACTTAGTTCTAAGTAACTCAGAGGAGTATGAAATTATTCTTAAAGCCTAAATATCATATTGTGGCAAACGATACAAGAAAATGGTGTAAAACTTTAAAATAAAGACAGCAAAGCACTGATGAATCTATTGTACTGAAAGCTAATAGAAAATAGCCGAACAGATGATGAAGAAATATTAATAACAAGTAACAAACTTTGAAAATTGAATTTGAATACTAGGGAATACCTATTTGAACAATCCAGGATTTTCTATACACATAAGAAAAAGAAAAGAACAATTTAATATATCCCCTGAAACAAAGGAGTTCAAGTTATATCTCCAAATAACATATCCTGCAAAGTGTGGCCTATTAATCAATGAAAGAAAATGGACCTTTAACAAAAGAGACAAATTCAAAGTATTTTTGTCAAAAAAGAGAGATATAAGCAGAACATTAATTGAACATCCTAAACACCAGCAATTGGGTAGATAGATGGTACAGTGGAAAGACTCAGAGTCAGGAAGACCTGAGCACCTCAGACACTTACTAGCTATGTGAATGTAAGCAAGTAATTTAACCTTATTTGCCTCAGTTTCCTCAATTATAAAATGAGCTAGAGGCTTCCAACACTTGACACAAAAACTAGCCGTGTGACATTGGGTGCATCACTTAACCCCAATTGCCCTCTGAAAAGCAAAAAATAAAATAAAATAAAATGAGCTAGAGAAGGAAATGGCAAAACCACTCCAGTACCTTTGCCAAAACAAAAAAAAAAATGGAGGTCATAAAGAGGCTAAAATGACTGGCTAGTAAAACAAAACAATATTTTTTTATTCTTTTTTTTTTTTGAGGGAGGAAGGCTAGGTATTGGGGGTTAAGTGACTTGCCCAAGGTCACACAGCTACCTAAGTGTCAAGTGTCTGAGGAGGGCACATTTGAACTCAGGTCCTCCTGACTTCAGTGATTGTGTTTTACTCATTGTGCCGCCTCATTGCCCCAGCTATTCCTATTTTTAAGAGATGAAATTGAGTGGTAAAACAAAGAGCAAGGCAAAATCATGAAGAGACAAATGTGTTCAAGTGTCTAAAGATTTAAGGGGAACCTAACAAATGAGGAGAAGCAAAAGTAGAAGAGTTCAATTGATATTAACAGGACAAAATTTTGGCCCACTTTAAGTAACTAAAAATAAACCTTTTTGGTGAGAAACAGCAAGTGGGTAGACATCTAATAATAAGTAGAAGGGAAGTAACACATCCTGTCTATAGGTGAAGCACAATGGGATAATAGTTTCTTTCACCTCTCAATGGGAATGTAGGTTTTTGCAGAACAGAATTCAAACAAAAAAAAAAGAGAGGAAATAGATGAAGTAGAAAGTAGATAACATTGTAAAGTGTATTGAAAGGGTGTCACTCCAGAATATTCTTACATTAAGGATAGAATTCTATATATTTTCTAAGACATGGAGACCTTATAATGAGTTTAATTCATAAAGAAATTGCATATTTAGAGACCACCTTCTTGGATTGTTGTCCATTTCCAAAAGAGGGAATGTATAAGTTCCCAAAAGGAGTTGGCACCCACAGTGGTGATGGTACATAAAACCAGAAATAGAAAAAGTTGGCTTTGAGAACAAAGATTGATAATGTGAGGGGCTAGGAGAAGAAACCATAGCAAAAAAGTACTTCCCTTTGACAATGCTTTATAAATGGAGTTTTATTGATACGATACACAACGGAAAGTAGAAAAGATGGGACAAGATTTGCACTAACACTAAGTACAATGTGTCTAATTACAGAGTAGTAAAGACAGAAACTGGATGATGACTTCTCACGTATATATGACTTCCTCTTCAAGTTTAAATTGGTCTAGAGAGCTCCTGTTGGTCCCTTTTAACTCTCACCTTTTGTGATTCTGTGATTCTCTCAAGATGAGTAGTCTTTATGCTTGAGTTCGGTTGTCTTTTGGTGATTTTTTTTTCTTACCACTGAGTTTTGAGACATTTAGCTCATATAGGCTCTGGACTATTTCAGTTCCTATGGGTACTGCAGGTTGAGTCTCCCAAAGCTGGCTAAATCCCTCCTCTAGGCTTTAAGGGGTATGCCCAAGGTATGACAGGGTTCTTTTAATACTATTGGCTTGAGTAACAATTCTGCTTTATTCTCCTCAATATCAGTCACTCAATGACAGTTAATATATTTTCAGTATCATCAATAATATGAATACCTTGGTGTCATTTAAACAATTAATGTTAATTAAATTTTACAAAGGAATATTAACTGAAAAAATATTGGAAGAACATTAGTACAGCAGCTTTCCAAATTGGGAGACATGCACCTCTCTACCATCTTGACCACTGAGCAGTATGGGCTCAAACTTTAAGGTGTTCCTATAAAATATTCCTTCCCAGGAACTTCTTTTCCAAATATAATTCAGCTGATGGACAAAGTTGCTCTCCCTTGTATCAAACATCATCATGCTGCAGGATCTATTCACTGTTGGGTTGGGTCCCAAAATTTGTTCTGTGTTCAACTGCTGGATAAATGTGCCATAGAGTGTAATTCTTGGCCCTCTGCTGGTTTTTTTTCTTCTGACCTTTTGAAGTTTGCTACATCAGAAATGTTCCCAATGTTGTTTTATCTAAGAGCAGGGTAGAGTAAACATAAAGTAACAAAGAAGAGATGCATGATGTTTTCATATGCACATTTGGACCTATTTGGGGAAAGTATGCTTCTTACACTGGCAATACCTTTTTCCTTACTTGGTGACTTACAGTAGTGATTACCTTGATGATCAACAGATAAAAAGAGACTGAAGTCAAGTCCTTGGACTCAGGTATTTATACTCATGTCTAACCCAATACTCAATCAAAAAAAATTTTTTAAAGTGAATATCTTACTCCATTTACCATGATAAGATAAAAATGGATGCACAATATGAAAAAAAAATGGATATCTGATGTAAAGGAAACTATTACAAAAAAAATTGAACAACATGGAATATATTGCCTATAAAACTCATGGATAGGTGAAAATTTTATGAATAAACAAGAGATAGAGAACAGTGTGAGGTGTAAACTGGATAATCTTGATTACATTAAATTAAAAAGGTTTTGTACAAATAAAACAAATGTAGCCAAGATCAGGAGGAAAGCAGAAAATTGGGGAAAAAAAATTATAAACAGATTTTCAGATAAAGGGATCATATCTCAAATATATAAAAAAGTTTGTAAAATTCATAAGAATATGAATCATTCTGCAATTGATAAATGGTCAAAGGATATGGACAGGCAGTTTTCCAATGAATAAAGTGAAACAATTTATAGTCATATGAAAAAATGCTTTAAATCATTATTGATTAGGAAAATGCATATTAAAAGAACCTTGAGATATCACTTTATACCTATCAAATTATCTAAAATATTTGAAGGGGAAAGTGACAAATGTTGGAGATGTGGAAAAATTGGGACACTAATTCACTGTTGGTGGCACTGTGAACTGTTCCAACTTTTTTGAGGAAGTGTCTGTAATTATTCTCAAAGAGTTATTAAACTATTTATAACCTTTGACCCAGCAATACTACTACTAGGTATATTTCCTAAGATGATTAGGGAAACAGGAAAAGAATCTATGTCTTCTAAAATATTTGCAGCATCTCTCTTTGTAGTGGCTAAGAGCAATTAATTGTGAGGACGTCTGTCAATTGGTTAATGGCTAAGCAAGTTGTGGTATACGATTGTGAGGGAATACTACTGTGCTATTAGAAATGGGGAGTTTGATGATCTTGGAAAAGCATAGATGTGCAAGAAATAGTGAAGAGCAAAATTAGCAGAACCAAGAGAACATCTTTTAAGAACAACTTCTACTAAGTCATTTTTTACTATTATAAATAACCAAATTAACTACAAAGAACACATGAAGGAAGACATTGTCTGCATATATAGAAAGAACTGATGATAGAAGTGTGTGTGTGTGTATATATATATGTGTATATATATATACATACACATACATTTATGTGTGTGTGTGTGTGTATTTATGTGTCTAATGGTAGCCTCTCTAGGGTAATGGGGGAAGGGATAGAAAAGAGAAAAAAAGATACATGATAACTTTATTACGTATTTAAAAGGAATAGAAAGTTGTACATAAAAGATTTGCAGTTTCATGTACAATCATATCTCTCCCCCTTTTCTACTATGTTATGGAAATGCTTGTTTGATTTCTCAATTTCAGAATAAAGTAAAAAAACAAACATATAGTAGGTGTACAGAAATGCTTACAAAATACTTGCATATCCTATGACTCAGACAGCAAGGCCCCTTCATTTAACATTATTAGTCACTTCTAAAAACAGGCTCATCAAATGAGCATATCCCCAGGATCAGGCCCTTACTCCTTTAAAAAAATCTCATTTTCTACTTACTTTCCTTTTAAAATAATCTATTTTAATTGATGACTTTAAATAAAATTGCTGCCCTGTTTGAAGTTTAGTCCTCCACTCTTTTCGTTACAGTTGTAACTTTTATCTACTGAAATTGATCTCCTTAAGGACAAACTCAAGATACTAGAGTAGCAGGAAGAAGTACAGTGAACTCCCTGAAAAAAGCTCCACCAAAAAGATCTAGAAAATGTAGTAGACTGAATCCTGATCAGTAAATCCAAGGGAAAAAATGTATTGAGTTATTTGTCCAGTCAAGGTTAGCATAAGGAGACAGGGAAGTCTATGAACATTGGGCACAGGGTCTGGCCAGGAGGATATTCCACGGACTGTGGCCAGGGGCTGAAAAAGAACTTATGCTGTGGGGCAAGATAAGGTAGAGACTCATATAGAAGGGTGCCATACTCTTATGCAGAGTTTGGGAATAGGTACCAACTAGAAGTTCTGTCACTCATTACCCAGTTCCAGGTCACACATCTAGGGTAAACTGAGGAAAGAAACTGCACTGAGGGATGGTATACAAGAATGAGAAATGATTATGGGTTATAGCCTATGTACTGAGAAAACAGCAAATTTGGAAGCTAGTAGCAACTCTGTAGCAGGCATGCAGAGTGCAGATTGGGGTCTCAGTTTCAGCTTCAATCCCAGTCTAAAACCTGAAGAATAATGAGAATAGGAATCCCAGAAAAAAGAGAAACCTGCAGTTTTGTTACTCTGAATCAGCAGAACTTTTCAGTTGGTTGGTAGTGTTTGTATCCAGCAGTTTCTGGGTAGTGAGTGATAAAACTTTCCACTGGTATCTGTTCCCAAATCCTTCATGAGGCCATAGAGATCTTATTATAAGTTTCAATCTCATATTGCAGCACAGCCTCAATCATGATGCTTCATACCCAAATACAGGTCTGGACCTTATACAGCTTAACCAGAAAGACAATGATCATACTTTGTTCTGGATCAGTTCACTCTAGGAACACTCAGCTTGAAGGTCCTGGGCCTGTCCGTGAGACTCTGGGATAACATTACACTCAATAATCCAAGAAAGTAATAGAACCAACCCAAGTTTTCTTCACAGAAGAGCACACCGTACTTTTAATATACAGTCCAAAATCAGAAAGTAGGGTAGAAGAATTGCATAAAAAAAATAAATCTCAGTATAAAAAGATATTGTACTGGCATGAATGCTTAAAACATAAACCCAGAAAAAAGAGAATGACTCTAAAAGTTCTACAGACAAAATTTCAATGGAAAACACAGCTTGGGTACAAAACCAAAAGAAAAAGTCTAGTTTTTAAAAATAAACTAAATAAGAGCACTACAAGAACAAATGGGAAAAAAAATATAGAAGAAAGAGCTAGTGAGGGAATTAGGAGCTTAGCTTAGCATAAGAGGTACAAATGTTACCAAACCTACAAACTCCATAAAATTGGAATAGAACAAGTAGAAGCCAATGATATCATGAGAAAACAAGAACTACTAAAACTAAGTTAAAAGACTGAAAAAATGGAAGAAAATGTAAGGTATCTAATAGAAAAAAAAATTGACCAGGAAAATAGATTTAGGGGAAAAAAATAGAATCGCTGCATAAGCTAAGAGCCATAACCAAAAAGAAGCTTAGACATCCTATTTCAAGAAACCTTAAGATAAAACTGTTCAAATCTCTTAGAACCAGAGGATAAAGTGAAATAGAAAGAACCTTCTGACCAATATCTGAAAGAAACTCCAAAATGGAAAATTCTAGGAACATAACAGCCAGAATTCAGAGTCAAAGAAAAAAATACTGCAAGCAGCCAGAAAATAAGAATTCAAATACCACAAAGCCACTGCTAGGATCATACATGATTTAGCAGTCATCACTCAAGAGGAATGGAGAGCTTGGAATAAGATACTCCAGAAGGCAAAAATGTACACCTTTACAGTCAAGAATAACTAAGCCAGCAAAACAGAATATAATCATATGAGGAAAAAGTGTATCTTTAATGAAAAAGAGGACTTGTAAGCATTTCTGGTAAAAAGACCAAAGTTTTTTTTTTTAACATTTGGACTTTTATTTTCTGTTCAAAATTTTCTCTCCTTTTTTCCACTTCCTCCCCTACTCAGAAGTCATGAAGTACAATATTCATTATACATACAAAGTCATGCAAATCATTTTTCCACAGTAGCTATGTTAGGAAGAAAAGGAAAGAAAAATAAAGAGAAAAATATGCTTTAATTTGAACTTAGAGTTCATCAGATCTCTTTCTGGAAGTGGATAGGACTTTTCATCATGACTCATTTGGAAATGCTGAGTATGATTATATTGATCAGAGTTATTAAATATTTCACTTTTAATTATCATTACAATATTGCTGTTACTGTGTATATTATTCTCCTGGTTCTACTCACTTCATTTTGCATTTGCAGTTCATGTAAATCTCTCAGGTTTTCCTGAAATTGTCCCTTTCATCATTTCTTATAACACAATAGTATTCCATTACATACCTTAATTTGTTCACCAATTTCTCAATCAATGACCATCCTAAAAATTGTCATTTTTTTTTTAATCATCACAAACAAGTTGCTATAAATATTTTTGTTTGTATAATTACTTTTCTTTTAATCTCTTTGGAATAAGATCTGGTAACAATATTTCTGGATCAAAGGGTATGCCTAGTTTTATGCCCTAGTCCAGGTATAGTTATAAATTGTTCTCCAGAATGGTTGGACTTTTTCTCAGCTCCACCTATAGCACATTAGTGTATCCATTTCCTCACCTTTCCTCTGGCATATGTCATTTGCTTTTTCTGTCATCTTCACTAATCTGATGGGGGTGAGAGGGTTTATTTTGAATTTTTCTAATTATTAGTAATTTAGAGCACTTTCTCATATTATTATTGGTAACTGATTTCTTCTATAAACTGCTTGTTCATTTGTAATTGTTGAATGGCTTTTTTTTTTGTAAATTTGGCTCAATTCTTTATATATTTAAGAAATGAAACCTTTATGAGAGAAACATCCTGTAAACATTTTTGCAATTTTCCTCCTTTTGCTTTTGGTTTTTTCCTTATTCAAATCATTTTATAGATGAGAAAACTGAGGCAAATGGGGTTAACTGACTTGTCAGTCTGAGGCCAGATTTGAATTCTGGAAGAATAGTCTTCCAGACTCCAGTCCTAGCATTCTATCCACTAAACCATCTAGTTCTGTGAAATCAGAGGTCTAATTATGAACATGCCGTCCATTTCTGATAAAGAGATGGACCTATTTCTAATTTCTTCCGTGGGAAACCTCATGGAGGTTTTAAGTTTTCATATGTCCTTCCAACGCATACAATTAGATATCACTTCTTTTCAACTCTAACTTTAAAATATGCGTTATATACATCTGTTCCTTGATATCACTGTCTTCATCCTAGTTGAAGCTCTCAATATCTTTGCTTGACAAAAACCTTGTCTTTTTTCCCCTACTATCACATTCGATTACCAATAAACTTTATTATAAGACTCATACAGCACATTTCCTTCAGTACAACTCCAAGAAATAATAAGAAAAAGAACTTCTAGGAATCCAAAGCTATGATTTTGCCCTTTGATCACAGGCACTTTCTAAGTTTAAGCATATTTTTTCTATCATCTTTATTGTGTAAGAGAAAAATGTACCTCTAGTTTGGGGGTGGTTTCTTAAAACAACAACAAAACTATTGTTTCAATATCTGCTTAATAAATGTCCATTAATGAAATTAATTTTGGCTGGACAAATGTTGATCAATGGAGAAGCACACCCAGCTTCTGAAGATTATTCCTAAAACCTTTACTGAAGAATGGTAGCTGTGTTCTAGTCACTCAACACACCAATGTGAGTAGATTTTGGCAGATTAAATCCAGGGAGGATACTATTCTACTCCATTATCTACCAAATAAAATTCAAAATCTGTTATGAGAATCTGAAGATCTTCCCTGCCCCTAGGCCCTTTGAGAGCCTTAAGTGGCTCTAAGAACCTTCCCTGATTTGAAAGTATACTCTGCCCCTTAATAGGCTGAATGTGGTCACACGGAGCCTGTGGCTTGTTCTTCAAGAATGCCCATACTTTATTACTTTGTGATTGGGCAGTGGGTCAAGAGGGCTGTGACATTCTCTGACCCAGGAGAATGCTATATAAACCTTGATGTGAGGTTTAGCTTTGGGGGGGTCACTTTGGAAAGAGTTATGTGATTTGGCCAGACGAGACTCTGGGAAGCCATTGAGCCCCTGGCTTTGAAAACCCAGATGTTGGTACTTCTCTCTCTGGTAACTGACTAGGTATGGATATAATGGTCAGACAACTGGAAGCCCATCTGCTGATCTGTTTCTTTGTCTGCTTGTGACTTCTGTTTGTATCATTTGAAGTTCAGGGTGCTAACTTTTTACCCTGAACTACGTAAATGATATGTTTGATTGATTAAAGTAAGATTGTTAACCCATTTTGAGTTGCTTTCCTTTAGAAA
>CM053580.1:183214082-183226283 GCA_028627135.1 Pseudochirops cupreus | reverse complement strand
AGCCATCCTCGATATGCTAGGGTGCTGCTGATACAAAATCTTAGCATGCAAGGCCTTCCAGAACCTCAGTCTGAGCTACCTTTCCAGCAAATCATGATGAATTATTTATCTTTCCCAATATTTCTCTGCACCGATGCCTTTGCTCAATCTGTTATCTTATCCTGGCTTGCACGTGTCCACACTTTACTTTCCATTCTGGTCTCCATTACTGTCTTTTGAGGATCTTTCCTGTTACTGAAAACCTTGGTTTGGTATCACTTTTTCTATGAAACTTTTCCTTATCTGGAAACAATTTCCCCTTCTTTGAAACTCTTATAACACTAAGCACATTAAAAAAAAATTTAAAATAGGGGGGCAGAGCCAAGAGGGCAGAAAGGAAGTGGTAACTGTTCTAAGCTCCTCCAAGAATTCTGTGGCTAAACTTTAAAAAGTGAATTTGAATGGATTGTAGAGTGGCAGGACCCATTGCGAGACAGAGTGTGGCAAATAGAGTTTTAGAGAGACTAGACATGATAGATCTCTAGAGAAACCTGAATGGAGATAAAAAGGAATATGCCTTTTTCTCAGCAGTACATGGCACATAGACAAAAATTGACCATGTCCTAGGGCATAAAAACGTCAAAATTCAGTGCAGAAAGGCAGAAATATTAAATGCATAATTCTCAGATCATAGTGCAATAAACATCATATACAATAAAGGGCCATGGAAAGACAGCAAAAAACTAATTGGAAACTAAATAATTTAATCCTAAAGAATGAGTGGGTCAAACAAGAAATTGTAAAAACAATCAATAACTTCATTCAAGAGAAGGACAATAATGAGACAACATACCAAAACTTGTGGGATGCAGCAAAGGCAGTTCTTAGGGGAAGTTTTGTATTCCTGAATATACATATGAATAAATTACAGAAAATGGAGGACAATGAATTGGACATGCAGCTGAAAAAGCTAGAAAAAGAACAAATTGAAAATCCCCAATAAAGTACTAAATTAGAAATAGTGAAAATCAAAGGAGAGATTAATAAAATTGAAATTAAGAAAACTATTGAATTAATAAATAAAACTAAGATCTGATTTTATGAAAAAAACAATAAAATTGATAGACTGTTGGTAAATATGATAAAAAAAAATAAAGAAAACCAAATTTTGAGTATCAAAAATGAAAAGGGTATATAATTAGGAATTATTTTGCCCAATTGTATGCATATAAATTTTACAATCTTAGTGAAATGGACGAATATTTACAAAAATATAAGGTGCCCAGATTAACAGAAGAAGAAGTCAATTACTTAAATAACCCCATCTCAAAAAAACATATTGAACAAGCCATCAGTGAACTCTCTAGGAAAAAATCTCCAGAGCTAGATGGATTTATTAGTGAATTCGATCAAACATTTAAATAACACTTGATCCCAATACTCTACAAACTATCTGGGAAAATTGGTGACAGATTCCAATAAAATTCTTTTTGTGACACAAATATGGTACTGATACTTGTGTCAGTAAGAGCCAAAATGGAGAAAGAAAAATATAGACCAATTGCCCTCATGAACATAGATGCAAAAATTTTAAATAAAATATTAGCAAAAAGACTACAACAAATTATCACAAGAATAATAAATTATGATCAGGTTGGATTTATTCCAGTAATGCAAATATGGTTGAATACTAGGAAAACCAGCAGTATTATTGATCATAACAAGAATAAAACTAGCAGAAACCATATAATTATCTCAATAAATGTAGAAAAAACTTTTGACAAAATGCAACATCCATTCCTATTAAAAACACTAGGAAATATAGGAATAAATAGAGTTTTCCTTAGAATAATAGGTAGCATCTATTTCAAACCATCAACACATATTATTTGTAATGGGGATAAACTAGAAGCATTTCAAACAAGATCAATGGTGAAACAAGGATGTCCACTGCCATCCCTCTTTTTCATCTGGTACTAGAAATGTTAGCAGTAGCAATTACAGAAGAAAAAGAAATAGAAGGAATCAAATTAGGCAAAGAAGAGAGTAAGCTATCACTCTTTGCAGAGGATTTGATGATAAACTTAGAGAATCTTAAAGAATCAAGTAAAAAACTTCTTGAGGCAATAAATAAATTTGGCAAAGTTGCAGGATATAAAAAAAAACCACATAAATTCTCAACATTCCTATATTTTTCTAACAAAATCCAACAGCAAGAGAAATCTCATTTAAAGTTACTGCAGACATTATAAAATATTTGGGAATCTACCTGCCAAAACAAACCCAGGACCTATATGAGCACAACTACAAAACACTTTTCATACAAATAAAGTCAGCTCTAACTAATTGGAAAAACATCAATTGTTAGTGGCTGGGTCGATCTAATATAATAAAAATGACAATTTTACCTAAATTAAATTTCATATTTAGTGTCATACAAATCAATCTACCAATAAATTACTTTATAGACCTAGAAAAAATAGTGACAAAATTCATTTGGAAGAACAAAAGGTCCAGAATATTAAGGGAATTAATGAAAAGAAATGCTAGGGAAGGAAGCCCATCCATACCAGATTTTAATATGCTATAAAGCAGCAGTAATCAAAACTATTTGGTACTGGCTGAGGAATAGAGCAGTTGATCAATGGAATAGATTGGGTACACAGACTCAGCAGTCAATGCCTATAGTAATCTTCTGTTTGATAAACCCAAAGACCTCAGTTTTGGGGATAAGAACTCACTATTTGACAAAATCTGCTGGGAAAACTGGAATATGGTATGGCAGAAACTGGGCATAGACCATTATCTAACACTGTATACCAAAATCAAGTCTAAATGGGTGCACAATATAGGTATAAAGACTGATATTGTAAGCAATCTGGGGAAGCAAGGAATAGTTTACCTGCCAGATTTATGAAGAAGGGAAGACTTTATGACCAAACAAGAGTTAGAGAGCATTATAAAACGCAAAGTGGATGATCTTGATTACATTAAATTGAGAAGTTTCTGCACAAACAAAGCCAACATAGTCAAGATTAAGAGGGAAGTGGGAAATTGGGAAAGAATTTTTACTATCCATCTCTCTGATAAAGTCCTCATTTCTAAAATATACAGGGAATTGAGTCAAATCGATAAAAATACAAGTTATTTCCTAATTAATAAATGTTCAGAGGACATGAACAGGCAATTTTTAGAAGTAGAAATTAAAGATATCTATAAGCTTATGAAAAAATCCTCTAAATCACTATTGATTCAAGAAATGCAAATTAAAATAACTCTGAGGTACCACATCTCACTAGTCAGATTGGTTAAGATGACAAAAAAGGAAAATGAGAAATGCTGGAGAAGATGTGGAAAAATTGGGACACTGATGCATTGTTGGTGGAGTTGTGAACTGATTCAACCGTTATGAAGAGCAATCTAGAACTATCCCCAAAGGGCTATAAATAATTGCATACCTTTTGACCCAGTAATACCACTTCTGGGGTTCTATCCCAAAGAGACCATAGAAGTGGGAGGAAGACCCACATGTACAAAAATATTTATTGTAGCTCTTTTTGTGGTGACAAAAATTTTAAAATTAGGGGATGTCTTTCAATTGGGGAATGGCTCACCAAATTATGGTATATGAATGTAATGGAATACTATTGTGCTATAAGGAATGAGGAGCAAATGGACTTCATATTTACCTGGAGAGGCTTATATGAACTGATGGTTAGTGAGAAAAGCAGAACCAGGAGAAATTTGTACACAATTCCAGACGCAACATATATATATGATGACCAGCTTTGATAGCCTGGACTCTTCTCAGCAACACAAGGCTATAAAACAACTCTAAAAGACTCATGATGGAAGGAGATGTCTACATTCAGAGAAAGATGCTCATTTTCAAGCTGAGGTAAGTGACAAAAAGAGAGGGTTAGTGACATACCTTGGGTTACCTAACTGGTAACAAAACAGATTTGTATGCAAGTCTTTGGATGCAAATCTACTTTACCACACTGTTTCTTAAAAGTTATTTAAATCATGACTTCTGTGAATAATCAGAGGATGTCTGTCTTTTTGACCTAGCTTAAATTAATATTAGGTAAAGAAAATGGACAATTGAGTCAATTATCTAGGTGACAAGATAGTCATTCTAGTCTATGAAAGACTCAGATAGTAAAGGTCATGTATGTTTTGCTTATTTTTACTTTCCATAGCTCCTTTCTCACCTTCTTCCTAATTATATTCAGATAAAACATGAATCCTTTATATTCTCTTTTCCTGACACATTCATCTCTTGTAGCAGACATGTTGAATGCTCTGTGTATTTCTTTTGGAAAAGAATTTTCCAAACAGCTTCCCAACTGCACTTCCCTTTTTTCACAGTTCAAATATGATTTTTTCAGTAATATGAATCAGGATCAAAAAAGTTCTGAGTGATAACATAAGTAGTATTCCTTTATTCCAAGAACTGATGCGTGATATCTATAAAGAATCTTTTTCTACACACAGAAACATGTAGTCCTTTCACAAGTTTAAATATGGTTCAGCTATTTGAATTGGCTTAGCTTATCAGAGGAGTAACTACAGGATGAAATTATAGAATGAAGCATATGGCATACAATTTATATTTTGACTGTTGTAAATTAAAATTTGATGTGTTCGGGTTAAAATATCTAGTAGGGAGAGATTTTTTTTCCTCCTAGCTAATATAAAAATTATGGTAATTTAATATAGAATTAAGAAAAACTCTTTTCTATTCTCTCTGTTATTTTTTGCTTAGAAATATTAACTTTGTTCTAAAAAATTTTCCTTCATTTTTTATAACGATTTTCTGTTTATGTTCTACTTGTTGAATTATGATATTATTGCATTCAATTGTTAGAGCCAGCCTGGCAAGAGAGAGTGCTGTTTAGATTCATAAATTTCTGTTTTAAATCTTACCTTTGACACTTACTAGCTGTGTGACCCTGGCCAAGTCACTTAACCTTCGCATCAGGTTCATCATTTGAAAACTGAGAACAATAAATAATAGAACCTACCTCCCAAGATTTCTGAGGAAAAAATTGAGTTAAAATTTTAAAATACATTTTGAAGTTTAAGGCTCTCTATAAAATCTAGTTATAGACATCATTATTATCAGCTTCGTATTTCAGAAATTCACAGATGGAAATGGAATACTGCAATACTACATTACACCATAGATCATGAAATCCTAAAAAAAAAAATATCCAAGACATTGAAATAAATATACTTCCCTAATCTAGGAACTTGACTGACTTAAATACCACTGAAAAAACTAAAGTTTAGAATCAAAAGTAGCTAGACCAGGAAAAAATGGTACTGTTCATCAAATTATTCTTAATGTCCAACATAATATGTTCTCACAATGAAAAACTAAAATGATATGTGTCAAAACCTTGTGAACTCAATGTCAAATCATGTAAAACATGTGATTACAGGAAAGGATGAAATACTAAATATTAAGAGATTTTTTTAAAAGATGTAAAAAGGTTTTAAGGGTCATTTTATGTCAAGAAATTTGATTATTTTACTTTGTCACAATTTGTATGCCACTGGACTATATTCCACATGAAGTGCTAGGCATTGGAGATACAATGCCAAAAAAGTTTATATATATATACATATATATATATATATGATAGGTTCTACTCCTCTCACAGCTGAATTACCAAAAAGAAACTATTAGATTCTGAAGGACTTTATGAAATAATTGGATACAATTGCTTTCTTCAGGGAGAAAGATGGTGATTGGAAAAAGAGGAGATGGAGAAATACCTATATCATAGTTAATTTATAGAAAGTTTGAAATTTTAGGGAACTATTATAATTTGTAAACATATCCTTATGAGAAACAATACCAGACTAAACAAAGTCCATGCCAGAGGATGCTGAAAGAGACCACATCTAATTCTAAAGGTTATAAAAAAGTGAAACGTAATATGGACTGAAAGAGTTAAGGAAGAGGTAAAACGGGACTGGACCTTTTGAAGGGAAGGGATTGATAGTAAGCATCTTTTCAGAAGGTCACCATAGAAAGATCAGTGGAATGATTGATTGTTCCAGGCAAAAGTTGGTTGAGAACTAGAAAACATTCCTTTTTATAACGCTAAACTTAGAAGCTATAAGTTATACCTGAACAATTTCTCATTAAAATTTTTTCCCTACCCTCAATAGTTTCTTGTATTGTTCAATAGAAGTTTATTGAGGATAATAACACAGTGTCACAGGGGTTATCATCGTCTCCATTATCTTAAATCAAGATATGTTACCATTCCTTTCTCCCTGATCTGCTTGGTAATGTGTAGTCTTTGCCACTAGCTAAAACCCTATCTGTTGTGTTCTCTCAATTTTAAAGGTTCCTTGTATCCCAGTTCCATTTAACCACTTAACAGTTAGATTATATTTTAAAAGGGAATATTTCATTCAAAAGTATGGCAAAAACAAACATATGAACACACTTTCCAACAACAGGGGGTGTGAGGGGCATAATGTCCTCTAAATCTCTTCAGTCTTTGATTAAGGGAATGGAATTAAATTCACAATTTAACTCAATTCCTATACAATATGGTCTCACCAATTTTTAGCTCCAAAGTCCCCCTGGGCTCCCATCCAATTGCCTTAGCTTGTCAGGGCTTTCTTTTTGGGCTGGAAGCAACATCCAGCCTGGAATCCTGTCTCCGAGGCCACCATGGTCCAAGTTCTTGTGACTGAGGTAATATCTGCAAAACTAAATTCATTATATTTTCCCCAAAATGCCTCTCTCTTCCTAAATTCCTTATTACCTTGAAGGACATTCAGATGAAAACATCAAGTGGAGATAGTTACATGGGAATAGAAGGAAAGTCTAGGAAGGTCTAGGTCTATAAATCTGAAAGTCATCTGTATGGAGATGGTAATTATAATTAAACCTAGGGGGAACTAGTGAGATGAGATGAGAGGGAGAGAGAGAGAAAGAGAGAGAGAGACAGAGCACTTTTCACATCCAATCAATTACCAAATCTCTACATTTTTATATATACAAGGTCTAAAAATCTATCACCACTCAAATCACTACCTTGAAGCTTAGACACTGATCACAGTTAGTGTAAATTCAGAGTCAGTATGATTATATTCCAAGGTACATGTTGATGTTGGAGTAAGATGCAATGAGATTGATAAAGTAGGAAGGGATCAGTTATAACGGGCTTTGAATGTCAAAGATTTTATGCTTAACGCTGGAGTGGAGAGATAGCCACTGGAGTTTATTTAATAAATCAGTCATATAGTCAGATTTATACTTTAGAAAGATCACTCTGACATGGAGGATTAGCTGGATTGGGAGAATTTCGATAGTGGGCAATTAATGGCCAGAATATTGAAATAATCTAGGCACAAGGAAATAGTGAAAAAAAAAAAAGATGTGAAAACAGCATCATTAGAACTTGGCAATTGAATAGATGTGTGGGAGTAAGAGAGAGTGAGGAGTTAAGGGTAACACTAAGGTACCTTCAGTACTGGAAGGAAAATCATAGGAACTCTTTGAGGTAATAGGGAAGTTAGGAAGAGGGAAGTGCTTTGGGGAAAATATAATGAGTTTAGTTTTGCAGATATTTTATTTAAATTGTCTATTGAACATTCAGTTTAAGATGTCCAATAGTCATTTGGAGATGCAAGACTAGAGATTATGAGAAGGAAAAGGACTGCATGAAGAAATCTGAAAATCATCTGCGTAGATGTGATAATTGAATCCATGGAAGCTAATGAGATAAGCAAGTAAAATGGTAAAATAGAATAGAGTCCATGTCAGAGACTTGAGAGATACCAGAGAGACCTGGATGATGATATGGCAGAATAGACTGACAAGGAGTGGTCAGACTGGTAAAAGGAGAACCAAGAGAGAATGGAATTGCAAAAATCTAAAGAGAAGAGAGTATCAAGGAGAAGAGGGTGATCAACAGTCAAAGGCTACAGAGAGATCAAGAAAAATGAGAACAAAGAAAAAGCTATTAGATTTGTCAATTAAGTGATCATTGGTGACTTTGGAGAGAACAGTTTCAGGCAAATGGTGAGGTCAGAAGGAAGACCACAGAAAATAAAGAGCAACAGGAAAGGAAGTGGAAGCCCCAATTGTAGATGGTTTTCTCAAAAAGTTTGGCAATGAAAGGGAGAAAAAGTTTAGAAAGTGAAAGACTTTGGGTTACGGAAAAATAAAGTATAAAAGAAATAGATAAGAGAAAGATAAAGTGGAGAGAAAGAGAGAGAGAGAGAGAGAGGGAGAGAGAGAGAAAGAAAGAGAGAGAGGGAGAGAGAGAGAGAGAAAAGAGGGAAGGAAGAGAGATGGAAGAAAGAAAGAAGAAAAGAAGAGAACAAAGGACAGAAGGATAAAAAGGAAAGAAGGAAGAAAGAAAGAAAAAAAATTTGGGACCTTTCAAATTGAGATGATTCTAGAACTTGCTTTGACAAGAGCCTATTCTGCTCATACATTTAAGTGGAGTACTATGAATGATAGTAGTTAGGTCAACAACTCTATCCATTATAAACCTGTCCATAAGTACAAAAATCTCAGGAATTTCAAGTAGAGGGGTCATGGGGATTTCCATGTGTGATAAACAACAACAACAACAACAACAACAACAACAAAATTCTTCAGCCTTATTTGGTAACATTTGCCAAAAAGAAGTTTTGACTTTGGCTAAAAGAAAAATAAAATTTCACATGCAACAAAGGTACATAATGAGAATGTAACAGCTGCCATTCCTGATTCTGTCTAAGAAAAATGTGTTCCTTTGGCAAACAGACCACGTGGTAGGATAATGAATACTAACATGGACTTTGTCAAAGCTAGTCTAAGATAATTAGAGATCTCTTGCTATATTCAGATCAGTAAACTAATCCCTCCCAGCTGTATGGAAAAAAAACATAGAATGTACCAAGTTTTAAGTATTTAGTGACGTGACAATTATTGAATACTGAAATAGTAGAAGTAAAAAACAAATCTGGGTTCTGAAATGACAGTTGCAAGGAGAACAGGTATGCACACCTGTCCTAGATATAGAAACCATGCATACGTATATGTATGAGGTATAACTGTAAATATATACCCACATATATATTTATATATGCATAAAGTATATATGCACACACACATATGTATATAAATCTGTGTGTATGTATCTATATAAATATATCTTTATTGTTCACAAAGCATTTTGAATACATTGCTTTATTCAAGTCTTACAATAGCCATGTTATGTTCAGCATTGTGGATACTATTATTTTATGAAGTGAAGTGAAGCAACTGAAGAGCAATGAAGTGACTTGCCCACCTGCTTCAGTGGTGGAAATCAAAACTCATTCACCTCTTCCAAATCTAGTCATCTTTTCACTATAGCACATTACTGGGCAATGATCCACATCCAATTAGGTGTGATTTAATAGCCATCAATTTGATTTGAAAAATCAGGAAAGTATGGCTAGACAATTGCTGTATGTATGATCAAAGGATATCAAAGGACTGAAAATTCACATCATTGTGATATGGCAGCTCCCTCAAAAACTACTATGGTCTTATATTATATTGATTTGCATTGTGTCGTGGACTAGGAAGATGTTGATCCCTTTGTGCTCCACCCCATTCAGAACATATATTAAGTTTGGGGTTCTATACTTCTTATATGAAGATTGTCCAGAAGAAGATGACCAAGACAGTCAAAGGTCTTGAGATCATCTCATGATATCATAAAAGGATTGGGATAAGATTTAAAAAGAGCATAATAGCTGTCTTCAAGTATTTGAATAACATATTGAATAAGGGTTAGACTTACTTTGCTTGACCATAGAGGAAAGAAATATTCGTATATAACTATACACACACACACACACACACACACACACAGACACACACTCATTCACTCACTCACATATTTTGCTGTTTCCACAGAGCAAAGGTTCAGAGCAAAAGAAATAAATAATTTCATATGTGGGAATAACGGGACTCAGGATCTGTTGAATCCAACATATATTTGAAGAAGGATGCTTTCTACAATATATCAGAAAATATTCATCCAGTCTTTGCTCGATGAATTTTTTGCCTTTACATGCAACCCATTCCACCTTTGCATACATCTAATTGTTTTGCCTTGCACTAAGCTTAGGTCTACCTATATGTAACTCCCAACCTCATGATTATGGTTGGGTTTGGGGAAACAAGAAAAAAATCACTGTGAGTCATTTGTCCATGTTAGCTTGGCATAAGAAGATAAATTTGTCAACATTGGAGACAATATCAGGACAGGAGCATTTTACATATGAACATTCCAGCTTCCAAGGGGTAGGGTGCACACTAGTGTAAGAGGAGGTCCCATACCCACATTGGAAAACTTCTAGATAATTACTGGGGCATTAAGATGGAAACAGGTGCCCACTCTCCACTTCCTGTACACATTCAGATTGGACTGAGATGGGGACCTATGCAAAGGAAGGTTTTCCTGGGTAGTGAGGCTCTGGGTAGTAGGACCTGTTTCTAGGCCAAAAATAAAATACTGCAAGCTGCTAGAAATAAAGAATTCAAATGCTGGGGAGCCACAATCAGAATTACACATGATCTAGCAGTCACTCTTATGTAGGAGCAGAGAACTTAGACTATGAGCTTGCAGAAGGTAAAGCATATGAACTTATGATCAAGAATAATTTACCTAGCCAAACTCAGTTTAATGCTACAGGGAGGAAAATGGACCTTTAATTAAATAGTAGATTTTGAAACATTCCTGATTTAAAAAAAAATCAGAGCTACAGAGAAACTGTGAAGTGCAAATACAGGAATGAGGAAAAAACACATAAAAAGGTTAAATATTAATGAACAATGACAATAGACTAAACAAGGATAAACTACTTGTATTCAAACACAGGGAGACAATATGTTTCCCCCTGACCTCTATCATTATCAGGGGTCATAAATCAAGCCAAATTACACAATACCTGATAGTGGTTTTGTTATGTCTTGAAGATCTCAAGAAAAGAATGGGAAGATGGGGGGAAAATGGAGGAGGGAAGATGGGGGGAAAATGGAGGAGGGAAAGAAGAGGTAGTGAAAATCAGCTAACTTAATTAGAATGCACTAGTAGACATCTATACAAACAATGAGGAGGGGGTGGACAACTAACACTTAGATCTCACTCTTATATGCTTTTTTCAACAGAAGGAAAAAAAAAGCACTGAAACACAGTTGGACACAGAAATACACTTCATTTAATGGGGAAAGGGGAGGGAACAAGGAAAATGGAGGTAGGAAAATTAGAGGAAGGGCAGATTAAGTGATGGAGGGATCAATCTCAAGCAAAGCAAATTCTAAAGAAGTAAAAAGTATTTATATCTCTTTAGGCAGAAAACATAGGATTCTGGTGGGAGGTTTTCATAAATTAGAGAATGGATAAATAAAGTCTGGTACATAAATGTGATGAAATGCACTCATGATGAACTCGTAGGAGCTTAATGTCCAACCAGGGTTCCAGAGGACTAATGATGAAACAAGCTTCCCACTTCCTAATAGAGAGTTAAAGGATTCAAAATGCAGAGTGAGGCATTTTTTATAGACATGGCTGCTCTGGAAATTCATTTTGATTGAATATACATGTCTGTAATAGGTGTTGCTTTTCTTGTGTTCCCAGTTTGGTTTGGGGTAGTGATCAAGGATGAGAAGATGTATTTTATCTCATTAAAACAAATTTTTTTTTTTGAAAAGAGGAAATAACAGGAAGGGTCATCTTTTTTGAAATGATTAAAAAATGCATACAATACCTTGGAGTCTAAGTACTAAGGTACACCCATTACCTATATAAGTATAATCACACATCTAAATTTAAAGAAATAAAGAGACCATTACTAAATTAATCTAAGGCTGATGGGCTGCTGGAGCTTAGGAATTGCAAACTGTAATGGTCTAAACTGATTGGGTATCAATACCAATTATGTCACATGATGATTGAACACTGGTAGTACCAGGTTGGAAACAAAGCTGGTTCATGCTAATCTGGCAATTGGTATCAGGGTTAGAGTTATGAATAACTGTTGCATTTCTAGTCTAGGAAAAAGAAAGAAAGGAAGGAAGGAAGAAAGAAAGAAGGAAAGAAGAAAGGAAGAAAGGAAGGAAGAAAGGAAAAAAGAAAGTAAGGGAGGAAGGAAGAAAGAAAAGAGGGAGGGAAGGAGGAAAGAATAGGAAGAAGGAAGAATGAAAGA
>CM053580.1:183202088-183213982 GCA_028627135.1 Pseudochirops cupreus | reverse complement strand
ATTTGATAAATACGAGAATATAATTCACACAGTGAAAAGCTCTCTATTTGAAAGAACAACTGTGAAAACTAAAATGAAGTCTTCAGTAGTTAAATTTGGATCAAAATCGTATAAGCTCAAAATGTTTAACTTTCAACCATAATATCAAATATCACCATTTAAAAAAAGTGAAAGAGAATAAGAACAGGTATCTTTAATAGTGATATCTAAATGGAGAGCTTTTAACCAAATAAGTGATAAAGAAAATTAAAAATAAAGATAATTTTGATTATACAAAATTGAAAATATTTTACACTAACAAAATCAGTGTAACTAGGATAATAAAGAAAGCTGTTGATTCAGAAGAAATTTTCGTGTCAGATAACTACAATAAGGGCCTGACTTTTTTTGAGGAAGGTAGAGTGGGAAGCAGACTTGTAATTTCCTCATTGAAGTTTCTTTCACCAATAAAGAACGATAGCTTCTTTGCAATTTATAGCAACGCAGTGTTGCTTTTGGTAATAGCAGCTAAATGACTTGCTAAGGGTCACACAGTCAACATTATATGATATCAGAAGCAAGAAATGAAGTCAGTTCTTCCTGCTTTTATGAACTATGCCACACTGTGATCCATCCAAAAGCAATGAATAACCCTGCGATTAGTTAAAAATCAAAGATAGAGCAAGAACTAATAAAAACATATAATACCAAGAGACATTCCCTAATGGATTAGTAATCAAAGGATATGAACAAAACATACTCAAAGAAAAATTAGTATTAACAACTATATGAAAGATTTCTTCAAATCACTAACAATAAGAAAAAGGTATGTCAAAATCTCTCTGAAGTTTTGTCTCACACACAGCAAACTAGCAAAGATGACAAAAAGAAAACTATAGGAATATAGTTAATTTTGGAGTGGTTTAAAGACAGGAAGTCCCCAGAGTAATTTGGATAAATGTTATAAAAATGATTCAGCTATCTATACCCTTAGCCTCAGAGATCACATTGCTAAGCACTTAGCCCAAGAATTTCTTGCATATTAAAAAGGGCATATATCCACCCATAATCAGAAGGACTACCCACCAATTAGTGAATTACAAAAGAAATTAAGATTTTTTTATTATGATGGAATGTCATCATAGTTAACAATAAATATGAAGAATTGAGAGAAATGGGAGAGAATATGTAAAACCGTTCATTATAAGCATTGTTTACTTACCTAATTACTCCTTTAATAATATGTTGTATTAAAATTTCCAAAAGTAGAAATCAAACTCACCATCCTAGCCTTTAAAAACTAGAATGTTTATCTTTTCTTCTTATGAATCATCTCTCCATTGTCCATAATCTTTAAAAGATCATTGACAACATCTTAACATTCCTAAAGGCCAATTCTTTCAGAATCTAGGGTGTAGTTGGTCTTGGTCTAATAATTTGAATACCTCAAGAAAAGCTGCATATTTTTTTCTGTCAATTTCCTTATCTACATATCACTGCCTTTTAATTACTGTCCTATTTCAGTCCCTGGATTATTCTATTTGAGAGCAAACAGAGAAAATTTGAGCAAATTGTTCAACTCATCCTTAGTTTTGATATCTATAAAACAAAAGATTTTAAGATGTTTTACCCATCGTCCAGCTCTAACAATTTTTAGCTTACCTATTTCATATGCTAAATTAACCACTCAGTGCAGTAATTTGACTGAAGGCTGTTTATGAGAGTTTAGTAGTCATGACATAGAAGGGATACTTAATCATTTTCCCTTCCCCATGGTTCAAAAGACTTTACAAATGTGGTAATTGAGTATTCACAAAAAGAAAGGGGAAAAAAAGAAAACTCACATCCATACGAGACATATTAGAAGGTAATTTATATATCTGACCAAGATTTGAAGAAAACTTGAGACAAGAGAGTTGCTCTGGTATTCCAAGTCTGCATTCAGATTGTGGTGCTGATATTCTAGCTTCAAAGATGGTTTACCAACTTTTCCCTTTTGTACAGAGAAATTCCAACTCTCACACATGTTAGGTAAAGCCTTTCAGGAAGTCCAGCATGGTAAAAGATGTTGAAACAAAATATTATCTGTGTATTTATAATAGACATGTTATGTCTATTTCCAGATCTACTTTTGGTTGCTTTGAGTATTATAATTGGTGAAAGGGACAGAGGAAGGAGAAAAGCAATTGAGGAGAGAACCTCACTCATTCCATTGGTAACTTTATCCTTTTTCTCATACCAATAGCCAATTATTCTTCATGAGCTTAGCTGGACTTATGAGAAAACTTTCTTTGAATGGATGGTCATAGGCTCTTATAAAAACAAAAGTGGTAAAGTTTATCAATGGACAGAATTTCTGATTTAACTCAGTTTTCCTAAGCTGCAACCAAACTATACGGCACTACCAAAATTAAAATGAACAGGCAACCATTCATTCAAGGTCCTTCACTGGGAACTTCATGTATTGCTACATCTTTAATATATGAGATAGTTCAGCAGGTAATTCTCTAGGGCTATAAAATACCATGTCTCTAGTTGCAAGTACAATAATTTCTATAGTAGTTCAAGGAAAGAATAGTTTTGGAGGACAGACTTAAACATAATTTCACATTTCAGGTGCATTTGGGGGGGTGGGTTATCATTTTATTTTCATTTATTGTACTATTGTCAATATCAGAGTTTGACTGTCAAGTGAATGATGTAGACCAGAAGGAGCCAGTGATTAGAAATGCTCCCTGGGATATTGGATTGAATTAGATAATAGATCCTAGTCATGGATAATAGGAGTCCAATTTGAAAGTAAAATGGATTTTCAAGTAGTTTTTTCCTTGATTCTCTAAGATTCTCTAAGTATATCATCATATATCTGCAAAGAGTGATAACTTAGTTTCTTTGCCTATTCTAAATCCTTCAATGTCTTTTTCTTCTCTTGTTGTTAAAACTAACATTCCTAGTATCATATTGAATAGCAATGGTGATAATGGACTTCCTTGTTTCAACCCCAGTCTTATTGGAAATGCATCTAGCTTATCCCTATCACATATAATGCTTGCTAATGCTTTTAGGTAGATGCTACTTATTATTTAAAGGAAGGCTCCATTTATTCCTATGCTCTCTATCGTGTTGTTTTTTTTTTTAACAGGAATGGGTGGTGTATTTTTTCAAAAGCTTTTTCTGCATCTATTGAGATAATCGTATGATTTCTGTTAGTTTTGTGATGTGATCAATCATACTGATAGTTTTACTAATATTGAACCAGCTCTGCATTCCTGGTATAAATCCTATCAAATCAAAGTATATTACTCTCATGACAAGGTGCTGTAATCTTTTTGCTAATATTTTATTTAAAACTTTTGCATCTATATTGACTGGGAAAATTTTGTTTCTCTGTTTTGACTCTTTCTGGTTTAGGTATCAATATCATATTTGTATCATAAGAAGATTTTGGTAGGAATCCTTCTTCAAGAATTTTCCCAAAGAGTCTATATAGTATTGGACTTAATTGTTCTTTAAATTTGTGATAGAATTCACATGAAAATGTATCTGGTCCTGGAGATTTCTTCCTATGGATTTCAGTGATGGCTTGTTCAATTTGTTTTTCTGAGATGGGGTTAAGTATTTTACTTCCTCTTCTGTTAATCTGGGTAATTTATATTTTTGTAAATATTCATCCATTACACTAAGATTGCCAAATTTATGAGCACACAGTTGGTTAAAATAATTCCTAATTATTATTTTTTAATTTTCTCTTCATTGGTGGTGAATTCATCCTTTTCATTTTTGATGCTGATAATTTGGTTTTCTTCTTTCTCTTTTAAATCAAATTTATCAAAGGTTTATTATTTTATTGTTTTTTTACATAAAAACCAGCTCTTAGTTTTACTTATTAATTCAATAGTTTTCTTAATTTCAACTTTACTAATCTTTCCTTTGGTTTTCAGTATTTCTAATTTGGTATTTAATTGAAGATTTTAAAATGTGTGCTTCTCCTAGCCTTTTCACTTTCATGCTCACTTCATTGATCTCCTTTTTCTCTATTTTATTCACATAAGCATTCAGAGATATAAAACTTCTCTTAAGAACTGCTTTTACTACATCCCATAATTTTGTCATGTTATATCATTGTTGTCATTCTCTTGAATGATGCCTTTGATTGCTTCTGTGATCTGTTGTTTGGCTCACTGATCCTTAACATTAGATTATTTAGCTTCCAATTAATTTTTAGTCTTTCTTCCCATGGCCCTTTATTACACATTATTTTTATAGCATCATGATCTTAAAATTATGTATTTAATACTTCTGTCTTTTTTGCACTGGATTGTGAGGTTTTTATGCTCTAGTACATGGGCAATTTTTGTGTATGTGCCATGTACCACTGAGAAAAAAGTATATTTCTTTCTATTGTTATTCAGTTTTCTCCAGAGGTCTAACATATGTACCTTTTCTAAAATTCTATTCACCTTCTCAACCTCTTTCTGGTTTATTTTGAGGTTAGATACATAGGGTTCAGAGAAGCTGAGGTTGAGGTTCCCCACTAGTATAATTTTGTTGGTTACTTCTCCTTGTAAATCCCTTAACTTCTCTTGTAAGAATCTGGATGCTGTACCATTTGGTCCATATATGTTTGGTAATGATATTATGTTATTGTCTCTGGTGCCTTTTATCAGAATATAGTTTCCTTTTTTATCTCTTTTGATTAGATCTATTTTTCCTTTTTTATTATCTGAGATAAGAATTGCTACCCCTGTTTTTTTTTTGCTTCAGCTAAAGCATGTAATATATTCTACTCCAGCCTTTTACCTTTATCCTGTGTTTATTCCCCTGATTCAAATGTGTTTCTTGTAAACAACATATTGTAGGATTATGGTTTTTAATACATTCTGCTATGCACTTCTGTTTTATGGGAGAGTTCATCTCATTCACATTCACAGTTATGTTTATTATCTGTGTCCTTCTCTACATCCTATTTACCCCCGGTTTATGCAATTTCCCTTTTCTCCCTTGCCCTCTTCAAAAGAGTTTTGCTTTTGACCACAGCCTCCCTAAATCTTGCCTCCTTTCTATCAGCCTCACTCCCTTCTTTTTCCCTTTTCCCCTCATATCATCTAAGGACAAGTTAGTTTTCTGTATATAATTGAGTATGTTATTCCCTCCTTGAACTAAATCTGCTGAGAGTAAAGTTAAAACAATGCTCATCTCCCCCTCTTCTTTCCCTCCACTATAATGTTTTTGTGACTCTTCATGTGATGTAATTTACCCTTTTCTACTTCCTCCTTTCTTCTTCCATCACAATCCCTTTTCACCCCCTAATTAGGGCTTTTTATCATTACATCAGTTAATTTATACCCACACCCTCTATGTGTATCTCTTTTAAATGTCATAATAAAGATACTTTTCTGAAGATTTACAAGTATCATTCTCCCATTTAGAGTTGTAAAGTGTTTTCCCTTATTGAATAACATGTATTTTTTTCTTTTTTTTCTGTTTACCTTTTTATGCCACTCTTGCATCTTGTATTTGAAAATCAAATTTTCGATTTAGCCCTGGTCTCTTCATCAGAAAGGTCTTGAAGTCCCTTATTTCATTGAATGTCCATCTCTTTGCCTAAAAGATTTTGCTCAATTTTGATGAGTATTTAATGCTTGGTTGTAGTCCAAGCTCCTTTGCCTTACTATATATTCAATTCCCTCTGATCTTTCAATGTAGAATTTACAAGGTCCTGTGTGATTCTGGCTGTAGTTCCATGATATTTGAATTGTTTCTTTCTGGCCACTTGCAGTATTTTCTCCTTGACCTCATAATTCTGGAATTTGACTACAATACTCCTTGGCATTTTCAGCTTGGGATATCTTTCAGGAGGTGACAGGCAGATTCCTTTGATGTCTATTTTACTCTCTGGCAGCTTGCCTTGATGGTTTCTTGGAAAATACTGTCCAGACTCTTTTTTTATCGTAGCTTTCCAGTAGAGCAATAATTCTTAAGTTATTTCTCCTGGATCTATTTTCTTGGTCAGTTGCTTTCCCAATGAAGTATTTCATGTTTTCTTTTATTTTTGATTCTTTCAATTTTGTTTGACTGATTCTTCATGCCTCATAGAGTCATTAGCTTCTATTTGCCAAATTCTAATTTTTAACAAATTATTTTCTTCAGTTAGCTTTCATACCTCCTTTTTCATTTGGTCAATTTTACTTTTTAAGGAGTTGTTTTCTTCACTTAAGTTTTTTGTTCCTTTTACATTTGGCAAATTTTATTGTTAAGGAGTTGCTTTCTCTAGTTAGGCTTTGTATCTCCTTATCCATTTGGCCAATTTTACTTTTTAAAGAGTTATTTTCTTCAATGATTTTTTTCCATTTTGTCAATTGTATTTTTAAAGGAACTGATTAATTTTTCTTCTACCTCTCCAATTTTACTATTAAATCTTTCTTGAATGTTTTTTTGAATCCTTCAAGAACATTTTTTGGACTTGAGACTGGTTCATATTCTTTTTTGAGGTTTCTGATGTGGGTATAATGTCAATGCTGTCCTCTTCTGAATTTGTAATTTGATCTTCCCTGTCTGCCTAGTAAGAATCTATGTCTTTACTTTTCTCATTGTGATTGCCTTTTTCCTGTCTTTTAAAGTGGACCTTTACTTCTGGGGCACAGGCGGCCCTGTCCCATGCTTCCTGTGCTGGGGTTAGATTACTGGCTTTATGTGATGTGGCCTCTGGTTCTGCCATCTGGAAGCTATATAATGCTGCAGTTTACCTGGTGCTGAACTGGAGCTGGCTGGTGTGTGTCTAGACCAGATGAGGTCTTTTTGTGTTTCCCCAGAGTTACACTGAAGCATGTATGAAGTATGGGGCAGGACGGTCTGATCACTGAAGGTCTATTCTTCCCCAAGGGATGTCCTACAGCACAGGTAAGCTCAGCTGCTGTTGGACACCTTTCTGTGCTGGTTTCTGTCAATTTTCCTGACTGTGTGAAGGCATTCAGGATGTCCTGGTGTTGGTTCTTGCCAACTCCACAACCCTAGAGCTCAGAATCTCCCACTGGTTTGCTGAGGTGGGACTTGCTTCTGGCTTGCTGGCACACCTCCTGTCCTGTACTGGTTTCCTTCAGCCACAGCCAAAGGGAAGTTTTCTGTTAATTCCTATGGCCTCCCTAGCTAAAAATTTATTGCACTCTTTCTACTGGCTCTGTTCCAGGATTTTTCCTGGGCCAGTATTTTCTGGGTTTTTCAAAGTCAGTAAGGGAGAGTGAGAGCCATTTACTCTTACTCCACCATCTTGCCTCCTGGAAGTCCTATAAAATGGATTTTCATAGGAGTTTGTCAGCAAGTGACAAATGGGGGTTCAATTATTTAAATGACCGGGACTGTGATAGAAGTTATGGGCCCAGCAGTGGGGTAGTTGTGTGTGCTGGTGGTAGGATGCAGAAGTCTATTAGGATCAAAGAGAAAGAGATCCCGAGCAGTAAACAATTTGTATCAGGAGTCTGGCAATAGGAAGGTATTCCATCAAACAGATGGAAGCATAGTATCAGGGGAGTCTGGTAGTGTGCAATTGGCAGAGAGCCAGGAAGACAAGAGGGCAGCTTCAGGGCATTCAGAAATAGGTCTCAGTGACTCAACCATGGAAGTCTGGATTCAGGCACACGGTTATAGTCCCCAGGAAGAATGGGGAAAGTAAGGCAGAGCCAAAGAACTGGAAGAACAAGGCACCAAAGTAGAGAGAAAAGTACAAGAAATGTATCTTGTTAGCTTTACCTGGAGCACCTACCTCTCCAAAGTGATTATTTCTAGTCTAGTGCCTGAAAAGTAAACTTTTGAACACATGCATATTGAATCCTAAAGTAACTCATGAGGAAAACTATATCCCACCCTTTCATATCTATCTATATCTATATCTATATCATATCTGTATCTATATCCATATCTATACACACATATGTGCATCTATATACACATATACATATGCACACATAGATATGTATATACATATGTATATGCATGTGTGTATGTATACATATATGTATTGTGTGTATATATGTATATATGTGCATGTGTATGTATCGATATCTCTATCTCTCTATATTCTGACTGATAACTCAGAATAACAGATGTAAGTCTGTCTGCTTCTATGTCAGATAATGCTGGAAACAGAAGTATCTGTGTAGTGATATGAAAAGACTTTTTTGATAACAAACATTTCTAAAACCTTGTATTTTTTGCACAAAATATCTTTGTTATTAATTCACTAGATACTGTTTTTCCTTCAAACATACAGAATTAGTATTTCTGCTTCATTTCATCCCTTGCAAATATTAATATGGTGTTTATGTTGGCTACTACTTTTTGCAGTTTCCAAATCCACTTTTAGAGCTTATACCTGAGATATCATGATTGCTATTGTTATAAGGAAAAAGAGAGGTACAGTTCCGTTTTTCTCTGACTTCTTCATTGTTACTTTGCCCTTTTTTAGGAGAGATATTTGGAAAGTAACCATATCAGTTATTATAATTTGGTCATAAATACAGCATTTCTCCAAGATGATGAATGTTGGCCTAAGTCCTTTGGTCAGGTAATGTTTTATGTATTAACATAGCATTAAAAACATATGCACATCCAGTGAACTCAGGGAGAGGGACTAGAATGATGATTTTTATGAAAACACCAGGTGAGGAAATTATCAATACAGGTCAACACCTTTGCAACTTTCAGTTTGATATTTTAGAGAGCTACCTTAATCATGGAGAGGTTGATTTCAATCAATAAATCAGTCAACATTTATTAAGTACCTATAACATGCTAGGCACAAAAAAAGCAAAAGACTATCCCAGACATCAAGAAGCTTAAAATTCAAGTTGCTCAATGTCATACAGCCAGTTTGTTATAGAGGTGAGATTTGAATCCAAGTCTTCCTGATTTTGAGATTAGCTATTTATCCACTGTACCATGATTCTTCTCCAGTGATGATGGTAACAACATCTATATGTCTACTGTAAAGAAAGGTGGTAAGATGCCACCCAATTTAAGTCCCTACAGTAAAGGAATAAAATTTCACTGTTAAAAATTTTAAAAAATTCCTTGTTATTTTAAAAGTTTTCACAACTATTTCTAATATAACAAAAATAATACAGACCACTTATTTTGGACTGCCATGTAGTCTTAAGGTTCATAAAATACGATTTTATTTTTATAAGTTCATTAAATTCCATAACAGTGGAATTGAAATTCTGATTAATATTATTATATTTTTATTTTAATTGAATGGGAGAGGGGACTTGCCAGGTGAAAGTTTTAATAAAGTAGTAGATTAAATCTTGCATGGAAAGTAGCATATGGCTCTCAAAAATCTGAAAATTAGTTGCAAAGTCACGGTTAATTTAATTATCTGATCTCACTCTCTTTGAATAATAATAATGTAGACTAAGAATTGTAATAGAATTACCTTGAGGACAAGATCCTTGCTCTGTTAGTACATTGGAAAAAGTAAAACAACATGGTTAACTTTTAAATTTTATTGTTTGTTTTCATAAGATATGCTAATTTGTGATAACTTGATAAACTAGAATCACTGTATAATATCCTGAAAAATGTATCTACTGTGTCTACAGATGTGGATCTATTCACAAAAAAACAAGTAAAACATTTTTAAATTGGCCGTAGCAGTATTTATCTGTATACACCACCAGAGCACTTCAAAGAAATTTGAAAGACTCAAATGATAACAAGCAATGATTTTTTAAAAAGACATCTAATACTCTTTTATCTTTGATTAAAATACTATTAGGTAAAATATATTGAACTACTAGGTGTACTATAAATTTTAATTAGTATAACTTTAAAAAAAATTCACTTTGGCTTAAGATCCTTGAAGCCCAAATACAGTATGTCTTAGTTTTAAAACTAACAGTGTTGTATCCATACCCTATTAATTCATTCTTTATAATTTTGCAGAAAGGTCTATATGGTACTTACATTAATTATTATTTCCTTTAGGAATTTAAATTCTATTCAAACTCTTCTAGGAAAAATATTTTAAAGCTAAATGAATATGCTAGAACTTTTAAAATGAATTGAATAAGTAATATGAATTTTTTGACTAAAGTTACATACTTTGCTTATGGTTCTATGGATAGAGCACTGGACCTGAACTTAGAAAGACCTGAGTACAAATGCTATCCTAGAACTTTATTAGCTGTGTAAACCTGGGTAAGTCACATTCTCTGTCTGTCTCAGTATTTTTCATTTGTGGAATGGAGGTAATAATAGCCTCTACCTCTCTGGGTTGATAGGATTACATGAGATTATCTTTATACATTGATTAGAAAAACTTAAAATAGGGTATAAATGTACTATGATAGAGTATTCACAAAACAAATCTACATAGATAGAATGTGTGATGTATGATGTGTATAATAAAAGACTATTACTGTTTTGGTTGTAGTGGTGGAGTACTGTATTTGAACTCAAGTAATTTTGGTATTAAGTTCCATTTCTGACCACATACTAACTCTTTCATTCACTTCCAATTCACTTCACTCTTTGTGCTCCAAGATATTCTTTAATACCTAGTTGCTGATCTACACAGGCAGAGAAAGTTGCCTTATCATGAAGTTTTCAACAACAAAAAAATCACAAATTAAAAGAAAAAAACCACAAATATGGGAAGTGTGTGGAGTTCATTTATGGGATCTTATAGCACTGGAGAATGAAATAATATTCTTGTATCATATGTCTCCATTTTTGTCTATCTACACACATCATACATATGTATGTATGCATATAAAATACATGTGTATATATGTGAATATATATATGTATATGTATATTCTCTTTGTTTTGGGAAATTAAATTTGTGCAAATTTTTCAGTGATGTTCTTACTTGAGCATGTAGACATGCTTATAAATAAGAAATAGAGACACATAATTGAAATATTTTTAAAATGTAGAAATAAATAAGAATTCCCCCCAGATGAATACAGAAAGAATGTGAGATTGTGTGTATATGTGTGTATGTGTGTATGTGTGAATGTGTGAGAGAGAGAAACAGAGAGAGAGAGAGAGACAGAGAGACAGAGAGAGAGAGGGAGAGAGAGAGACAGACAGAGACAGAAACAGAGAACATTGTGATGCTACAATGAGCTCAAAGCTCACCTGAAATACTGCCTTTTCCATGAAGTCTTTCCTGATAATAGCAAGGAATATTTCACTTTTTTGACAAAATTCTCTAATTCTTATCCCTCATGCTATACTTAATATAAAAAAAAAATTAGTCTTGCCGAAACTCTTGGATCACAAACTTACAGAATTTAATTTGTAAGGTACCTAAGCGGCCATCCAGTTCAACCCATACCTTATAAAGAATTCTTTCTATAACCCACTCAGTGAGATGCTGTTCAGCCTTTGCTGGAACACTTCCAATGCTGGGGAACACTATCTTTTGAGGTAGACCATCATACAGTTGGATAATTGTAGTTGCTAGTAATATCTTCTTCTACACATTAAGTCTAAATGTTTATATTTAACACTTTCCAATCAATGCTTCTTTTTTTTTCTACACCTGGGGCCAAGCAGAATCAGTGTAATCACTCTTCCATGTGAAAGCCTTTTAAAATTTAACTGTACAAGCATGTTTCTGCTAAGCCTTTTCTTTGGAAAAAAATTCTCCAATTCCTTCAGCTGATCCTCAGATGCATAAATTAAAGACCCTTCACCAACCAGTTTTCTTTCTTCTAAATGTTTTCCAAGTAATGATGTCTATTCTATGATGTGTTGCTCAGAGCTAAACACCCCAGATGTGGTCTGACCAGGGCAGAACACAGGTGGATCATGATCTCTTCATTTTTGGAAGCTGTGCCTATTATCATTCTTTACTGCTACATCACACTGAACTTGAATTTCTCTACAACTCCCAGGATTGGTTTTTTTTT
>CM053580.1:183186080-183201588 GCA_028627135.1 Pseudochirops cupreus | reverse complement strand
GCTTTTCTAAGAGAAAATCTAGTAACAAAAACATATATAATGTATATATTCAAAACTGACAGATAAGAAAGATTAAACTGCTGATAAAAGACCGTATTTCAGCTGCTATAAAACAATCTTACAGATAGCTAAACTGGTATTGAACACATAGTAGATCATTTCACCATAAGATTTTGAAATAATTTACAAACATCATTTTTTTTTTGCTAATCATGTCTGTAATATAGAATTTGAGAGACTGAGGAATGGATAAATGATTGAGAAATTTATTCAGAACTGAAGAGTTTATGATAAAGAGAATATGTGGTATAATCTAGTACTATAATATTCAGGCTCATTTATACAGAGAAACTTGTCACTTCATAAAAGCACAGCTAATGAATGCTGATGACATCTGCTGAGATATACAGTTGCATTAGAAGTTAAACATATTCAGCAGGAAAACTTCTCTTCCTGCCTTATGAACACTGACCTTATTTTCATTGTAATTTCATACTAATTTTAGGCAAGAAAACTAAATAATCTCTCTAGGAGTGCAGAATATGTTCTAAACTTTCTTACTGGATAGATATTTGAGACTAGATCAGGACAAATATTATCTCAGGATGTTACTACATGGCTGGTGAAAACAACTAATGGTTTCACAAGTGTTCTGACTGAGGCTGTGGTCTCTGAATTCAGGCATTTTTTAATGTGTGATCAATTTTCTTCTTCATAGCTTGCACTTATTAGAATTTTAGTTAGATAAATTCAAGAGTTTTCAAAATTTTTGTTCTTGATCCTGGAGAAAGACCCTATGGATTCAACATGACATATTTTTTTTTTCTATCTATAATTTTTAAATTTTATTTTAATCATAATTTTTTTCATGTCAATTATGTGAATGTGGTGATTCTGGAAGAAATTGGTCAAATCATATTTTTCCTTTATCTACTATGATAAATATTGCTTTTTAATTTTTCCAAATATATGCACAATAACAAAAACCTAAAATAATGATAATATGCTAATTTGCAGCAGAAAATAATATAAAATGAAGAGGCTATGTAGTATAGTAGATATATAATGTCTCAAACATTGAGAGCTAGATTCAATATCCTTCTCCATAACATATTAAGTGCTTGAACCCAGGTGAGTCATGTATCATCTGTTTCCCAATTATCTTGTGTACACGGAATTATTTGAATATTGTCTTTCTCATTAGTCTGTACACTATTTCATGGCAGGACAATGTTTTGCATTTGTGCCCTCAATGCTTAGCACAATACTTGAAACATAGTGAGCACTGAATTAATGCTTATTGATTGGCTGAAATTCTCTATTTTGTAGATGTATACTTATAGTCACAAAGGTTCACAATTTAGGTGTTACCATTATCTCCTTACGTATTCCCTTTAGGACACTTACATAGTTACTTACGCAACCTAGGCTCTCAGTATCTCTCTCCTGGACAATTACAATTACTTCCTAGTTGATTTCCTTGTTGCAAAACTATCCAATTCATCCCCAATATAGTTGCCTAAGTGTTTTTTTGCTAACTCGCAATCTGAATCATATCACTGCATCTAGTTCAATAAACTTATTCACTCCTTATCATCTGTAGGTTCAAATATGAGGTCATTGGCATTTAAAGCTTTTCACAATCTGGTTCCATCCTACTCTTCTCCATTCATGTTACTCTTCTTCACAGATGCTCAGTCTACCCAATACCTTCTTGTGGTTCTGCACAAATTGTATTCCAGCTTTCATCTTTATACCTTTACATTATGTCTCCTTTACCCCATGCCTCCTGGTATGCTCTCTCTCTCTATCCTCCCCCTGCCCTCTTGAAATTCCTGGTTTCCTTTAAGATCAAGGGTTCAGAGTAAGTTATAGAAGTATATAGACTTTTGTATGAAGTTCTCCATGGTCATTCCAGTGTTAAGAGCCTTACTCTCTAAGATTACTTTTAATCTGCTTTGTAGGTGTTTTGTTTCTATTCATGGGACTTAATGTGATCTGTTATGAACTTTATGTGTTCTACCATATATATCACCAATACAATACTCACAGTGGCTGCTATGAATATGCAGGCATATTTCTGATTTCAATCTCAAGATATAATGTACTCAACACAAAACCAAGATATTTATTCATATACCAGAAAGCCAAATCCATCATGGTAATAAAGAAGTTGTTACACATTACCAATGCAAGAAGCACTGCCGTCCCCAAGCCTCCCCATCAGGCATCCCCACAAAAAAGTTTTTTTAGGCAAAATGCTCCTCTTTTACCCACACTAGCTGCTCTGCCTCTCTTCTCATTCTCTCCCAGATCCACCTCATTTTCTCTTCCTGCTCCACCCATTTAGAAAGCTCCTGCGGCCACAGGCTCCATGTGACTCAACTGTGGGCTTGGCCAAAGCTTAAAGATGGGCCTATTAAGGGACAGTCTTCAAATTCCCTTAACATTACATTTGGCCTCAAGATCTTTTGTGACCATTAATAGGTCAGTGGAAGTTTAGAGGTAACTGGTATCAACATAACTTCACAACAATATAACATAACATAACATAACACAACATAACATAACATAACATAACATGACACATAAAACAATATCTTAGGGTGGGGACTTGAGCACAAGCACCCCATCATTCCCTCCTCAAACAAATTGGATCCAAAATTACTTGGAGTAAGGGGCAAAGGTCTCTTCTTCTATAACTATTTCCTGATGAGATTGGACATAGAGTTGTCCCTGCCTCAAGAGGTTCCATTAAAGGGGTCAATCCTTTAGCCAGTATCTGGAACTTGGTTTAATCTAGGTCCAGGGGTCACATCTCATGGTCTTGGACACATGGTGACATTCAGCTAAGCAGTCAGTCATCTGCAAATGGAGGACAGTAAGCCTGCAGGAGACAAATCTAACAAACAAGTTAAACAAATGGAAAAAAGGTCCAAAAGAATAATGAGACAATAACCAGAAGCAGGGTAAATGTAATGTCAGCCATGCTCCTGCAGCCCATGAACCCACTATCACAGCTTTATTCATGGTAAAATATGTGAGTTAAGGACACAATTTGGTAATCATCTTCTGAATAAACAACAGTTACAGTGGTTGATCCATTTTCCCAATATATGGTTAAACTGATATGAGGTCTGTAATGGCATCTGTGTACTTCTTTAATCTGAATTAGGACTTGGTTAATTTCCTATTCTCCCTGCAGGTGTGATGTACTTGGATGTAATAATTCAGGAGGATCTGTAGGGGCAGTTCCTACTTCCCTATTCAGTCTAATATTAAGCACCTTTTCTTAGTATATCTTATATAGTTCATTAGTTGAAATACCATGTATTCTTTCAAAATCCATCTGTACTCTTAATAAAACAGTAAACATCTTTTTTTCCTTGTTAATCTATTTTGACTTTGAATCCATGGGCTATTTGTTCTTCTCTCTTGAGGAAATTTATCTTTTTCCCATTCCATTAAGTAACTTAATTGTGAGATCTTGTCCAGCACCTCAGAAAGAGGGTGCCTTAGCTCCCCAATTAGTAGAATCCAAATTAGGTATGTATAAGCTGGAGGAGCAGACTTCACTATTATATTTCTATGAGGAATCATTAAGGGAGAATTATGATAAGCATCAGCATCTCTGACCATTATTGCAGTTTTCATTACCTCTTCCTTTAACTTTCTCATACAGTCTATAAGGCTATCTCCACTAGGCCACGTAGAGTCAGTAGGATACTGCTTATTGAATCCCTCTGCAACCAAAGATAATAGATTAGTTCCATTGTTACCTTCTTGAATATGATAGTTCCTGATCTCGCCATTCTGGAAAGCAATCTGGAACTATGCCCAAAGGGCTATAAATAAGTGCATACCCTTTGACCCAGCAGTACCACTTCTAGGGTTATATCCCAAAAAGATCAGAGAAGTGGGAAGAGGATCCATATGTACAAAAATATTTATAGTGGCTCTTTTTGTGATGGCAAAAAATTGGAAAATGAGGGCATGCCCATTAATTGGGGAATGGCTGAACAAGTTCTGGTATATGAATGTAATGGAATACTACTGTGCTATAAGAAATGAGGAGCAGACAGACTTCTTAATAACATGGAAAGGCTTATATAAACTGATGCTGATCAAGAAGAGCAGAACCAGGAAAAATTTGTACACAATCACAGACACAACATGTGTGAGATGACTAACTTCAATACACTGAGCCCCTCTCAGCAATATAAGATTATAAGATGACTCCAAAAGACTAATGATTGAAAGAGATATCCACATGCAGAGAAAGAGATTCAGAGTCTGAATGCAGATTGAGACAAACTACTTGCTCTGTTTCTTTTTCTTGCTTTGTTTTGTTTCCTCTTTCCCATTGATCGTTCCATCAGTTCCAATCCTTCTTTACAACCTGACTAATGATTAATGGGAAAATATGTGTAGATCCTGAAACTGAATGCATGCCACCATGATGGGGAGGGGGAGAGGGAGAAAATATGAAACTCAAGGGACTGTGGAACCAAATGTTGTAAACTAAAAGTAAATAAACCAATTTAATTTTAAAAAAGAATATGGTAGTTCCTAAAAACTTGTAAAAAAGGATTCTGCCTAATACCTATGAATTTCAAACAATCTATGTTATCTGTCCCTCCTCTGCTGGACCCTTCATCACTGATTCTCACTATCCAAGATACTAACAATTCTCCCATTTTCTGTGGTAATGAATGGACTTAAAATATTTGTGACGCCCTGCTGAGTAAAATCTTCAGTTTTTTCCTTAAAAACTGTATTCCCCCTGACCCCAGTTCTCCTGCTTCCCTCATTGTATTGGATGGACAACCACAATCATAGAAGCCTCCTCATCTAAATTTGTTTCATTTTCCTCCCACATATCTTCCTCCCAAATGTCTAGGTCCCAATCAGGCCCAGTTTGTGCAAGGGTTACATGCACCTTCCTCTTATTAGATTTCTCTTCTTTTTCTGAGCTAAACTCACCGCTGCCTTTTCTTCTACCAACTGATATTTTATGGCTTGCTCTTCTAAAGGAAAGTTTGGATGCTGTAGCAGAGAAAGCTTCTCATGGAAATCAGCTAACTCCTTTTCCAGCTGAACCTTTTTCTCCAGCAATTTGTCGCTACTTTTACATATAATATACCAGCTTTTTAACAACTCCTTTCCTCTTCTACTCACCCTTGCCATTTCCTTCCCCAGTTCTATTGGTATTCTTTGCAAACATCTTTCTGAATCTCTGGGTTCTCCCTTTTGTAACCTGGTTCCCAGTTTTCACAAAGCCCTGTACTTTTAGCCAATTCTCTCCCCAGGGAGGAATAAGGTAAATCCTCCCATCCGGGAGTACCCATTTCCTTCCCTAGAACCTTTGGGTCTCCAAGTAGAGGTTTTTATATTTTGACCCTGTTTGTGATGCCAAATATATTGCCAATGCAATACCAGTGGCAGTTGCTATGAACATACAAGTGTATTTCCAGGTTTGAATCTCAAGATATAACAGACTTCTCTTCTTCAAGGACAAAACCAAGATATTTATTCATATTCTGGAAAGCCAAATCCACCATGAGAATAAAGATGTTGGTGAACATTAGCAATGCAGGAAGCACCACGATACCCTAGCCTTCCCTCCATCAGGCCTCTCCACAGACTAGTTTCCTTAGGCAAAAAAAAAAAAACGCTTCTTTCACCCATGCTAGCTGCTCTGCCTCTCTCTGCCTCCTCTCTCTCTCTCACCTCCATCTCATTCTCTTTCATTTCTGCCTCACCCACACTTCAAGCTCCACCCCTTCCTACTCATATGGTTCAACAAGCTCCTCCCACCACAGCCTTATGTGACTCAGGCTCAAAACAGGTCACACAGGCCTATTAATGGATGGGAAAGATCTTCCCATTCCCATTAACATCATACCACATGAATCAATTAATGTTGATTAAGTGTCCACTACGTACTGGAAGGAGAAAAGGAAGAGAAGGAGCAATCAGAAAGATAGGAGTAGAATCAGGACATAGTGGTGTCTCAAAAACTTAGGGCGAAGAGAGTATCAAATAGGAGATGTGCTTAGCAAGGTTAAAGACTGCATAGAGGTCAAGAAGTATGAGAATAGAGAAAAATTCATCGTATTTAGCAACTAAGAGATTATTAATAACTTGGAAGAGAGTGTTTTAAGTGAAATAAAGTCAGAAGTCAGATTGTAAGAGATCAAGAAGAAAGTATGAAGAGAAAGGGGAGACACCTATTCTGGATGACCTTTTCAAAGAGTTTAATGACAAAGGGCAGAAGAGATATACAACATAGTAATGAGGAAAGGAAGGACTGAGATGTTTTTCAGGATGAGTGAGACATGCGTATGTTATAAACAGTAAAAGAGAAGCCAGTAGATAAGGAAAGATTAGAAATAAATGAAGAAGTGGGGATGACAAGTGGAGGAATTGGTTAAAGAAGATGAAATGGAATGGGGTCTTTTGAACAAATAGAAGGGTTAGCCATGGTAAGGAGTAAACTATTTCAGTATGTGAAACAGGGGTGAGGGAAAAGATAGTGGCAAAATGTATTGAGGAGGGATGAAAAAAGTTTGGGAGATCTGCTGTGGATAGTGAGTTCATAAATGAGGTACAGTAGAATTGCCAAAAGTAGTGAGGGCCAAGTTGAAACAAAAATTTTTAGTGGATCCAATCAGAATGGTTGTGTGACTTTCTTCTGCCTCATTCAGCTGCAAATGTGCAAGAGCAGAGGCCGAGGATATTGGCAGTGAACCAAGGTTAAGGCTTGGACAGATATAGTCAGTTATATGATACCAGGGCCAAGGATACAAGAGAGAAGGATAATGTAGAATTGAATTATTTCACTAAGGGTTCAAAAGAGTAAAAGAGAAGACAGTGGTTAGTCCAGTGGGGATGACTAGGGAGATAATTGGGAGGTCAGGGATGGGAGGTCACCGTGTAGATGGAGAATGAAATTTTATAAGAGAAGGCAGAGGGAGAGGTGATAGATAGTGGATTACAATTGTATACAGAGATTTCAGAAGTTTTGGACATAGAGATAGTACATTTGTGAGTGAAGGCAAGGTCAAGTTTGATCAACTGTGTGTATGGTTGAGGTGGAGTAAAGTGCATAGGAAGTGAGTAGATTGAGAAACTGAGCGATTAGGGTGTTTAAGGAATAACCAATATGTATGCAGAAGTCTCTTAGTATGAGGACAAGTGTTGGAGTGAGGAGAAACAGATGGGAGCCAGGTACCAAACTTATTCAGGAAGGAAAGACAGTGACATAAGGGGCAACAGATAAGAGCCACTAGGATTTTGAGAAAGAGTGGTTACTGAGTGATGAGGTTCATGGTAGAACATATGTGTACACTGTTTTCCTCACTAATGTAAGTTTCTAAAGAGAAGGAATTTTTTTGCTTTTTCTTTAATTACTGGGACATTTCATCATCTAGTATTGTCTGGTGCTTAATGGCCAATAGATTATGTATTGCTATTCAAATAGAGTAGATTTAACTGCAAATAATTCAGTGAAATTATTTTCTTTTCATTGAATCCACTACATTTTTCCCTTCACCTCACAATGGTGGTCTGTAATTTGAAATTTTGATCTAATTTAATCAATACTTGCGAAGGCTGTCAATATTTCATAGTCATATATTTTAAGGAAAATGAAACCTTTATATTAAAATTCTGGTCATAATACTGAAAATATTAAGAATGATACTTTGCTTAAAATATCACAAAATAAAAGTTCAGTTTTCATAAGGGTACATTTGTATGACAAGAAATGTGTATATTTTCTATTCAGAAATTTCCCAGGCAAGTCAAAACAATTTTTATAAATGTGTTTAGCTCTACACTTTTCTTCTTTATACTCTGATGGATTTATCCCATTTTAAATAAGAAATATAGAGTTCTCAACTATGTTATTATTGCAAATATATTTTTTCATCCCCCTTTTCGTCATTTGTTTGAGCAAAAGGAAAAATTGCTTTCTGCACGGCTAGAGCAATTCACAATCAGTGAATAGTCAATTAACAAGTAGCTAGGTGGCACAATCAATAGAATATTGGACTTGGAATGAGAGAGACTTGACTTCAACTTCTACCTCAGACACTTACTTGCCATCTGACCCTGGACAAATTACTTAGACTCTTTCAGCCTTTCTTTCCTTATCTGTGAAATAACCATAGAAACCACTTCATAGGGTTGCTCTGAGAATCAGATTAAATAACATAAGAACATTATAAACCGAAAAAAAAAAGTTGTAGAAATGCTAGCTAGCCAGGCACTGTCACAAATTAATGGCAATTAAAAGAAAGACAAAAATATGGTCTCTGTCCTTAAAGAACTCGTATTCTAATACAGGAGACACCTTGCACATACAAAATATATATGCAAAATGTGTATACAAAATATATACAAGGTAAATGGAAGTTAATTTCAAAGGGAAGGGTATCAGTGAGAGGCAGCCAAGATAGGTCTCATATAAACTTTGATTTAAGTCTTGAAGGGAGCTAGAGAAGTAAGAGAGAACATTCCAGAAACAGGGAACAACTAGGGAAGTGATATGGTATTAGGAAATGGAGTATCTTATCTCAAGAACAGCAAGAAGACCATAGTTGCTGAATTTCAGAGTACATGATGAGGGGAGTCAAATTAAAAAAAAAAAACTGGAAAGATAGATGAAGCCAAGTTGTGAATGGGATTTAAAAGGCAAAAAAGATTTTATATTCGAGAATCCTGGAGGAAATAGGAAGTCACAGATGTTTGGTGAGAGAGGTGGTTATGATATGGTCAAAATTGCACGTTAGGAAAATGGCTTTGGCAACTGAGGAGAGAAAAGATTGTAGTAGTGATAGACTTGAGTCAGAGACACCAACCAGCAGGTATTATATAATGTTTTTCCTCTAAAGCAGAGGTTTCCAAACTTATTTGGCCTAAAGCCCCTTTTTAAAAAATTACTCACCCCCACCCTCCCGGAAATGTACTTTCTTTAATGCCTTTACATTTTTTTTTAATTTGCATCATTTATATATATAATTTTTTTAAATGATACATCTTAAAATTAAATTTGGGTTTTTTTTTCTGCATTGAAATTTTGATGATGAAATATTGTATCATGTAACCCTAGAGTATCGTATGGTAAACAAGTCATAATATGCACATATCCTGCTGATACATGCTGGACTTCCCACCAATGCATGAAAGACTCTCCTGCCAACACTTATTTTTTAAGACCTATCTGCAGACTTGAGAATTTGAAGGTCCTCCTTACTCCTCATTTGAAACCCAACAAGAGAAGCTTGCAGTCATCCTGGTCTGTTAGGGTACTTGCTGTTGTAGGACTTGATCACTGGTTGGTTATAACTTGCATTTTGTATGTTTATTTGGAAAAAAATGTAATCACTATGACTTTTACATTATTATACAATGGATGAAACATGTATGAATAGTTTTTCAAAATTTTCTTATCTTCTTTCCTTATGCTTCCACAGCCCCCTTATTTTTGTTCAATTACCCCCCCCCCCAAATTGTATCTGAGGCTGCCACCACACTCCTAGAACATTCCAGCACCCTCCAGGGGTCAGTATCCCCCACTTTGGGAACCTCTGAATGGATTAGTTGCAGAGAATTTACTAATCTGCTTGAGTGGAGGGAATTTCCATAGTGGAAGTTTTCTGCATTCAATTACAGATCTGAACTCCACTTAAGCTACCCTCCCCACAAAGAAAGCTCAATATATTTTAAAAATTGAATCAGTCAGATAAAAGTAACACTTAATTGAGAATATTAGAGTAGACAAACAGCTCAGCAAAAGAGTGGGAAGTAAACATAATAAGCGGAGGAGTTGGGAATTAGAAAAAATTTACGTATTCTGCTTTTCACCTATTGATTGTTTATTTTTTATAAAGGATGGCATCTATTCCTCACTAAAATTTGTGTCTGTAAAATGTATTAGCATACTGTTTAGTTACCTTATGAAAATTATTTAAATCCTTTTTAGCAACCTAAATTTTAACTTCACCTTGTTTCCCAATAATAATGGAAATGGCTGTAAAATACCTGTTTTTGTGCAATGTAACCTGATTCTTCTGTGTATATTTCCTTAGGTTTTTCACGTAATGTACAGTCATTTTCCCTAGTGAAAAAACTGAAAATGATAATTTTCCATTTTTTTTACAAATAATATGTATCTTGGACTTATAGCCATTTCCTTTTGTTTAATTTTGAATGTAGACTGAGGCACAACCTTTATCCAGTGTTTTTTCCTTGTGAATTCAGTTGGTTTCATTCCAGCTCCTTGAGAAGTATTGTCAGCATCACAGAAACTACCAGCATAATTGGCACCCTTGCTGGCTATCTCTGGGGAGAAGCCATGAACTGGATCAGCATAAACTGAACCGCAAAATGAATTGAAAGAAGCCACAAGCAGAGTTTCCCAAAATGGTCCCTCTAGGGCAATAGTAAAAGAATCAATATGTCACAGCAACTAGAAGATACAAAGGGAATTAGAAATGGATAAAAATTCTAGGGTTGTTCATTAAGTATAATACGTGAAAGTTAATTTAAAGTTCCCAATTGAACCTGATAATGCTAGAATGAAGAGACTAAAAATTCAATTACAGTATATTTAATTGTAACTGGAACCCCATGTTTCTCTTGCTAATGGAAAATATTAAGCAAATAATTAAACAAAGATTCTCATCTATATGAAAAACTTTCATTACCAGATTAAAAAATAATTGAATTAATGTCCTCATTCGTCTCTGTCTTATGGTAGAAGGAAAAATATCACAGGTTGGAGAATTGAGAACTTAATCCAACTCTAGCCAGCACACAAAGATGATTTTTTCCATTCTTTTTGTGCTCCTGAAGACAATACTATGTCTTCTTGCTGAAAGATGAAGGGAACTACAAAGAACTGGCATGGATATAAAACTTGCAAGTTTTCTGTCACTCTGGACCATAGTAGGATAATGTTTGTGGACCAGGAAATTTGTCAGTGATCTCTGAATTATATAGTCATTCTGTGAAGCTGACTTCTTTGTCCAGCTGTCCAAATGATTACTTGCATAAAGAATTTATCTGGAGAGGAAAGAAATTATAAGAGTTCTGAGGCTCTCAGGGGAATTCCTGTTGAATCCAGAGGAATATTGGTCTACCTCTCAAATAATCTGAAGAAGTAGAATTTCTTCACAATGTGTGTAGTTTGCAATTATAAAGATAGCAACCCCTCTATGCCACAGTATCTAGTCTTTATTAATTCCTATCATAAAAACAAGCAAACAAAAACAAATCCATAAACAAACTTCTGGTGACAGGCTGCTCTGAACTCAGCCTGCATAATTAACACAACAAGATCTCAGAGTTGAAAGGGAAGCTCAGAGCCATGTATCCAGTTTAGCTCCCATAGGAAAAGAATTTATTTTATTTTTGTTTATTAAAATTTTACTGGATCCACATTTTTTTTTCTGGAGTGGCTGTAGTGATGGGGAGTGCTGTAAAGTTGGTGTATGTTTTGCAATCAAAATTAATCTAGCCAGCAAGTTTATATAACAACTAACAAGAGTGAACAATAGATTCACAACAACATAATTTTTAGGAAAGTGCTATGCCACTGGCATCAGTGTTGAAGCTCCCACCATGACGAGCCTTTAGGAGGTCAAAGAAAAAAATTGTGAAGACTCAGAGACCCTTCAAAAGAAGACAAGCTAGATGGAAGCATAGAAGCAGAAAAACTCCATGAGCTCCCCCCATAACTACCTCAAACACTTATAAAATGTGATTCTAAATAAACTTTAGAGCTACAGAACCCACAAAGTGATAGAGAGGAACAAATCTCCCATTGAAGGCAGCCCAGCAGGTGGACAGGAAGGGTCTATCTCAGTGTGTTGGAAGCAGAGCCCAACCCTGCATGAGTCCCACTGGTTTTAGCCTCAGGGTGGCCCTGACCAGCAGCAGCTAGAGGGACTTTTGGAGAGAAGATAGCCAGCAGCTGTGGTGGTTTCCAGAATTATCAACCCATCAATGCCAAGGGCAAAGTAAAAGGTCGGTGTGGACTTTGGAAACAGGGGGACCAAGAGTGCAGTCCAGTCTCTGCCCCTGGAAGGAGAAGTGGCTGAGGTGTGGTGGCTGTGCAGCCACTGCCAGGTGGCTGCTTCAGAGCTCCTGGGCTGCAGATCATAGGGGGACCAAGCAACTGTTGGTGGAAGTCCTGGGATGTGTGACCAGGTGCTAGAGACTGTGGAGGCTTCAGAAATGGCACCCAACTAATACCTCTGGCAGCTGTGAAAACCCCAGCAATTTGGGACAAAGCTCTCCTCTCTGGAAGCAGAGTTCTACTGTGGCAAAAAGCTCAAAAGTCAACAAATTGAGTAGCAATATGAGCAAACAAAGGAAGCAAAGCATGCACCGCCATCCAACTTTAGATTCCTTTTTTGGGGACAAAAAGGATCAAAGCATGGAATGGGAGGAAGACAATGAAGTCACAACTCCTGCACCAAAAGCTTCCAAGAAAAATATAAACTTCTTACAGGCCATAGAGAGCTTAAGAAAGATTTTGAAAACCAAATAAGGGAAGTGGAGGAAAAATTGGGTAGAAATGAAAATGATGCAAGAAAATCATGAAAAGAGAGTCAACAATCTGACTGAAGAAAATAACACCTTAAAAAATAGACTAACTTAAATGGCAAAAGAGGCTCAAAAAGCCAATGAGGAGAAGAATGCCTTAAAAAGCTGAATTTGTCAAATGGAAAAAGAATTTCAAAAGTTCACAGAAGAGAATAATTCCTTCAGAATTAGATTGGAGCAAATGGAAGCTAATAACTTTGTGAGAAATCAAGATACTATTAAACAGATACAAACAAATGAAAAAAAAATAGAAAGCAATGTGAAATAGCTCATTGGAAAAACCACTGACCTGAAAAACAGATCCAGAAGAGATAATTTAAAAATTATTGGACTACCTGAAAGCCATGACCAAAAAAAGAACCTAGAAATCATCCTTCAAAAAATTCTCAAGGAAAATTGCCCTGATGTTATAGAACCATAGGGCAAAATAGAGGTTGAAAGAATTCACTGATCACTTCTTGAAAAAGATCCCAAAAAGAAAACTGCTAGGAATATTATAGCCAGGTTCTGGAGTTCCCAGATCAAGGAAAAAATATTACAAGCAAGCAAGAAAAAACAATTTGAATATTGTGGAAACACAATCAGGACAACACAGAATCTGGCAGCTTCACATTAAGGTATCAAAGGGCTTGGAATATGATATTCTGGAGGTCAAAGGAGCTGGCATTAAAAACAAGAATCACCTACCCAGCAAAACTGAGTATACTGTTTCAGGGGAAAATATTGTCATTCAATGAAATAGAGGACCTTCAAGCTTTCTTGTTAAAAAAAAAAACAGAGTTGAATTGAAAATTTGACATTCAGATACAAGAAGCAAGAGAAGCATGAGAATGTAAAAAGGGAAAAGAAATCATAAGGAACTTATCAAAGTTGAACTATTTACATTCCTATATGGAAAAACAATAATTGTAACTTATGAAACTTTTCTCAGTATGATGATAGTTGAAGGGAATATAGATGTGTATATATGCATACATATATATATATATATATATATATCTATATAAGAGGGTATATGTGTGTATGAATACATATGTGAGTGTGTGTATATATGTGTACAAGTATACATAGACAGAGCATACAGGATCAATTGAATAGGAAGGGATTACACTTAAAAGGTGAAATTGAGAGGTGACAGAGGAATATAATGAGAGGAGATGGAGAGAGACAGAATGGGGTAAATTATCTCATATAAAAGAGGCAAGGGAAAACTATTACAATGGAGGGAAAGAACAGGAAGGCAAAAGGGAATGTGTCAACATTACTCTCACTGAATTTGGCTTACGGAGGGAATAACGTACACACTAAATAGGGTATCTTGCCCTATAGGAGTAGGAGGGAAGAGAATGAGAGAGGGATGATGTAGGGGAAGGCAGGTAAAGGGGGAGGGTAGTTAGAAGCATTCACTTTTGAAAAGGGGAAGGGTCAAAGCAGAGAACAGAACAATGTTCTCCACCTGTGGGTCACGACCGCCTTGGGGGTCAAATGGGGTTGCCTAAGACCACCTAAGGAAAACACATATTTCTGATGGTCTTAGGAACCAAGACACCACTCCTCTATCCATCTCCAGGCGGGTCTGCCCACATGCATATGCCCACATACGACTATTAAAGGGTTGCAGCATTAGGAAGGTTGAGAACCACTGTAATAGAACAAGTGAGGGGCAGGATAGGATGGAGGGTAATATATTTCACAATATATCCACTATGGAAATGTTTTGCGTAGGTACACATGTACAACCTATATTGAATTGCTTATCTTTCCAGTCAGGGTGGGAGATGAGGGAGGAAGGGAAAGAATCTGGAATTCAAAGTTTTAAAATCAAATGTTTAAAAAAAATTATTGTTATTATTATTTTTTACATGCAACTGGGAAATAAGATATATAGACACTGGGGTATGGAAATCCATCTTGCCCTCATGGAAAGTCAGAGGGGGAACGGGGGAGGATACAGGAAAGATACAGAAAAGGGGAGAAGGTATACAGAGGGATAGATGTTTTGGGGTGGTGGGTAGGGGAAAGATGGGGAGAAAATTTGTAACACAATTTTATGGAAATGAATGATGTAAACTAAAAATAAACATAAAATTTAATGAAAAAAAAGAGGACAAGCTTATAATTCTTAGCGACTTTAATAGACTTTTATGTCTATGACTTAGACATAGACTATCAGACATGATAGGAAATCCTTGGGAGAAATGGAGTTAGAAACAGCAAGAAACAGCAATGATCACTTCTTACTGAAGACTTGCGCATCTCGTGACCTCATCACTGACATTGTCTTCTGTTTACCTAAATGCAAAATAACTTAATGAATATACCCTTCCAGCAAATGTTAGCATTTAATAAAATAGGTTATTGTAAGGAGAAGAGACAAGACAGGATGTGAGAGTGAAAAATGTGACGTGTTGGCACAATTCTGGATCAATCTTAGACTCATCCTTTCTAAGCCAAACATTCACTTTCAGCAAAAGTGGTGGTCCCAAGATAATACTACTACCAGAAGATTTAACAGATTAGAGTACCCTTCTGAGTGGGAGCAGTTTGTTGGTAATCTGGAGGGAAAGCTGAGCCAACACAGTAGGAGCATAAAAGGAGTAGGTAACTTTCAGAGATTGGTTGTACAGAATTGCATTTGTTCATCTGAACCAGAACACTTGCTGTATCAGCAATGCAGTATTCACAATGCCTACAGTAACTATAAATATGCTGATATAGTTATTAATCACAAAATGGAACAGGCTCTCTACATAAGAAATATAGATAGTGCATTCATTTAAATACCAGAAAACTGAGTCCCAAAACCAGAAAGTCAAAGCCAACCCAGTAGTGATGAAGTTAGCACATGCGGTCAAAGTAGTAAACACCCACATCCTCAAGCCTTCAAACAGGA
>CM053580.1:183165519-183175954 GCA_028627135.1 Pseudochirops cupreus | reverse complement strand
ACAACTCCACCAACAATGCATTAGTGTTCCAAGTTTTCCACATCCTCTCCAGCATTTGTTATTTTCCTGTTTTGTCATTTTAGCCAATCTGACTGGTGAGATGTGGTACCTCAAAGTTGTTTTAATTTGCATTTCTTGAATCAATAGTGATTTAGAGCATTTTTAAAATATACTTATAGATATCTTTAATTTCTACATCTGAAAATTGCCTGTTCATATGCTTTGACCATTTGTCAATTGGGAAATGACTTGTATTTTTATTGATTTTACTTAATTCCCCGTATATTTTAGAAATGAGGCCTTTATCAGAGACACTAAATCAATACATTCTTACATACACATATAACACCATTAGTAAGTATATTTTTCTTCCCTGAGGTATACTTTGTCCCACCCCATTGTTCCCCCTTTATAAATTGCAAATCCTCTTTATAGTCATTTATCTACTTATCTACTTGCAGATCACTCTTCCTTCTTTCTTAAGAAGTTAGTACTTCTCTTATGATCTTTGTTTCTATCTCAACCTCTGTCTTTAAATCAATTGGCTATATCTCTCTGACTGCCATAATTTTTCTCTCATTCATCTTTCACACAAATCACAAAAATAATTATCCTGATTTATATGTAATGAGGTGATGAAGAAAGCAGAATGAAGAAAACAATATAGAACAAAGGAAGAAGAAGAAGAAAATGAAATTGAATGTGTAATTAAAATAAAAAGAAAAATCCTACAAAAATCCCTGGGGAGGAAATGAAAAAATGCCTCTCTTTTCTTTCACTAGAGATGTAACATAAACTTTGACCTCTGACACTTTCAAACTGTGTGACATTTTTCAAATTACTTAAATTTCTTCAACTTTTTTTTCTGTAAAAATATGTATATTAATTGGAAGCAGCATACACCTCAAAGATTTTTCTAAGGTTCAAAAGAGATAATGGATGAAAAATCGCAGCACCTTTCACTGGAGGTGTCATGCACTTCGTGACAAAGTTGATGAGCTATTTAATTTAATGAACCATTGTTGTTTTCTCGTTATTACAAGGGAATGTTCAACAGGCAGGGAAGAACCTATTTTTGGAAATGAATTTGAAGTGAAAATAAAAGATATCAATGAAATAAACACCAAAGGAAGGACTCTGATCATATCACTTCTTCACGCAAAAATATTCACTAACTTCTTATAGATGATAAGACAAACTACAAACTGAGAATTTCTAGATTCCAATGTAGATACCAAAGTTGGAGGGAAATTAGAAAGCTTTGTTACAGGGTTCAACAAATAGCAGTCACCCAGAGTATGAACACGCATAGGCAATCCACATGGTATTAAGAAATGGACTTTCATACACAGAGGAAAGAAGTGATTTTCAAGGTGGATTCAGGTGGTTTCACAATTTTCAGAAAGACATGCAATTAAAATATTTCACAGTTTGAGGAAGAATTGCAACATCTGTTAGTAACAGCTTTGGCTCTTGTAACCCTCCTGGGGCCATAACAGAGAGTAGGACCCTGAGGTAGATAAAGACCAGGGACAAGATGGAATAACTTTATAAAGTGGAGTCACTTTGGTTACATTCCTATCTACATATCCAAGGCTCTTCACAATCTGCTCTCAAAGTACATTTCCATTCTTATTTCTCATCATCTTTCTTCACACACACTGTTTTCCAGCAAACTGTACTATTTTTTGTTCCCTGAACTTTATATTATGTCTTCCATATCTTGTGTATTAGCACTAGAATTTGCTCTTTACTCCCTCATCTACCAGAATTCTTTTTTAAAACTATTTTTAAAAATTTTTATTTATTTTATTTTATTTTTGCTTTTTGGAAGGGCAATTGGGGTTAAGTGATTTGCTCGAGGTCATATGGCTAGTAGGTGTTAAGTGTCTGAGGCCGATTTGAAACGCAGATCCTCCTGACTTTAGGGACAGTTCTCTATTCACTGAGCCACATGGCTCCCACCTACCAGAATTCTTATCTTCTGTCAAGACTTAAGTGGCATCTTCTCCTTGAAACCTCATGTTATCACAATTGTTATTTCAATTTCTCCCCTCAAATAAGCTTACATTATATACTTATCTGACTACATGTTCCATCTTTCCAACAGGAAATCAGTTCCTTTAGAAAAAGAACTGTGATGTTTTTATTCATGTAGCCCTAGTGTGTATATATACATGTATATGTCTATATGTGTGTACATGCACACACATACACACATGCATACATACATACACATATACATATATGTGTATATAATACATGTGTATATGTGCGTGTAAATGAAATTTACCATTATTGGATATTTGGTTACTTGGTAAAGAATTTCTTTATGTTAAGAACTTTCTTATTTGGCTTTCAATATTTATTCAGGATGTCTCATTTTCATCATGTCCTAACATTTGACACTATGAAATTTAGACTTTTATTTCATTAAAAGGTATTGAAACCACCCTTGAGATTTGATTAGCTCAAGGGACTAATGGATCAAGCTGTTAACATAGCATTCTGATCATCTAAGTACAAAATAACCACAAGGAATTCCAGGAATTCTCTGATGCTTGGATAGTGGGAAATGATTTGTAACTAAGTAAAGGCAGTTTCACTCAGTAAAAACAATCCTTGGGTTCTCAGCGTGTATCTTTGTTGAATATCTTCTTCATCTATATTTAGGTAAATTTCCATCTGCTAACTGTTGAATGACCTATGAACACAGATGTGTGGGAGCTAGTTCAAACTTTCATAGGAAAACTAATTGTTAAATTTGCAGCGTGAGCATTTTCTCCAGGGAAATCTGGTAACACTATAAATTAGGACATGATTTACTGTTTCGTTTATTTCTAGACTTAAGAAATTGATGGAAAAATGTTAATATTATAGATTAAGTTTAAAAGTGTAGCATTCATGCTCTTTTCTTGAGAGCTTGTTATTAACCATTTACCAGTTTATCATAGCCTACAAATGTCTCATTTTGTTCAAAAATAAACTGAACTAAAAGGGAATTGGCCTGAGTCAGATCCATACTAGAACAGATGGGGAAAGACAAGAAAACAAAGGAATGAAAGAAATGGAAGCCATTACTTAACTTTACTGATCCTATTTCTTGATTTATATAAAGGGAAAAAAAAAACGATTTGTGCTATTTACTTCAGAGGTCTATTGTGAATAATCTGTAAATCTAAAATCACCGCATGAATGTGAACTGTAATTATGATTACTTCAAATTCTTTTATTGGACATAATTGTTGTCTACACTAGTCATCAAATTAACATAATAGAATAGATCCAAATAAATTTACTATCAATTACTCATGACATGCAAGAAAATGATTAAAAATCTACACTTTAGTTGGAGATAGGAACATAAAACCCAGCATTGTCCTTGACAGCTCCATACGTTGGTGGCAAAAGTTAGATTTAGGAACGGAAAATATCCAACTAAGATTTCCAGAAGAATTTAATGGCATGCAGTTTAGGAAAAGTCTTTTCCTTCCTATGTAGATAAATTCAAGTCCAGAAACTTTTTAAGGGGACTGGCAGCTAGATTCATTGTGATTTCCATAGCTGCTTTACTGCTTCTCATTGATTCTATTTTCCTGGGGCTCATTCTCTGAGACTCACTTTACAAGGTGTCAACTGGAAACAACCAGATGCTGCAGGGAGAAAAAAAATAAAGAAATTGGTTTACTTTTCCTAACATCATGCTTTGTATACATATGGTTCCATGTAAATTTTCTGAAACTTTCAAATGTGAATATGTTTCAAATTTATTAATTATGAAAGATTATAAAGGCAGTAAAACAGTTTATCTGGCAACCTTGGATGTAGGAGTTTTGACTTTGTTGTCTTCTTCTGAGTGTATGTTTTGTTGTTCTCTGTCACTATCATAACTTTCAGTAGCCAAAGTTGTTGTGTTTTCCCATTGTTTCCTCATTTTCCTTTAGAAAAAGAACTGTGATGTTTTTATTCATGTAGCCCTAGTGTGTATATATACATGTATATGTCTATATGTGTGTACATGCACACACATACACACATGCATACATACATACATATATACATATATGTGTATATAATACATGTGTATATGTGCGTGTAAATGAAATTTACCATTATTGGATATTTGGTTACTTGGTAAAGAATTTCTTTATGTTAAGAACTATGCTCATACTCAGGGTAGTGTCCATCATTGTGGTCTGTGTATTTTACTGGGGAATATTTGTAATTTATAGTGGGGGATGACAGAGGAGGAGGATGTAGGATGTTGCATGCCAATACTGTCAATATGGTTTTCTTGGTAAAGATACTGGAGCAGTTTGCTGTTTCCTTCTACAGTGGATTAAGGTAAACAGAGATTAAGTGACTTGCCCAGCCAGGGTCACACAGTTAGTAAGTGTTTGAGGCCAAATTTGAACTTAAGTCTTCCTGATCCTTGACCCAGTGCTCTATCCACTGAGCTATCTAGTTGAATTTATTTATTCAATAAATAATCAGCTATAGTATAGGACAACTATTTATTTTCTCCACCACAAAATAAAGGCTTAAATGGAAAGGCCTCAAAATTGTACTTTGACAAATACTTAAAGCATGAATTATGCATTTAGATTTTACCTCTTGTTTTTAGTCTGAATGTACTCATAGTCAATAACTTTTAACCATCATGGTTTATATGGATCATCATCTTAGTAATCAGCTTCTTCAAGAAACGTTGTAGTAGTTGTAACGAGGCTACCAAAAGCACTAAACTCCTGAAGAGTTCTCTTTCCTGCCCACTTTTTCATACTGCTTCCAAAGAATGAAGATCACAATTCACATATAGTGTGGGTAACATGGATGAAACTTTTAGTGAGAATCTTCCTTGTATTACCCTAGCTCTAAGAAATGGTCCTACAGACACTATTCTATGTTCTTCATCTTTCTCAGTTTCAGGTGTTTTGGGTGATCCTTCATGGAACTACTGAACCCACTGCACCTGAGAGTCTGTTCCATGGGATACTGGAATCAATCAGTCTAGTAAAAGCCCTGAGAGTGCTTCAACTACACATTGACATCACCAGATAGTCAGTATAGAAATTAAATTAATTATGTACTTTGCATTGTAAGGTGAAGAAGTTCTATACAGTCAATTAGAACAAGACCTGGAGCTCACTATGGTTTAGACCACAAGCTTCTCATCATAAAATTCAGACTTAAATTGAAGAAAGCAGGGAAAATCACCAGACTGCAAAGTATGACCTAAATAACATCTTTTATGAATATGAAGTGAGTGAAGAATAGATTTAAGGGATTAGACCTTATAGATAGAGTGCCTAAAGAACTGTGGACAGAAATTCATAATGTTGTATAGGAGGCAGCAACAACAACAACAAAATCCCAAAGAAAAAGAAGAAATCAAAATGGTTGTCTTACAAGACTTTACACATAACTAAGAAAAGAATAAATGTGAAAAGGAAAGGAAAAAGGGAAAAATATACACAACTGAACACAGAATTCCAGAGAATAGCAAGAAGAAATAAGGTTTTCTTAAATAAGCATCACAAAGAAATGGAATAAAATAATAGAATGGGGAAGACAAGAGATCCCTCCGAGAAAATTAGAGATAGCAAAGGAAATTTTCACATAAAAAATGGGCATGATAGACAAAAATGGTAAGGACTTAACAGCAGAAAATGTTATGTAGAGGTGACAAGAGTACAAAAGATCTTAACAAGGAAAACAAGAAAGATTTCAACATAACTGATAACACTATGGTGTGATTTAATGATCTAGAGTCAGTGGACCTTAGGAAGCATTGCTAACGATAAAGCTTTTGGAGGTGATGGAATTCCTGCTGAAAAAACATTTAAAATCTTAAAAGATGATGTCATTAAAGTGCTACACTCAATATGCCAGCAAATTTGGAAAACTCAGTAGTGGTCAACTGGATTGGAAACATTCTCTTTGCATCCCAACCCTAAAAAAAAAGACAATGCCAAGGAATGTGTAAATCACCAAACAATTATGCTCATTTCACATTACAGCAAGGTTATTTTTTAAATTCTGTCAGTTAGCCTTTCAGAAATATGTGAACCAAGAATTACTAGAAAAGCAGATTGGTTTTCAAAGAGAAAGAGGGGCTATATAAAAAATTTCAACATTCTGGATTATGGAGAAAGCAAGGAAGCTCCAGAAAACCATCTACTTCTGCTTCATTGATTACCCTAAAACCTTTCACTCTGTGGATCACAAAAAAAATATGACAAGTGCTCAAAGAGATGGGAGCACCAGATCCTCTTACTTGTCTCCTGAGAAATGTATTTGTAGGTCAAGAAGCAACAGTGAGAGCTGGGAAGGCTAGGTGGCCTAGTGAATAGAAGACTGGCCCTGGAGTCAGGAGGACCTGAGTTTAAATCTGGCTTCAGACACTGAACACAAAAACTACCCCTGTGACCTTAGGCAAGTCACTTAACCCCAATTGCCCTACCTTCTCCTTCCAAAAAGGAAGAAGAAGGAGAAGGAGAAGTAGAAGGAAAAGGAGAAGGAGAAGAAGGAGAAGGAGAAGGAGAAGGAGAAGAAGGAGAAGGAGAAGGAGAAGGAGGAGAAGGAGAAGAAGGAGAAGGAGAAGGAGAAGAAGAAGAAGGAGAAGGAGAAGGAGAAGAGGAAGAGGAAGAAGAAGAAGAAGAAGAAGAAGAAGAAGAAGAAGAAGAAGAAGAAGAAGAAGAAGAAGAAGAAGAAGAAGAAGAAGAAATAGTGAGAACTAAAAACTTGGAACAACTGGCTTAAGAGTAGGAGTACAACAAAACTATACATTGTTACCTCATTTAACTTATATGCAGAGTGCATCACGAGAAATGACAGGCTGAAAAGATCAAAATCTGGAATTAAGGTTTCCAGGAGAAATATAAACTATCTCAGATATGCAAATTAAAAGCCTCATGCTGAGGGTGAATGAGGAGAGTGTAAAAACTACCCTGAAGCTTAACATCAAACAAAAGTTAAGATCTTAACAAAGGAATGAAGGAAAACTATGGCAAATGTGGACCACATACTAAAGAGCAGAGACATCACCTGGCTAATAGTCAAGTATGTTTGTTCTAGTGCAATGTATGGCTGTGAGGGTTGGATTATAAAGGAATATCAGCACAGCAGAATGGATGCTTTTGATTATTGGTATTGGAGAAGACTTTTGAGAGTTCTCTCTGGCCATTCACTGGCAGATTAAATAGTGTAACCGAAGCTTAAATATTTGGCCACGTAATGAGAAGATAGGACTCACCGGAGAAGACTCTTATGTTGGGAAAGATTAAAAGGGGAGGGCAGAGGATGAGATGGCTAGATAGTGTCATGGAAACAGAGAACATCAACTTGGACAGAGTTTGAGAGATAATGGAGCATAGAAGGCTCTGGTATGCTTTGGTCCATGGTATCACAAAGAATTGACTATGACCGAACAAATGAACAACAACAAAAATATTAAATGAATCTAATCTCTTTCTGCTCCCTAGAGTCTGAGGTGGCTTGAGGAGGAGAATTCTGCTGCCCATGCATTGGGGGCTTAATTTGATATACTTATAATTACAGGCATAGCTCAGAAATATTGCAGGTTCAGTTCAAGACCACTGCAATAAAGCATCACATGAATTTTTTGGTTTCCCAGTGCATATAAAAACTATGTTTATACTAAACTATAGTCCCTTAAATGTGAAATAGTATTATGCCTAAAACCTGTATACACCTTAATTAAATAAGATTTTATTACTAAAAAATGCTAACCATCATCTGAGTCTTCAGTGAGTTACACTCTATTTTTCTGGTTGTGAGTCTAGCCTCAATGTTGATGTTTATTGATCATTAGGGTGGTGGTTGCTGAAGATTGGGTTGACTGTGGCACTTTTTAAAAATAAAACTACCATGAAGTTTTCCATATCAATTGACTCTTCCTTGCACTTGACCACTTCGAGGTCATTGTAGGGTTGGTTATTAATTGGCCTACTTTTAAAACTGTGTCTCAGGGAATGGGGACGCCTGAGGTGGGAAACAGCTGGTCCATGAAGCAGTTTGAATACACACAAAATTGATCAGTTAAGTTCACTGTCTTACGTGGGTACAGTTTCTGGTGCCCAAAGATAATTACAATAGTAATTTCAAAGATTATCAGTCAGAGATCACTGTAAAAGATATAATAATAATGAAAAAGTTTGAAATACTGAGAAAATTTCCAAAATGTGATGCAGAGACACAATGTGAGCATATGTTGTTAGTAAAATGGTGCCAATGAACTTGCTTAATGCAGCATTGCCACAAACTTTCAATTTGTAAAAACAAAAAATGCAATTATCTGAGAAGTACAATAAAATGAGGTATGCCCATATAGCTTTTAAGTTAATATTTACTTGTAAAACCTAATCTAGTCAGACATTAAATGGAAGTAAGTTGCAGGGGACCACACCCTACACTTGGTAGAATACTATTTGTGGGGCCTAGAACCAATGGCAGAGTGCATTGACACTCCCAACTTCCTTAAGGGTATTGGTGAAGAACCCTGGAAAAGGGGTGAACTTCAGTCTATGGGTCCTGGGGCGGAAAATGTTATATACAGCTGAGAAAGCTGGAACACCTAAGTTTTAAATCACACATCCCAGATTATTTAAATAGCAGTTAGTAAGGTAGCTGTGATTAGGTCTTTTGACTCCAAATACAATACTTTTTTTTGCCCTATAATTCTTTCACAAAACATTTATAAAATGAAAGGGCTGGAAGAGATATTCTCAAAAGGAAGATAATAAATTCTCGAAGAAGAGAATATGGCTCTATCTTTGGCACAGTGCTCTGCCCATATTAGACGTGTGTTTCAACTTAAAGTACAACTGTAACATTCTAGTATTTTATGGTTGAAAATGAACTATTAAAATTGGGGTATTGTTTTTCAATATTCAATTACAGAAAGGGGAAAAATCCTTATCTGAGGCATATGAAATCATGTAATATAAATCATACATCATACAAATTTACATGTGTGTTCTTGAGCAATACATTTAACAGCTCTCAGGTTCAGTTTCCTGATCTGTAAAAAAGAGAAGACTAGATGATCTGCTCTCTGTGGTTGCTTCAGAGGTGTTAAACACCCTGTATGACTCTTAAGTGGACCCAAACCAAGTAAAAAACTAATTGGGAAATATGTTACAAAATAAAAATGTAGTAGAAAACAGATAATATGAAGATGTGGTTTTTAATATGCTATCTATAGGGATCCTTATCTATGTGTCAGTGGCCTTCATTTCTATTTGAGTTAGACACCACAAGTTTAGACCATATGTTATTTGTCTTAATTTTCTCATAAGTTTGTTCTATCACTTGATTTTCTTTGCATCAATTGAATTCTTCTTTTCAGATATCTGTTTTTGAAATATTACCTGAAATTAACTCAATAATTTGAGTTAAGTGCTTACCTTCAAGCAGGGTCTGGTCAAAGATGGTGGGGGAGTGGGGTGTGAAGGTGTTTAGGTGTGGGGTGGGTGTGGGAGGTAAGGAGGAAGAGTAAGGTTGAAGCATTTTCTATTTTCTCTCATCTATATAATCCAGTTTTGTTGTCTCTAGGTATTTTCATTATCATCACTGTCATCATCATCATACTATTAATTATTGTCATTAACTATGATAGCTAACATTTGTATAACTTTTTAAAGTTTGCAAAACAAAAAAAAAAACTTTACATGTATTATCTCATTTGATCCCCAGAGTGGTCAGTGCTATATCACTTCTGCCCCTGGTTTGCTTGTAGAGATAAAAGAAACCTTTTTTTCCTTCTCCTGCATCACCACCTCCATACCAACTCCAGAAGAAATTAGAAGTTAATGAAGGCACTAACAAAAAGAGAACAGTTGTATTCTGCTTAATGATTTGAAAACCTCTCCCCACCCCACCCCCCAAATCAGTTTGTTTGGTATTCATTGCCTGTGTAACCTGAGTCCTATATTTCATTGGCATGAGATTCTCTCTGACAGCTTTTCCACAAAAAGAACCAATGACAATGATGCAAGAGAAGGTAAAAACCAAATAAGGAATCTAGTTTATCATATAGACTGTGTATAAATTGGGGTCACTTAAAAGAAATGGAAGATTGATGTAGAACATAGAGAGCTTTATCTGGAGTGCACAAATAGATAATTGTTTACTTACACAAGAGAGAAAATACTGTGCCTTGTTTGCTAAGAAATAATAGCCATTCCAAAGGAATACAATCTTTATTGCCATTTTTAATCAAAGCATAGTGACTTAAGCAAATTGAACACCAATGAAAAACAAATTAAAGCATACAAATTGTTGAAAAATCTCATTGAGAAATGATGGTTTTTCAAGAAAGTAAACTCAGAAAATGAGGTGGCGACTAAGATTAGTTTTCAGATTTCTAAAGAAATAAATTTCAGGGGGCAGAGTCAAGATGGCTGCATAAAAG
>CM053580.1:183149544-183165019 GCA_028627135.1 Pseudochirops cupreus | reverse complement strand
AAAGTACTGGTGTACACACACACACACACACACACACACACACACACACACTCCTTGGTCAAACACTATAGATAGGTAATATGTTGGACCCAGAATCGATCAGTAAGAGTAGGCTAAATTCTATTTTGAGATTGATTTAACAAAGGTGGTCCAGTGGATATAATATTGAATTTCTAATGAAGAAGTCTTGAGTTCCAATCCCATCTCAAACACTTACAAGCTGTGTGACAATGGGCAAGTCATTTAGATTTTCTCAGTGTTAGTGTCTTCATTTTTAAAACAACATAGGATTGTCGTATGACTCAAATGTGTTAGTAGTTGAAGACGGCTTTAGAAACCCTATATCAATATGAGATATTATTATTTTATCATCATTGCATACTGAGATCTTAATCTGCTTCTCCACACATTGACAGAAACAAACATCTTTTTAATGTCAATATTCTTCCATTGATGGATGGTGTATACCTTTGAGTCATAGGACACCACAATCTCTAAAGCATCTAAATGTCAAGTGTCACAAAGAGCAATAGAGAGGCATAGGAGAGATACAAAGAAGTTGTAATACATTGCCAATTATGACTTCTGCACAAGAATTGGTATAAGTTCTTATGTGTACATGTGTGTATGTTTATATATGTATGCATATGTACATGTATGTATGTATGTATGTTATATCTAGATGTATTGAATGCTGTGCTGGTTTCCATCTGTAACACACTGCCTTCCTAATCTGTAATCAGTTTAGTTGCTAAAGGAGACAGAAAATGAATTTTTGTATTAAAAGAAATAAATCAATTGCAAAAGGGATTTAAAGTAATGCCTCTTTCATAGCTGAATAGTTTAGTGCTGATATGTGAAGGAAAAGAACTTTGGTTTAATAAAAAATGACAAAAATTGATGTGGAAAGAAACACAATTTTCAGACAAGCTATGTGGTTCTTCTGACAACAGGAGTAGATGATAAGCTGAGTCATCTTGTAAGAGATGTAAAGTGCTTCCATTTTAGTATATGAAAAGTTTCCTGGTTGATAAGGACAAAAAAAGATAATACACCAAAAGCTTATGAAATGTGTGAAGAATGTTATTTTTCCGAAACACAGTTTGTTTAATATCATTTTAAGACTGTGGAATGACTGGGGTTGCAGGTCCTCTTAGTTCCTGTTCATGTAAGTCTTTTAAAGATGAGAGGTTAAAAATCACAAAATGGAAAATCAAATAACTCTTTGGAAACAATAGGGTGCTAAACTATGAACGGCTGTTATCAAAAGTGAAATTTTTTAAAGTTTTTTTTTCCTCTAAGAAAAGTTGAGTACTGTGTACCAGGAGACCTTAATTTGAGTCATTGGGAAAACTAAAGAACCAGTTAACATAAGACAAGCAAGAAAAGAATCAGCAGGAGATAGGAAAGGCAAATCTATCACAAGTTGTATGAAGAAATTGGAAGCAGGAACAGTCAACTGCCAAGAAGTTTCAGCTAGATTCCTTTTGGATGAAGGCTCAAGATCAGTGGAAGGGTGCTTTAATTTTAGCTATTGCTCTTCAGAGGCCATAGGGCCTCTCAAAAGTGAATCTCGCTCCCTCTAGTTTCATAAGGAAAAGCAGAAAAGGAAAGTCAAGCTTTGCAGTTACTTTGCCATGTAAGAAGAAATGAAAAGATCAAATTGGATGATGTAGAATCTTGATGAGGGAAGAGCTGGCTAGGCTTACCTGCATTTCATAAAGAGAGTCAGCCTGATGAGATTTTCAGTGCTCTGACTAAAGGGAGTTTTTTACCCAATTTAACAGAATAGTATTTTTTTAGTGACCTTTTAAGGGCAGTTGTGAGTTCAAAGTTCTGTCATTTCAAGGCAGAAGAATTGTGATTTTACAGAAAAGTAGTAAGAATCAGAATAAAAGCAATTAGAGAAGTGGCTTTGTGGGATGCAGAAGGACCCAAATGGACCCATAACATCAAAGAGTTAACCCCAAATATGTGGATTGTCTTCATTCACTTGCTTGCCTGACAGGTTTCTGTAACTATGTGCCACTTTTCCCTATTGATGCTGAATACATGATTGAGAATGTGACCTGAACATGTGTTAATTCTGATTTATTCATCATTTCTGCTTTTTTTATATGGTTATTTTTAGGGTCTACTATGTCATCATTATAAGTAGTTAGGTTTGTGTAAATGTGGATGGAAACATTCTGGTAGAAGACCTTAGAGCTATGCTTATGAGTAGAACATCTTATTTCCCCACAACAGAGAGCTAAAGTGAAGCTGTATGGTGACAGTGTACCCATGATACATCCAAAACTCCATCCATGTGATGCTATGGATTTATAACTGTAGAACCTCACAATCTCATAAGAATCAGAAGTATGAGTAGTCTGAATGACAATGGAAATGTAAAAAATGAATATAAGGTGGTTGCTACATGTTACCAAGGATATACAAAATGTAGCTCATGTTATTAAGGATGTGTACATGATTGATAAAGGAGACAAACTAATCATATGTCCATTTACTAAATGCTCCCTCTTTTCCTCAGTACCAAATCATAAAACTCATTGGCATCATCTCCTTCTAGGTTCTGATGAAAAGATGGCCATTCTATTTACAAAGACCAATCTCTCTATGGATGTCTTTGATCTCATTCCATGGGTCTTTTACAGCTTGCTGCAATAATTTTCTACCCCCTCAGATTTCCAGTATCTATCTACTGAATCATTTCCTGCTGCTTGAAAATATGCCCAAGTCCTCCTATCCTTAAAAATCTTCACTTGACTCTATCATTGCCTTAAACTATCGTCTTATCAAAGAGAAACTTACAGAAAAAAAAAACACCTTTACCTTCAATACCTCTCAAACTTTCTACATTTCCTCTAGGTCGTCAATGATTTATCAGCTGGAAAAGCCAATGACTTCTTATCAGGCATCATCATCTTTTTTTTTTTAACTCTTCTTCAGCCTTTGACATTGATAACCATCTCCTCCTCCTATCTACTCTTTCCTCTTTGGTTTTTATAACATAGCTCTCTCTTTGTTCTCCTACTAATCTGACCTCTCAGTCCTGCTTTCTTTTGTGGTAGCCTTATTCTTGTCTGGCCTCCTAAATATGAATTTATGTCTGGTCCCAGTCCTATAAGACCCATTCTTTTTCTATTTATTCTCAGGGATCTCATTACCTTCTGTGGATTTAAGCAGCATCTGTGGATAATCATGAACTGCCTAGTCAGAATACCTGGAATATTTGCTTCAGTTCTGGATAACATCATTTAGGAAAGGAATTGGCAGATATAGCCCATTCAGAGGAGGTCAACCAAGAGGGCAAAAGGGTATGAGTCCTTGTCATATGAGAATCAATTGATGGAAAAGAAAATGTTTAGCTTGGTGAAGAGAACACTCAAAGTTGGATGATAGCTTTGTACAAGTATTTGAAGGGTTATTACTGGGAAGAGATGTTACATTGTATTGGGTTTTGTTAGACTTTTTTGGCTGCCACTTTAGTCCCTCTTTTTATAGATACAGAAACTAATGCTTTGTTTTCCATTATTCAAGAAGGAGGGGGAACCTAAATAAAATATATTTCTTACATTTTTTTAGATGGGGACATTTCTGAAAAGTCCATCATAGTCATAACTTTTTTATTAATAAAGTTCTTATAATCTCCCCTGCTGTTGTTCCCAAAGTGAAATAAAAGAGAGCTTGATATTTTTACATCCATATGTTCAAGATTTTCATTATTGACTTTAAGGAAAGAAAGAAATAGGAATCTTAGAATATTAAAGATCATAACCAAAGAAAATTCTTCTCTATATTACAATATAATGCAGAGTATTTTGGGTATTCATTGGAGATAGTATGTGGCAATGCCTCATTATATAATAAGATATGAGCATCTAGAACCTAAAGGATTACAACTTCCCTGTTCATTCTCAACTGCACACTTTTGCACATCTCACACTCTCAATCTTCACTTGTCAAGCTAAAGATAATCAATTTCAATTTGCCTAAAAATGTAATTTCTTTTGGAAACCAGCAATAAATACTATCAATTGTTCTGTAGCAGTGAACTCCTACAAAAGATTCCTTAAAAAATAAACAAACAAACAAAAAAATAACCAAAGCAGGAAATAGACAACCTGTTTCACAACTACTATTGTATGGCCAGAGAAACCCAATTAATCTTGTTATGTTCCTGAAATGGCTAAAATGAATGTGTTTGTTAAGAAGAGAAAGAGGTAGAGAAATAAGTCTAGCTATCTCTATTTAAAGAGAAACAGTTATAAGATCACAGAAAAGGATTGTTTTCTGTGAAGATTTCATTATAAGCTTAGTCTGAACATATAAATATATGTCTAACCATGCCAAATTATTATGAAATCCTCACTGACTCATTTAAGAATATGTGAGTAATTTATCCATAAAACATTTATTAGTGTGATAGTATTGCAAAAGAGCACTGAACTGGAATTCATAGAAAACATTTGACTCTCTATTATAAAGCCATGGTACAAGCATTGTGGGAAATACAAAAGTGCCTGGATGGTGTTCCTGCCTATAAGGAGTTTTAAATCTAACAGAACACTGCATGTATATACATGCACATAAATATGTATGTGTATATACACACACATATAAGAGATAACAGCACTATAAAGAAATATATGTTCAGTAGAATGAGCCCTCCAAAAATAACCCAAGCACTCAAAAAGATTCCTAATATATGATTTGCATAAGTCATTCATACATTTCTAGTAGACATTGTATGGATTGTAGACAGATATTGAACTGATTAGTTCATTTGATTAATGAGAATAATTTTACCCAGACAAAATAACCAAACTAACAGGTTATATAACAGAAATAGATGTGTTATAAAACATTTGGATTATAGGAGGAAGACTGAGAATGTTTTTGTTTGGAAATCCTTAAAAATAAAATCTTATCTTTCTTGCAAGTTTTAAATGGTTGTGTTTTTTCTTGTACGTTGTTATGACACCGTAATTTGAGTGTGCTATATTCAAATAAACCCCAATATATATTTTTTTAAACAAGCATAGTTTCATCACCTCTCTATTTATAATTACAAATATAGAACATGAGTTTATTCTAATCTCCTAAAAATGATACTATCAAAGTCTGATATAACTCAAATATCTTTTTTCCCACTTCTCTGTAAATCAATTCTTGTTTCTTTTTTTCTCTTTTTAAAAATTAATTTATTTAGTTTCTTGTTTACATCATTCAATTCCACGAGATTTTGAGTTACAAATTTTCTCCCCATCTTTCCCCTACCCAACACCTCAAAACAGCCATCTCACTGTATAACCCCTCCCCCAATCTGCTCTCTCCTATGTGCTCCCCCTTGTCCCTCTGACTTTCCAATGGGGCAGGATGAATCTCCCTACCACAGTGCCTGTGTAACTTAATTCCCAGTTGGATGTAGTTAATAATAATAATTATTATAATTCCATATACATATATATATTTTAACATTTAATTATAGAACTTTAAATTCTAGATTCTTTCCCTTCCTCCCCCATCACCCACCACCACTGGAAGGACAAACAATTAAATACAGGCTGTGCATGTGTAATTATGCAGAACCTCTCCACAGTGGGCATATTGTGAAAGACTGATTATATGTCCCTCCTTCCTATCCCGCCCCTGCCCTTGTTCTATTCTCTACCCTGTCCCTGTCCCTTAACAGAAGTGTGTACTTTCATCAACCCTCCCCCTACCCCGCCCTCCCCTCCATCATCCCACCTCTCATCCCCATCCCTCCTACTCTCCTGTGTGGCAAGATACTCAATTTAGAGTCTATGTCATTCCTTCCCTAAGCCAAGTTCAGTGAGAGTAAGGTTGACTGTTTCCCTTTTGCCTTCCTGTTCTTCCCCTCCATTGTAATGATTATCCTTTGCCTCTTCTATGAGATGATCAACCCCATTCTGTCTCTCCCTGTCTCCTCTCATTCTAATCCTCTCCCACCTCAGGATTTCACCTTTTAGATAACTCAAATATCTTACAAGTATTTTCATGCCAGTTTCCTACTTTTAATACCAACACCAGCCTTATTATGTAGTGAGGATATCCCTTAAATCCAATTTCATAATCCCTAGTTTTGCCCATGTTGCCGGGGGTTTTCTAAGTGGCCTTTAAAACACATGGTTTTCATGATAGTTAGCAGATGGAAATCATTCAACATCAAGGTGTTTTCTTAAGATAGGAAGGAAAGTATTATTCAGAGAACACAAAGCTTTGTTGATAAACAACAAACAAGATAAATTAATGCATGCCAATATGTCAAGTTGGTTTTCTGGAACCAATGTCAAAAATATCATCAAGTAGTAATGACAACAAAAATTCAAAAGAACTTAATATAATAAACATCCTGCAAAAATGTTCCTAGTATTTGCTTTGTATGAAAATCATTGTCAAATTGCATTACACTATCTAAAATTCTCAGAAAAGAACATTGTCATTTGCTGTGTTCAAGTTATAAAGAATCATGTTTCCTTTTAGTAACTGTTTTTAGTTTTCTAAACAGATGTCATTTGTTTATCACTGGGAGCTCAGTTACCCCTTGGTTTACTGGGAGAAGCATGGAATTTAAATTGGGGTTTAACCTTGGCAACTTTTGGTAGCCTCACATTCTCTTCTAAAGAGGAAAATGTGTCTAGTTCTCTAAAGTTCATTCTACCTATAAAACTTTCACCCTAATTTGAAAATGGTTCTATTTTCTATCATTTATGGTATTCCAGGTCTGTTGTAGTCAGTTATGCCTCTACATAGTTTGACATAACTGAAAAAGCTTACGGTCACACTAGTTATTGCTAAAGTAAAAAAAAAAATGAAACTGCTACCAGTAAGCAGAAGAATGAAAGCCTTGTGCTTAGTGCTTGCATGATTTTAATAAACCATTTATCAATTAACATTTTTTGTAGCTCTTACCGAGCTTACTAAACAAACCTCTTCTATGTACCTTTGAATGTATAAATTGATGATCTATCTCATTTGAATATTCTATCCTCTCTGTATGTCTTGTACCTCTACATACTCTTTTTATTGTTTTCCTAAGGTAATAAAAAGTTTTGCTATATTCAATGTATCTGAAAAACTCTTGTTATCAAGATAGATTGGATGCAATAATTAGAGGCAACGAGGTAGGGGTAGGGGTCTGGCAGATTATTTTGTAGAATTTCTTATCATGAGATCCTTAGCAAACAGGGCACAAAATAAGAAGTAAGAAAGAAAATTTCTCATTTTAACAGGACACCTCTCATTTGTTGTCTTCCACTATATTTTTTCAATTCAAAAATAATTTAATTGGTGTTATTTTAGGGAGAAAGCTATTTTAGTCATTTAATGATACAAAATATTAATTACTAATATTACGGGAAAGTCAATATTATATTACAGAGTTCAGAGTATAGTTCAACTATCATATAAATTAGATGACAAAAGGATAGTTAAATTGTGTACAGAAGCAAAGAATTATAAAAATATTTTTAAAATGCTAGATTGCATAATTTTTATTCCCTTTTACTTTAATCACAGTTGCTCAACTCAGAATGAAAAGTATTTTTAATAATTTCTATGAATATGTTCCAAGGGATATTCCTAAACTTTCTAGGCAAACTTTACAGGACAAAAATCATATAAAATGAAATAGAGGAAAATTTGTTCAATTACAGAGAAGGTAGCAGTGGTTGGAGTGTTAGACCTGAAGTCAGGAAAAGGAGGTCAAATCTGATCCCAGATTTACTAGCTGTGTTATCTTAGGAATGTCACTTACCTACTGTCTTTTTTAGTTTCCTCATTTGTAAAATGGGAATAATAAATAGCACCTACCTTCCAGTGTTTTTGAAAGGATGAAATGAGATAATATGTGTAAAACTCTTGGCACAATGTCTGGCACATAGTAAAACTTGCACAAATTCTTGCTGCTGCCCCTGCAACTGCTACTATTACTACTATAGGTTTTTGGCAAACAAGAAATAAATGTATTATAATATTTTGCTTCCCCCCCCCCCAACTTATGTACCTTAATCGGCTAAATGACTTCAAAAAGAAGGAGAAATGGATTTTAAATACTGTTTTTAATGGCAGTTAAAGGAAACAACTGTTGGAACATGTTTAAAAATAAACTGTGACAATTTCTGAGTCAAATGACCAGCAAGTAGTCACTTTCAGTAACTTTTTAAAAAATACCCCTTTTAAGACCTCTTTAATTCTCTAACCTTCAGAAATCCATATAAAACAGTTACAACTGAATTGACAGAGAAAGTGAATAGCAAGGAAAATCTCTATTATTTAAACCTGGACAACTCCAATTGTTAGAGGGCTCACTAAACACTCATCCTCTACCAAGTCTCAATGCTCCAGTAACCTGTATGAAAGTTGATCTATAGACTTGTTCCTGGAGGTCATCGAGGAATATTCCCCTCTACTCTTGCTACAGAGATTCTGCCAACATATCGCTCTTGTCTCTCACTACCTGAACCCCCAACTTACAACAAAAAGCAAAAATCAGTTCTGCCATGTGAAGACGAAGGAGTCCTGCCTTGTGACAGGGGACCAGCACTAGGGCAGAAATCCCCAAAGCTGCAGAGACTACCCAAAACATTTTCTCCACTTAGGGAAATGGAGCAAATTCTGATTCAGCTCATTTTGGGATTGTAAGTATTGATTTATTTGCTTGTGTTTGGGCGTTTTATTTGGAATATTGGACTTTGAGACCAGATGTCCCAGCACCGTATCCAGGAAGATCTGGTTCAGTGGGGTGTGATTTACATTATTTAGAGGACTTTCAGCTGAACAGAAAAGAAATAAGAAAAATCTCCACTGGAATATGCATAAGAATCCCTGAAAATCACTTTGGACAGATTTTACCCAAATCAGGATTAACAGCTCAAGGAATACATGTATTGGCTGGAGTAATGGATTCTAACCATCAAGGAGAAATTGTTGTGACTTTCCATAATTTAAGTGAAGAGGCCATACAGATTTGTAAAAATGATAGGATAGTTCAAGTAATTGTCATTCCTTGTGAAACAATTCCACTCGTAAAAACTTACCCTCCTTCCAAAATAACTATCAGAGGAACTGAAGGATTTGGTTCTACTATAAAATTGGGAACTAAAGGATGGGTAAAACGGAAGCCAAATGATGTTCCAAAGGCTGCTGCACGTGGGAAGGATAACACTTTAACTATTGTTTATTCAGGAAAAGATGATCACAAAATTGTGCCTTTAATTTGTATATTCTACTATGAGTGAGGCTACAATAATGGGGTCATGGACTACAGTAGCATGGCTGATACTGTATCTCCTTGTTTCTTCTTGGCTTTTTGTCTGTTCACTTTGTTTGCTAGATTTGTCTCCATAGACTTGGTAGCCTCTTCCTGAACAGTTACCGTGAGTGAAGAAAGGAAGATCTTTGCCTGAGGTAGCCTGTTATTTTGAAGACTTGAGAATGTGGGTGTTTAATGTGTTAACTATATGTGCCAAATCCGTGGCAACTGTGATGGCTTTGACTTTCTGGTTTTGGGACTCAGTTTTCTGGTATTTGAATAAATGTTCTAGCTATGTTCCCCATATAGACAGCCTGTTAATTTTTGTGATTAATAACCATATCAGCATATTTATAGTTACCATATGAATTGTGAATACTGCATTGTTGATACGTTATCTTTCTTGTAAAGTAGAGGATTATGGTTTTTGATCCATTGTTCTATCCTCCTTTTTATGTGATGGTTCACCCCATTCACATTCATGGTTATGATTACTATCTCTGTCTTTCTCTCCATTCTATTCCCTCCACCTGTTTATGCTTTTATTTCTCCCTCTTCCCTTCCCCTTTTTAACAATTTTCCTTTGGACCACTGCTTCCCTCAGTATCCCTTCCCTATCAGACCCCCCTCCCTTTTCCTATCCTTTCCCAACTCTTTCCCATTGCTACTTCTTCCCTCCCTTCTAACCCCCTCCCTTTGATTTTCCCTCCTACTGCTTCTATGGCACGTTAGATTTTCATACTTAACAAAGTATGTTATTCCCTCCTTGAACCAAATCCAATGAGAGTAAATCTCAAACAATGCTCATCTCCTCCCTTCTTTCTCTTTATTATAATAAGGTTTTGCATCTCTTCATGTTAGATTCCTATACTTAGCTGAATATGTCATTCCCTCCTTGAACCATAATCAATTAGAGTAAAGCTCATAAATATTCATCTCTCTCTCTTCTTTCCCTGTACTAAAATATGTTTTTATGCCTCTTCATATGGTATAATTTACCCTTTTCTGCCTCGTCCTTTCCAGTTCTCCCATTACCATCCCTCTGTACCTCTTAATAAGGTTTTTATCATCTCCATGATTTATAACCACACCCTCTATGTATATGCCTTTTAAATGTCATGATATTTATACAATTCTCAATATTGACAGGTATCAGCTTCTCTTATAAGGATGTAAACAATTCGTTCTTATTGAATCACAAGTTGTGTGTGTGTGTATGTGTGTGTGTGTGTGTGTGTGTGTGTTTTCCCTGTTAACCTTTTCATGTCTTTCTTGAGTCTTGTACTTGGAAATCAGATTTTCCATTGAGCTCTGGTTTTTTTTATCAGGAAGGTCTGGAAGTTCCTTATTTCACTGAATGAACATCTCCTTGCCTGAAAGATTATGCTCAGTTTTGCTGGATAGTTGATACTTGGTTGTAGTTCAAGTTCTTTTGCCTTATGAAATATCATATTCCAATCTCTCTGATCTTTTAATGTAGAAGCTGCTAGGTCCTATGTGATCCTGACTGTAGTTCTATGATACTTGAAATGTTTCTTTCTCGCTGCTTTTAATATTTTCTCCTTGACCTGATAATTCTGGAATTTGGCTTCAATATTCCTTAGAGTTTTTAATTTGGGATCTCTTTCAGGAGGTGTGTAGTGGATTTTTTCATTAACTATTTTACCCTCCAGTAGTAGGACCTCAGGGCAGTTTTCCTTGATGACTTCTTGGAAGATGTTGTCCTGACAGCTTTTTTTTTTTCATGATGGCTTTTTGGTAGACCTATAATTCTTAGATTATCTCTCCTGGATCTGTTTTCAAGTTAGTCATTTTCCCAATGAGATATTTTATATTTTCTTCTATTTTTTTCATTTTCTTTAGATTGTGTTTGATTCTTGATACCTTATAGAATCATTAGCTTCAATTTGTCTAATTCTAATTTTGGGGAATTGTTTTCCTCAGTTTTGGAAACTCCTTTTCCATTTGTTCAGTTTTTACCTGTAAGAAGTTATTTTCTCCAGTTAAATTTTGAAATTTTTAGCGAGTTGTTTTCTTCAGTGAAATTTTTCCCATTTTGCTAATTATATTTTTAAAATAGTTGGTCAATTTTTATCTTCTTCCTCTCTCATTTGGCTTTTAAAATCCTTCCTGAGCTATTCCAGAAATGCTCATACTCTCTTTTGAGGTTCCAATTGTGGGCATAGGATTCAATGCTTCTGAATTTGGTTCTCACTTACTGTGATATGATTCTAAGGTTTTCCCAATTTTTTATGCCCATTGTGATTGCCTATTTCCTGGCTTTTAAAGTGCATCTCTGCTTCTGAGGGTATAGAGGGCTCTGACCCAGGCTTCTTATGCTGGTAGTTAGGGGTCTGGTTATTGGCTTTGTGTAAACAGACTGTGCTCTTTGAGTGCCTAGACCAACCTGTGAGTTATGTTCAATTTGTAACAAGGAAAATACATCCTGCATATCAGATAGATTCATAACAGTAGCAAAATTACAGTTATGAAGTAGCAACAAAAATAATTTTATGGTTGGGGGTCACCACAACATGAGGAACTGTATTAAAGGTTCACTGCAGCATTAGGAAAGTTGAGAACCACTGGCCTAGACTGAGACCAAGGCCAGAACTTTTGGCATTTCCCCAGGGTTACACTGAATCTCACAGTGTGTAGTATGGGGCAAGAGTGATCTGCTCACTTCAGGATTTCTCCTCTGCACCTCTGGGCTAAAGCTCAGGCAGGCTCAGATACTGGTGACTATGGCAGCACTGGTGTCTGCCAATTCTCCTGGTTGTGTGAAGGCATACCCGGGGTTCTGGTGTTAGTGCTTGCTGGCTCCACCCACCTAGTGTTCAGGATCTCCTGTTGAATAGCTGAGATGGGGCTTGTTGGGATGCCTCCCACCATGCCTCCCACCCTGCACTTTAGCCTCAATACAAACACAGCTTCTTCCCTACCTTTCCTCCTAATTTCCCCCTCTTCCCTCCTTTCCCTCTAGGACTCCCAAGCCTACAGCTGTTCTACTTTTTCAGGATTTTATACTGGGACAGTATTCTCTGGGTTTTTCAGGGTGAGAAGGGGAGATGAGAGCAATTACTGTTTACTCCACCATCTTGGCTCCCAGAAATTCAGGTAGGTGATTTTTAAACTTCCAGAGTGTGGGCTGATAACCCCATGAGTAGCTGCTGCCACTATTGCAAACCCTGTGCTTGCCTCTTACTCAGCTCAGACAGACCCCCATTCTGTGGTGAGAGGTTTGGGAATAGTAGATGCAGAGGGTAAGTCAGTTTGCCCAGGCTCTTTCCAACTCTGCAATGGTCGGATCTGTGCTGGTACAGCCTCTGCACTCCACACCCAGCACTCTGACCTCTATCCACCTGGAATAACAAATGCATGTCATCCACACTTTCCTGGGCTGGAAATCTGCTACACTCTGTCTCCCAATGGATTCTACCACTTAAAAATCCATTCAGATTCACTTTTGGGGGGTAGTTGAAGTATTTCAGGGGAGGATTCAGGCGAGTTCCTGCTTTCACTCTGCCATCTTAGCTCCTCATGTAAAAGAAAAAAAAAGCATCTTAACTCCTTTGATTATAACTCTTCTTATGTATAAAACAGATTTTAAAAATATAAACCATTTTGAAAAGAGTAATAAAATTAATAAACTCTTATCCAACATGATCCAAAATAAGAAGAAAGTCACATTAGCAAAATTATGAAAAATGAACAAAGTTAAATCACAAAAAAGAAATAATCAGAACCTGTTACATATCACACCATAGAGAAGTCAACTCAACTAAAAATTTTAAAAAAGCAGAATTAGTTATAAAATGTAAAAATAAATTAATAAACCATCAAACAAGAGCTGTCAAGTCATGATGGTGGACATGTTGAAATTTATTGATCAAACATGCTAAAACTTTAATAAAATATTCTCTATTAAACTTTACTAATTGTTTTTATACTCTAGAGTACTAGTTTCTAATATTTGAAATTACACAAGTATTTTAGGGAAACCCTGTATATAAGTAAAATCAGAGGCAGAATAAAATGAACTATTAAAGTATCATAGATGTATAGTCACAAGGATCCTTTCATTTTTTTTATTATAATTTTTAGATTTTTTTTATTTTTGTAGTGGGGAGGGCAGGACATTTGGGGTTAATTGACTTACCCAAGGTCACATGGTTAGTAAGTTCTAAGTGTCTGAGGTCACATTTGAACTCAGGTCTTCCTGACTCCAGGCCCAGGGTTCTTCACTGCGCCACCTAGCTGCCCCCCCCCTTTTTTTTTTGCCTTTTTGAGGGGAGAAGGTAGGGCAATTGGGGTTAAGTGACTTGCCCAAGGTCATACAGGTAGTTTTGTATTGTGTCTGGATATTCTTAGAGATTATCCAATATAGCACCCTTGTATTAAGACAAATAGAAAAGGAAACTGAGGCTGAGAACTAAAATAACTTGGCCAATATGAAACAGCTAGTAAATGTTTAAGGCAAGATTTGAACCTAGGTCCTTATAGCTCTAAGTTTAGTGTCTTCTCCACTATAGGATTCTGCTTTTAGATCTCTAGCAACCCAAAATGTTATTATGCTGTCTATATTCCTCTTGGTCAGTATATTCACTATGACATAGTGAATAGAGGAGTGAGTTGGATTCAAGAAGACTTGCGTCATTAGTTCTTCCTAAAATATTTGCTATCTATGTGACCCTGGGTAAGTCACTTACTCTCTCTCAGCCTCAGTTTCCTGATATGCAAAACAGGGATAATAAGTTGTTGTGAAGACCAAATGAGATACGTAAAGTGCTTTGCATACCTATGATTCCTATATTAGTGTGAGCAATTATACATATATATATAATTATACATACATATCTATATCTATATATAGATATAGATATATAAAGCAGAAACCAAAGTAAAAATTCTGTATATTAGATCTTTTTTGTGATGGCAAAGAATTAGAAATTAGGGGGATGGCCATCAGTTGAGGAATGACTGAATGAGTTGTAGTGTATGAATGTAATATATGTTTAATGCATTAATGTAGTATGTGAATATAGTATGTGACTGTAATGAAATAAGAAATGATGAGCAGACAAATTTCAGAAAAAACTGGAAAGACTTACATGAAATGACGTTGAGTGAAATGAGCTGAAGCAGGAAACCGTACACAATGACAGCCACAGCACTGTGCAGTGACCAACTTTGATAGACTGACTTCTTCTCAGTAACGCAATGATCCAGGGCAATTTCAGGAGATTCATGATGTAATTTCCTACCCACATCCAGAGAAAGGACGATGGAGTCGGAATGAAGATCAAAGCAGACTGTTTTGTTGTCACTGTTAGTGTTGTTTTCTCAGGGTTCTTCCATTTTGTTCTGATTCTTCTTTCACAACATGATAATGTGGGAATACGTTTAATGTAATTATGCATGTATAGCTTATATCAGATTGCATGCTGTCTTGGGGAGGGAGGAGGGAAGCCAGGAGAAAAATTTTGAACTAAAATTGTATAAGAATGATTGTTAAAAACTAAAATGTAATTAATATTTTTTAAATGAGAGACCAACCCAAAAACTTGCTGCATATTTATACTAATAAGGATTCTATGTTTCTTTAAAAAATAATAAATTTGTAAAGGAAACTGTTGAAGTTCTTTTCTTTGATTAAAAATAAACTGAAAAGATCTCTCTTTTGTCAGTTCCTAAGGCTAGAATTAATGTCAGACCCATCTTTCTCCTAAAATTGGTACTGCCTAGTACACTGGAGAGGAGGGAACTAATTTTCTAGCCTTCCAGAAAAGAAGCAATGTTAAATGATGGCATATAATCAGTGACAATTCCTTTAGCAAACCCTGCACTTCCAATGTAACAAAGTTATCTCAAGAGATGACTTCACATCCTGCAGTTAATATTTTTTTTATAAGCCATTAAGTTTGTAAAAGAAAAAGGGATTTTTTTTCCACTTGTTCCTTCTTGGGTTATTAAACATGTGTGCAAAGTGTTTTAATTTAACTGTATAGTTTTCTAATTCAGTAAATATCACCAGAACTATATATCTTGAATTTATGTTTTTATATTTTCTTTTTTTTTTTTGAATTTCACCTTAACCATTACTCATTTTATTGTTCATTGCAGAAAAACAAGACATTTAAATAAAATATTCCAGAAAAGGATATTATGATTTACAGTTCAAGTGTAAAGTTTCGT
>CM053580.1:183132045-183149044 GCA_028627135.1 Pseudochirops cupreus | reverse complement strand
TTTGTATAGAAAAAATGAGCTTCCTGACTTTCAATCAGTAGTATATGTACCAGTAAAGATATTAGACAATATACATAGGAAGTATCAAGTAACTTTTAAAAAAGAAGAAAATTGTTTATATCATAAATTATAGTAAATTATTTCTGGGGAAATAAAACTATTTAGAGGAGCTCAGAAACTACAGATTCATTTCACTCATGGTAACTTACATTCACATGGAATTAAAAGCACTCATTATGTAGAGTGCTTTTAAGGGGGTGGCTAGATGACTCAGTATGTAGAATTCTGGGCCTGAAGTCAGGAATACCAAGTTCAAATCCACATTCAAACACTTATTAATTGTGTGATCTTGGTCAAGACATTTAATCTCTGTTTGTCTAACCTCCTCTGCTCAGAGACAGCTAGGTGACTCAGTAGATAAGGCAATAAGCCTGGAGTCAGAAAGACCAGAGTTCATATCTTACCTCAGATACCTATTAGCTCTGTGACCTTGGGCAAGTCACTTAACTACTGTTTGATTTAATCTACTGGGGAAGGAAATAGCAAACCACTCCAGTATCTTTGCCAAAAAACAAAAAAACAAAACTATGGAGAATATTGTCCATAGGGTCGTGTAGAGATGTACGTGACTAAATGACTGAACAAAAATATTAAAAACACATTACTTATATTTTGACGATGCCAATGTGATATTCACAGCACCCACAGCAGCTATGAATATGCTGCTGTAGTTTCCACATGGAAGACAGGACCAAAACATTTATTCAAATACCAGAAAGCCTGATTCTAAAACCAGAAAGCCAAGTCCATCATAGCAACCACAAAATTGGTACACATAACCAATGCAGCAAATACCAACATTCCCACGCCTTCCCTCCATCAGGCCTTCAAAACAAAACAGGCTCCCTTAAGCAAAAATGCCTCTTTCTCACTCATGCTTGCTGCTCAAGCTCCACGCTGCCTGCTCCCAGCAGTTCTGGCTCTCTCTCCTGCTGCTTTCTGCTCCATCCTTCATGTTCCACCCTTTCATCAAGCTCCTCCCCCCATGGGCTCCATGAGATTACATTTGGCCTATTAAGGGGCAGGGAAGATCTTCAAATTCCCATTACCATTACAATTTTTCATACAACTGAACATTCTCCCTTTTTAAAAATGCTATAGAGTATTTATTTGAAAATATAATGGTTAAAAATGATCACATGACAACTCATAAGCCTTCTAGGTGATTTAATGTTATTGTTTTTCTAGCTTCTTAGGTGTATCTGAACTAAATAAAACATTCATTTAAAATTTTTTTTTCATTTATGGAATAAAACAAACATTTCCATAACACAATACTGCAAACTTACTATGCATAACTTGTTATTCCCTTCAAATATACACCAAAATTATCTTGTAAGTTTCTTTTTTTCTTCCTTCTTCCCACTCCCCCTACTCCATTCCCCCCCTGCCCTAGAGATGGCTACCATTAGATGCAAATAAGTATGCATGTATAAAATTATTCTGTATATGTTTCTACTTATCGGTTCTTTCTACCTTTTATTAATATCATTTGTAAATCCTCCCTACCCATATTTCTTAACTGATTGTAAACTTCCTGATATCAGGGTTGTGTCTTATTAGCATTTGTGTCTTCCACATATCTAGTATAGTTCCTTTCTCTCATATACCTCTGGATGATCTCCTTGGTTTTTATTGGTTCAACTATAATCTCCATATAGATGACTTCCATATACATAAAAACATACATTTTTTCATATGTATATATAGATCTATCATTAACATGATCCTCATCATCAACAAAATCTATACATATACTCTAGTCTTACACCACCTTATGCCTCTACGTGTTCCAAACATGGCATATCAAAGAGAGAGCTCATCTTTACTCTAAGCACTTCTCCAAAGTTCCCTACATCTTTTGAGGGCACGCCACCCTAAATACCATTTTCAACTCCCAAATTATTGTTGACTCTTCCTTCTTCCTTCCTATATCTGATCAGTTGCCAAATATTTTTGTTTTTACTTTGACAGTTTCTCTTCTGTCTTTTCCCTTCTCTCTACAGACATAGCCATCATCCCACATGTACTTTGCAACAGTAGCCTAATTGTGTTTCCAACTTAGCTTTTCTCTTTTCAATAACCTTTTTTTCCACACAGTTGCCAAAAACTTCCTAAAGCACATGTATGTCTTCATCACTCCCCTGCTTAGGGAAGCCATCTCCAGTTGTCCTGATCTTGATCTTGCCACTGTACCCAGATGGCTCCAGAGGAGAAAGTGAGGCACAACCCTCCCTCACTTAAATCCAATTCACTTGCAAGTCATGGCATCACCTTCCTGATATCATGGTGCTCTTCGAGAATGATGGACAAACAACAACAGCTCAGGAACAATCAGTGGTTCACTATAACTTCTTGGACAAAAATCTGGCTGCAGGAGATGAAAATCTGAACATGGAAAGTAATAAATACTTTAGTTTGGCTGGAGCATTGAGTAAGGAAACTTGAAGTGATCCTAGAAAAGTAGGCTGATGTAGAGTATGAAAGTCTTTAAATGCCAAGGTGAAGAGGCTATATATTTTCCTAGAGGCAATATGAAATTGTATTATATGATGAATACTTGAAGAGAGGAGATGTGTTATAAATGTTTTATTCAAGTATTGAAAGATTGCATTGTGAAAGAACAATTAGGTTTGACCTTGTAGGGCAGAATTAGGAAGAGTGGGTACTACTCTTTGACTCTAGAGGGAAGAAATAATGGGTAGAAGTTACAAAAAGATAGATTCAGACTTGATGCAAGGGAGCAAAACGACAAAAACAAAAACAACCTTCTTAGTATTTAGAGACATCCTAAATTGAAATGGGACATCTTCAAGAGGTGATGGATTCCTTCTCATTATAATTCTTTGAGAATAGCATGAAAGAGCACATTATACAAGGGATTCTTATGCAGATATGTATTTAACTAAATGTCCTCTGAAGTCTCATTCCATTCTGACATCCTCTATTTACATAATCCCTTGCCAAAACAAAACAAAACAAAACAATTAGTCTGGCCAAGAGCAACATTATGTTATACAACAAGCATCTTTATAAAATATTGAAGGAAAATATAGTGGAAGAACACAGCAAAAATGGTGGAGAAGTACACAAGAATTCTGAAACTCAACCAAATCACAACAAAACAATTATGCATGAAATTGACAAGAGGAAAAATAACAAAAAATGGAACAACTTGCAAATATTTTTATAACTCCCTTCTGTCATGGATGACAGTGGCATCACTGCATTTAAACTGATACCTTCAGTATACATGAGGTTCTAAATGAAGATATGGAATTTCACCTGAGATGATGATCTTAGAAATGCTTTCTGAAAATGACCAAATAAATACAAAACAAATCTCTGCTGTAGTTATAAAACAATGTTAAAGACATTGAGCCTTGGGATTTTGAAAGCATCTGAAAGAATTATGCCAAAAGAATAGGGAAAAAATTCAGAAGGTATTTTAACTATATAAAAGACAACTGAGAAATGAATACTCTCATCTGTTGGTTCCCTAATCCTTAAACACCTTTATGAAAATGAGTGATGTATGCATAAAGGATATTCCTGGTGAAAATATGGAAAGGAACAGGTAAATTTTTAATATAATTAAAAAAAAATCACACCCACATAGTCATGTATATAGAGAATACAAGACAATAAAACATGTCACTAAAAAAATCACACCCACATAGTCATGTATATAGAGAACACAAGACAATAAAACATGTCACTCTGGTGATTGTTTGTTGATTACACACACACACACACACACCCGCCCACACACACACACACATACACACACACACATACACACACACACACATACACATTTACTCAGTAGACTAAAACAAAATATCATCCTACAAGGAAGAGCCCTCTTCCAACAAGGTCTCTTCTATGTGTATATTGATTGTATAAAGCTCCTTGATTGAGATAATATTCTCTCTGTACTCAACAAAGCTGTCAATATCAATAAAGTATTTAAAGGAGATGTTTGTTTAACAAAGGTATATGCCTAGTGTGCATAGTCTAAATTGAATAGTAATTCCCTCTCCAACGCTGGATTTCCTGATGGTCCTGTTTATGAACAGCATTATACTAATTGCTATGAGACCCAGAATGTTACAGGGCCTATTAATCAAGACCCTAGATGTGTAAAGGAGATTGTCTGGCAATCTACATGAGAGAAACAAACTGAGTGGAAAGTGCCTATTGACCGTATTGTGAGATGTAGTTGGATGGCAAGGCCATTGGTCTTATTCATCATTTCAAATTTCTTAGAAAGGTGCTGAGAAAAGACATTGAATTGAATTCAGAATTGAATAGGACAAAATCAAGAATCCATATCTTTCAAAAAAATTATTCCTAAATTCTAATATTGCCATTCTAGTCAAGCAATATGATCTTAATTTAACCTACCAAGTAGTGCTGCTAAATGAAACAGACTGAGTTGGCAATCAGCTCTTAACTTGAATTGGGGAAGAAATTACCTCATTCTTCCTGTGCGGAGGTATGGATTTCTTTCCCAGAAATTAATCCCTTCCTGATTTATGACTAGTTGTAGTGCTTTCTTAGAAGTAAACTTTCTTTTAGGAGTGACTTTGTTTTTTAAACCCAGTGTGCCAAAATGGCCACTCCTTCCTAACTTGGTTATCCACTAACAGCATTGTTTGTGTGTTTTTTAGCTGGTTTGTGTATCAGGGGAATTTGGGTTCCAAAGAATATTCTCTCCCTCTAAAAAACCCAGCTATATATCTGGAATCTCCTGCCAGATTGATCTGGCAGCTCCAATTTGAATTTACAGGTTTTCAATGATTTCAGTTGGTTTTTCTTATAGGTTTCCTCCCTTCCTTCCCAATTTCCTGTTCAAGTAAGGACAACTGGCACAAATTCTGATAGTATTTAGCTTTTCAATGCAGTATCACATAACAGTTCTAACGGGACCCAGTATTCTCCAGCCTTAAGGGAAAGAGAGAGAGAGAAAGAGAGAGAGAGAGAAAGAGAGAGAGAAAGAGAGAGAGAGAGAGAGAGAGAGAGTGTGTGTGTGTGTGTGTGTGTGTGTGTGTATGTGTGTAGAATCTCCAAATTGGCCTCATAAATATACATACTTTCCTGCTTCTCATATAGGCACTGCCATGTTGGCAATCCCTGTTCCCAGTTTAAGGGCTGGGAACACTCTCACAGCTGTTCAACTCTGGCACCCTTGTGAATGGGGAGCTGCAACCACTTGTTCTACAACTTAGGCATGCTGAAGAAATTCAGCCAAAGGATCACAGTAACCATACTAAGAGACATTAGAGTAGGACATGGGTATAACTAACACGTTATTTCTGCAATCATTAGCAAATACTTTATTCTCTCTGAATCTTTATTTCCTCAGCTCAAAATGAGTTGTTAATACATTAATTAGATAAAAAAACAAACAAAAAACAGGCCCAGAAAAATTAAATGACTCATATTTATAAATGAAAATATTTATAAGCCATTGTTTTCAGTTTTGCTCTGCCTTCTCCCAGTCTCAAAGTAATATCTCTCCCCTGAGGGAATAGAATCAATTATTTGCAAACTCATCTGTCTTATGTTTGCTGATTATTTTGTTCTTTTGTCATTATTATAAAAATGAAGTTAAAAGGAATCTCTAAGTTATGGCTGTCATGTGGAAGAGGGATAAGATTTCTTCTTCTTTATCCTATGGAGCAGAACTACTAGCCCCTTATAGAAGTTTCAGAAAAGTAGCTTTGGATTTACTATTAACTCAATGCATTAAAAAGCTTTTATGAAATAACTATCTGCCACATTTAAGACACTGTATTAATCACCAAGCATGCCAACACAGATCATCCAAATAATCAGAGATATCTAAAAGTGGAAGAGGTTTCCTTAGGATGTAGTGGATTCCTCTTTACTGGATGTATTTAATGGAGAATGGAAAATCATATTTCAGGGGTTTCTGGCCAGGTATATGTTGAAATAGATAATCTTTGCTGTCCAATCTAACCATTTATGTGATTATGAGATTATGTGATCTGGTTTCTTTACCACTACCTTGATTTCTGCATCCATAGGCACATGCATTTATCTTTATGGATGCCTTTAGGAATTTTCACACCTCATTTGCAATCTAGTACCATTTTTAAAGCTCACTTCTAAGATTTCACTTTCTTTCATCTTTCCATCAAAAATCAGATTACTTCCTAAACTGCCAATGAATATTAATTCATGAATGACTGACAGTCTTAGCATTCTAAAATATTAGTAACAGTGACAGGAGTCTCTTGGTCCTACTTATTAAGACAAAAATGCTTACAAGTCTTACGTATCTAAAATTGATAATGCAGGTGTGAAAGGAATGACATAATTATTAGTCCTCACAGGATGTCATTGAATCCCCTTCATATTGTCTTTTTTACAAAGTCATAAAAGAACAAATCTTTAAATAATCCCAGTTGCTGCTCATTAGGATAGAATTTACTAATCTTGAATCTTTGAAAAAATGGAATCTCTGTACCTAGTTTAATGGTTTGGGCAATTATTGGAATTAATGGAAACCGATCGACAGTTTAACTAATCTCTGGACTTCATCTATACAAATTGGTGATCACTTTTTTTTGGCAGTTCTAACTTTGCTTACTTAATATCTTAACTAATTCAAAATGCTATGAACATTTGTGGAAGAAAAGCATTCTAGTAGGTAGACTAAATGCAATGCAAAAACAACAGAAAAGTGGATAGAATTAAGACTCTGAAAAAAACCACCATGAATAAATGAGCTCCTATTTCCAATAGAACCTTAAAAAGTACCAGAACAGTGGGATGCCATTTGGAAAAGACAAACAAAGGACTTTGCTTATGGTAACTCAGGGGGATTTAACAGGTCCAGAATATATTGAATAGAATAAAAATTGCTGAACATAAGCAAAAGTGCTATGAATCATGACATTAGCTGTTAATCTAATATATAGAAAATCTGAAATTTTTAGACTGTAAAAGTCTCTGAAGAAGGAGATGGGATTTTCATCACTTGGTTCATTTAAAACTCGAATGAAAACTCACCAGAGAATATAGTGTAAAAATTCAATACTATAATGGACCCTTGGGGATAGATTAGGTAACTACCTAATAGACCTTTTCTACATTTAATCAGTTTGATACTATATTCTCCTGGCATTTAAAGGTCCAGCCTTTAATGTCTTGAATTTACTAACTGTATAATGCTATTCTGAGAACTACTACTGATCCTAAAAACATGAAGAAAGATTAAATACAGAAAGAAGTCCACCCTGAAGGCAAGTGTATGACCAGTAAATGCGTAAGAACTTTCAATTTTGAAGAAACTGAATGTTGAAATTTACTAACAGTGGAGAGCAGAATGAACAGTTCACGTTACCATAGGAGCAAAAGTTGTTCACAATTGAGAACAATTAAAAAAAATAATCAAGAAGTTAACATATTATAAAACTTCAAGTTGTGTTAGTAAAACATAGAGTAAGTCTGGAAACTTTCTAGATAGAAATAATCTTTCAAAAACTTAAATCTCACAGTGATGCTGTCAATGTCATGACAAAAATCTAATAAATAAGAACATGGGGTAAAAAAACCTTATGCTGGATTTTTATATTTTGAGAACATCAGTAACAAGTATTTACTAGATTTCCCTTATACATACAGAACTATGTTAGGTGTTAGGAAACATATAAAATTCAAATAAGACAAAACTTCATGCTGCACACCGTCTTCATGAAGTTTTCAGTTTAGCGGGGGCTGAGTCCACTATCCTGATAATGCTCAATATTACATGGTGAGTGCATTAGAAGATTACAGTTTCGAACATTGCTCAAGCAGGAAACTAATTACTTATTTTCACTTCAGGGAAGGCTATAAGGAGAAGGTGGTAGTGCTTGATTTGTGATTTAAAAGATGAGAAAGAATTTAATAGTCAAGAAGGAGATTGGGTGGGTGGGTGGAGGCATCATAAAGTATGAGAAATGAAAGGAGATGAAATGCAATAAATGAAAAAGCAAAGTAAATTGGACTTAACCCCTTAATTGCTAACCTGACAAAACTGAGTATATTCCTTCACGAGAAATTTTTTTTAATAGGAATAAGGAATTTCTCTACTTCTTACCTTTCTCCCTATCAGCAAATATACTGCATAAGAACAGCAATGACAACAACAACAAAATAGTTCTAGGCAAGGTTTTTGATTTGCGAATCAACTATGACTCAGAATCTTAACAAGGTAAATAAGATTTTAAAGGAATGATTATATATGATGACTCATACGTTTTTTTTAAAACTGCTTTTTAAAGTGCAAAAAGGACAGTGAGAATTCAATAGTTCTGAGAAATACACACCCTAGGGAGAAAGGAAAGAAATTCTACTGTCAGGAAGAGGCAAGAAACAGCTCCTAGGATATTGGCACTGTGTCCCAGTCTCCCACTTTTATCTTCCCAGGACTCCATTATAATCAGGCCCTTGTCCTTAGGCATGTTTCTGCCATGTTACTATATACCCATGATCTACCTGACTAGAATATCGTTCATTCAGGAATCCTGGGATCAATTCATGATTAGTTGGTGAGAGGCAAAGTGATCAGAAGCAAAGGCTGCCATAATCATTGTCCTTAAATCTCCTTCCCTGTTCTCCATTTCCATTGTGATCACTAGAATTGTTGTCTGATGTTGTGTAACTTGAAAGATCACTGGATTTCACATGAGATAACCAGAGTTACAATTCTGATTTTTCCTTTGATTGTTATTATTATTTCCTCATCTGTCAAATGAGAAAATTCAGCCAAGTAACACCCCAAATCTCTTCTATCTCTAAATCTATGATTTTAGGTTTCTTCATCTTACATTCCTTCCATTTTCTTGTCCACACAAAAACTTAAGTTTTCCCCTGAAAACACTTCTTGGCACCTTGCCCAATATGGAGGCCTTCTTCTCTCATGATGTACAAGTTCAGAAACTGAAGATGTATATAGCTGCCTACAAATGTTTTCACACTCTTCTTCTGCCATGATCACTCTGCAAGCACCCATTCTTCTTTAGAGTTTTCTTTTTCCTATCCAGATTTTTGTTGTTACCCTCTATCAACTTGTAGTTCACTATCCTTCCTCTCCTAATAAGGTTAGTAACTATCTCATAGGCTTCTCCATACTAACTTCTTACCCCTCCAAACACTTTGGCTTACTAGTAACTTGCTTCTATAACCTCAATCTCTCATCTACCTATTTCCTAGGAATATGATTTATTTTGCATTAATATTCCCCTTTGTGTTAATTTTCTTTATTCTTAGAATGCCAACTAACTAGTATGGTACACTGAACAGTATAGGCACTTTATAACCAGTGGTTTTTTATTATAAGTGTTTTTTTCACTAATTTTAAAATAAAATGTATCATCTATGTTTTATTAGAGGTTTAGTGACTTCCTCTCTAGCCTAACATTCTCTCCTACAAATTTTCTTATATTCAGTGGGATATGAATTACCTGGAACAAAAGACAGTAATTAAATGTATTGGCAGACAGTGAACCATACAACTTTGAAAAAAAACACATTTTTTAGTATACATTGAACCATTTTGCTTCAAGCAGTACTTTTTAAATGATTTGGCATTAAATGAATAAGATTTTGACAAATATTCTCAAACTTTTCATCATGAAACAGTGAATAGCATTAGATACTTTGACATTTCATTTTTTGAGGTTTATCCTTGATTATAACCCATGAATTTTCAAAGAGAATAAATCAGGTAAGTTCTTAGGTTACTAAAACTTATTTATTGACATAGCCTATGTAGATTTCTTTGCTATTTGTGATGTGTAGCATGTTGCAAGTTCTTTTTTTGCAGTATTCCATCTCTATTTGGGAATTTTGACAATTGAGAACTATTTTTCTTCTTAATATATCAATATATTTACCAGAATTTGTCATTCTCTTAATGAGGGCAAGACTTTCAGGTGCACTGAAAGTAAAAATTCCTAAAACATTTTTGGCGCTGTTGTTTTACATCCTAGTGAAGATTTTCCAGGTTTACCTGACTTTGGACAACGGTCTTGATATAGACTTAAATGGAAAAAAAAAGTTTCATCAATAAAATTAACTTTTGAATCTTTAGTACCCCAGGATTTACATTATCTTGCAATGTCAATGATATTTTCTCCTTTACAGCAACAGTTAGCAGTTGTTTCTTCTTTTAAACTTTTTAAAAACTTTTTAAGAAACTTTTTTAAAACTATTTTTGTTGTTCTTCCAACTTCAGAAAGCCTCTGCTGCACAATAGAATAGCCCCTCTAGTTTACCAGACCTTTCTTCAGTTTTTACCTCTTTTCTAAAGATTAATTGATTTGTTTTTCAACAACAGTTGAAAACAATTCTTGGTACTTTTTTTGCCTTTTACTTCAATAACTTTCTTTCTGTTTCTTCAGTATGATTGACTCTGTTCATTGTAGACTTGACCATTAAAATATTTGACTTCCTTCTACCTCCATGTCCCTTCAATATATCTCTAATAGTCACTGAAGTATGCTCTTTAAAATCTATATATTTTGCATATTTCCTTGGAACAATATCCATTTTAAAAAACCCCTGATTTAAGATACCAAGAACAAGAAAAGAGAGCAATGAAATATTTATCTGTTACAAAATCTAACACTTGATTGAAAGAATTAAGTAACGGTGCAGAAGCCAGCTTAATCAACTTTCATCTGCTCAAGGTCAAATATCCTCAATCAGCCTAATGTCAACAGAAACACACATGGGTGACCATGTGCCATATCTATCTAGAGCTCTCCTCTGGGCTCCAGAGGATCAATTAATACTGGTTAACTTGTAACAAAACATTTATTTAAAATGTATAGGAAATGCAAATGTCCAAACACTTTCCCTGATTCCTCTTGGGTGTACTTTCCCCTCTACAACTTTAGTCTTTGAGGAATGGGTTTAAAGTTTAGCTTAGTCTCTATAAAGCATCATTTCATGTCTGAAGTGAGAATAGCTGCCAAATGAGTCCTCATTTCTGCTTTTGCAAGCATGGGTCCAGAAGGTTGTTCTGAAAGATTGGAATGTAGCACGAGTCTAGAACCAAGAGTTTTGAATATTGGGATGCCATAGTGCCTTCAGGATGTCCTTTCAAATTCTACTGAGTCAAGAGGCTGTAATTCCTTCACTTAGAATAAGAACAACAGCAAACAAAACAGGAAGGCCAAGGACCAATAAACATTTCTCAAAGACTTTTAGCCTTGGAGAGAAAGAAGGCCCTAAAACCATCTCTCTTACTGCATTTCTGTTAAATGCCTTGAGTGAAAGACTCATTGAATTTCCTTAGATCTAAATGAAGTGAAGAGGAAGTAGATGATACCGCCTGGACTTTTTGTAGATGGTGAGAATTCATCAAAACAAACAATAAAAAATTCTCCTCCCAACCACATAGTTATCCAGGTGGAACACAATGTCATTATCTGTTCCAAGGACTCTCCAAGGCATTTCCCTATCATATCACCACAATTCTCCAAAAATCAGTATCCTTTAGCGTTCTTTATAAGCAAAGGTTGCATTAGCTCAATAAGCTAATGTGGTCTGTAACATGTGCCGGGCTCTGCATTTTACTTTCTTCCTGTTTGAAAAATAAATTCTATTCTCAGAAAAAGACAGGAGTGTATTTTGAACACATTGTCCATATCTTTCATCCACCCTAGTCTCCTGGAACGTTTGGGGAGTCATTAGCAGCTTTTTCACTTGCTTGCCCATTGCCATACTTGGAAGAGTCTAAAACAGTTAATGTGGCCTAATCTTAAACAGTCTTACATGTACAGATGAAAATCACAATTTACTCAAATACAAAATTTTACCAATTCAATGACAAAAGATTTAAAACATTTAGCAAAGATTCTTCTCTTTTATATGCAACAAATACCTATAGTGATACTCATATATTCTTTTCAATCTAAGAGTAAAAAGGAAAAGAAAAGAAAAAAAAATCTCAGAAAGCCAGATTTCTGTCTATCAAGGAAATTTATTCCTTACTGAGCTTCCTCTTCTTAGTATTGCTCTCTCTGTAGGGATTTAGGACCCAGAGTGAACTGGAAGTTATCCTCTAAGCCTTAGGCAAGAAACACATCACCTTGGCTTGGTACCTACAAGCTGCATGGGATCCAAAGCACTGGGGCATTTTATCCTTTCCTTGTAACACTGGAAGCCCATATCACTATACCTTGTCATAATGGGTCAGGTAGGCAGTTTCACATAGTGGAGAGAGAGTAAAAAGTTGATCTTGGAGTTGTCACTATATTCTCATACTACCTCTGACACATACAAGTTGCATCTTTATTGATAAATAACATATCCTCACTGTTCCATGAAATTCTGCAAAGCTATACATTACAGAATTATATTGGTGAAGGAATTTTCTACAGCTGGAATTCCTTATACAAGGAAAAAAATTTAAAAACTGATCACATATATAACATGCATAATAAATAAGAGATTCTACAATGAATTTGATTATCTAGGTTTTTATTCATTTGGGTACTCAATTCCCTGGCATTGATAGCAATCTGTAAATCTATGGAATTTATGTCTTTGCTTTCACTGAAATCCATTGACTAGAATCTACTCAATATTTTAGTTCTTCTACATTTTTTAACATTTCTTGACTACCAGTTCAGTATTTGAATTGAGTTAAACATCTGTTATTTAACTTCATGTTGACCTGCTTCCTTTTTTAGCCAGAATTTTTAATTTTTTCATACATAAAGATGTATCTAGACTGAATAAACCTTTTGTGTGCCTTGATCTCCCTTAAAAATTTCAAATACTCCAAGGCCTTTGCAGATGACAAACTTGCTGATTAATTTTGATCCTTTGGTGAAATGACATGATACTTTAGAATAAAGTGTGAAAATCTTACCTGTCACTTGGTCTTGTCTCATGGTAGCATAAGGTGATGGGCTGGGGTGCTGCATTTAAAAAAAAAAGACATATCTTATTGGAGTTTGAAGGGGCAAGGTAAGCCCCTCTGTAATGAATAAGATTATACAAACCAAGGCCCCAACTCAATGTGAACTTTCTATTATTACCCTGAGTTGTTTTGGAACAGAGAATCCTGATATTGTGAGAGCTGCTCTTCTCCTGGGCTCCTAGGACCTTGAGAAGAAATATGGTTAACTGCCCAACTCCTGGAACTAGCCATTCCAAGGAAACATGGCTCTTGGGGGGGCCTTGGAAAGATTGGCCTCCCTCCCAGTCCTCACACAAGATACAATGCTTGCTAAAAACACCTGGCAGTATACTTTCTTTGTTCTCAGCATTTAAATAAGATTCCCACCCCAAATTGGAATATCACCCATAGAGGAGATGTCCTGCCTGGGACCCTCCAGAGTGGAACCTTGACGGCTTTACCCAGGATTCCCCAGCTTGTGTGGTCAGGTGTTGGTGCTTCCCCACATAGGTGATGATTGTAAATATGTCTATATATTAATCATAGTTGCTCTTATTTTACTATTTCTAAGCCTTTACTCTGTTATCTCTGATTTCCTTTCCATTTGCCTATATGCTAAATAAACTATATTGGATCTTTTGAAGTGCTGAGTGTTCCATTCATGTGAATCCTGAACCCCCTTAATCAGACAGGGCTGTATCAGCTTTTACTCCCCAGGTGACAAGATATGATTCCAGTGGTTATAGGAGTTGGAGGCAGGATCTTTTTCTATTTAGTTATCATACTAATACCACTCATGTGACTACTATTGTGGTCATGGTGGGAGGACAACTAGGCAAGTTCATACCTAGATCCACAGTTCTTGCGTATCTTATGTTTACTTATGGGCAGCTAACCTAAGTGAATTTGTCTGGTCCCCTATGCCTGGGAGAAAAATAATTGCAATGACTGGAGGATCTTAAAGCAATAGTGCTAGATAGAAAGAGAAGCTTTCTGCTTATTTAGTAACAAAAGGATTGAGTCAAACTGGATCTGTTTGACCAGTAGACACACAGCAGAAGTGGTTAGACAGTGAAATTTTGCAAAATATTTTCATGAGGCTTAAACATTGACTTCTCAGCTGATTGTTCCAGTAATCATAAGTTAAACTTGTTGAACCCTTTTCTAATATATTAATATAGTCTATGGTTCTTTTTCTTAGCCTTTCTTTCTGTGTGTAGGAATAAATTCCTTGTCCCATACTCTGGTTCAAATTACTGAGTATCCATTTTACTTTATTTTTGTAGGAACCTAAACATGAACCACATATTTTACTATAAATGTCACTGTCCTGAAGATGATGAAGTGAGGTTTATTAAATAGCCAATGAATGTGAGAAAAGGGAAGCCCCTCTCATTATTGGCCAGGCTCACCAGCAATGAATCTAGTCAAACAGCATGGCTATGCACAGCACAGGGAGGGGTAAATCTTCCTGATTTTAAGAAATCATCACTGGTAATATGCTGTAACCTACTTATGCACTCTAAGCCTCTCCATTTCTCTCTGAATCATCCATAAGTTTGATTCTTATGAGATTGTGGAGTTCCATGTTCATGAATCATTGCGAGAATATTGTTTGTAATGAGATAGGATTTAGATTTTTTATGTTAGCATTTAGAATCTTTCAAAATGCTGCATGGTTTCCCAAGTATTATATAACCTGATGTACCCTTTTGTATAATTCTGTTACAAATAAAGTATTCCCTATGCATGTTTTAAGATGTTATAAGAATTTTTGTTAAATCTTTGTTTAGCAATCCTCTGATTTTTAATTTTAGGTGAAACATAAAGCAAGAAAAATCTTACTAATTATGTTTACCCCTGTCATAAAAGTTCTTTCAACATCTAAATGAAAGAAGCATTCCCTAATGATGTCATACAGATCTTTTAACTTGTAGATGACATTGAACAGTTGTATCAACCCTTAGAATACTATCTGATCTACTCAATAAGATCAACTGCTAGTTTAGAAAGAGGAAAAAAAAGTGGGTGAAATTTTTCTATTGACAAATTCTGAAATGCTATTAGATGAACAGTTCATTGAATTTACCAGTCAGTTCATATATATAAACAGGTCCTGCAAATTCACAAAGAACCAGAAACAAGTGATGAGGAGGGATACTTTGTATTCCATGCAAAATAATACAAAACGGTTAGAAACTTACCATATTTGGGCATTTGGGTTCTCTAAGCATTTATTAAGTATCCTCTGTGTTAAGACAGTGGCATCATGCACTGAGAGAGATTTGATATTTGAATATAATACATCCCTGCCTTCATGGAGATTATGGTCTAGAAAAGCAATATGGTACACAGAAAAAAAATACAAAGTGATATATAATAAATACATAAAAGAAGTGTGTGAAGGAAGTACTATATAAGGTTTAAGGGGGGGGAAAGGTCCCAATTAATTAGGGGTACAGTTGGAATTAAGAAAGATATCATGGTAGAGCTATGAAAGAGGTAAACTTTAAAGGATAGGCAGAAATTCATCAGACAAAGAAAGTAAGGGGCATTCTGAGCATAAGAAATAGCATAAGTAAAGAAGACATGGAAACAATAAATTACAAAGTATACTCAGAAGACAACAACAACAAAACAACACACAATATATTTAAAATATACTTTGTGCAAAAACTGCTGGAGAGAGATTCTGAGATGCTGAGGTACAGTATTAAGGAAGAAGCTCAGTCTAGCCGGGCTAGACCATAGAGTAGGTAAGAGAAATATTATGAATGTCTTTGTGGGTAATATGAACAATGAATATTTGAAAAGATGAATGGGTGCAATAAAGCCACCAAAATAATATTTAAATAAAAGTGAAAAAATTATTTTCAGGTATTACATGTTAAAAATCATAAAACTTAATTTCATTGTAAGATCTGAAAATTCCAAATTTTTATCATATGATACTGGGTTTTTTTTCTAACTATGAGAGTAAACAAGCAATTTGTGTCCTGTGTAAAGAGAGGATGCCAACACACAAAAGTTATAGTTTTCCGTATAAGCAATCAAAAATTAGATTTCAAAAAATGTATAGATTCAATTTAAAGTGAAATATAGTGAAACAAATCAAGATGACATAAATTAAAGGCATCTAAATTTTTTTATTCTGAAAAATAAGAACAAATTTCACTCAAAATATTTTTGTCAATGAATTTCTATTTTTATTTCATTATAGCATTCAAGTCATGACTCAAGCAACATCTGTTGTGTTATTTGTTCATCTCTGTGTGAGAATTCATTTTTGCATTCCCAATTTACATTTGAAAAGGTATAGTATTTAATGTTTTCAGGAATATATATATATATGTATGTATGTATGTATGTATATATAACAGGATCCAGAATAAGAAACTTTTCCCATAACCAGATGGTATTCATTAAAAGTTTCAGAGATGAAACAAAAAACCTACAGTTTTGCAAAACAAAACAAAGGAACAAAAAACATGTGCATAATCCATAATTTACAAAGATAAGAGATCATGCATGAGATGGAGTGTTCTGCAATTATAAAAATGATGGCTTATGTAGATCAATTCAGTTTCTATCTTTTTTTTGATTGAGCCATTACCAAGTATATTCTAAAAAACAAAACATGGAGATTAAATAATCCTAGCTATCATCTTAATTTCAAACACCATGAAGGTTGGGGATTCAAAAAATTAGCATATATAACATTGAACATATAGTTGTCTTCAAAACTCTTGCTATGAGATCATCTTATTGGTAAAATTATCTCAAAAGAAATTCCTTTAGTTGTCAAGTAATTCCTGTGTTGCTATAAGGAGATAAAGTAGTTGTTAGTTTGACCACTTCGATCCTACAAAAAGTATTACTGAAATAGCTGAGGCACACAACTGCATTGTCAAAATGCTAAATAACTCAAAAGGAATCAGATTACTACATTGTACCACATTACCCTCTGGGATATATCTATAACAGTAACTAAGCTCCCTTAGATGGGGTACA
>CM053580.1:183116057-183131545 GCA_028627135.1 Pseudochirops cupreus | reverse complement strand
CAGTTGATGTCAAGGGTGCATGTCCCTTTAAGTATTAGTAACGCCCTGGCTCCTCCCAGGTTCCTCCCTAACTCCACCTTTGTACATCTCATTAGCTTAATGAACTTATGACTGACAGCTATGTATCTTTAAGAATGCCCCTGGGGCCCTTAGAACTTCCGCAGAAGGCCCCTGGTAGCTCTTGCCTTTTCTGCCAGGTCAAGTAGGCATTCTAGTAGGCCATCTGCCCACTGCAGAGCGTCACACTTCCAAACTTCTAAACTTTCCCTGACTCCCCTCCTTGCCCCTAGCCAGGTTTCCTCACCCTACCCCTTTTGGTCCTGTGAATCAAGAAACTTTTGTAAATCTGCCAAAAGACAGCTGAGCTGGTAATTCTTTTCAGATGCGAACCTAGAAAGGATTTCTCATTAGAAATCCCCCCAAAACCTATCCTGCAACAGCAGGATTGTTTGTAGTCCTACTAAGATTCCTCTTGACTCAAGGGGAGGGAGTTTGGAAGGGAGTGATCAGGGTTGTCTGGGGATGTTTCAAAACTCCTTAATGAGCAGTCAAAAAACTTTGCCAAACCTAAGAATCTGCTAAGCTGTTTATTTACCTGTTCTAACTTTTCACTTCTATGCCCACCACTTAAAAATTTAGAGTGCGGCATTGAACCTTTCAGACTCATAGTCATGAGACTGATGAGGGGCAGGCTTTGGGAGCCCCCTTGTGCTCTCCTTGAATCTTCCCATGGAAGGCATTTGCCTGAGGTCATGGGCCTTAAGTTGTGGTTCTGCCCAAGTCTTTAGCCCTCCTTTGTTCCAATAGTTTCCCACCCTTGATGCTGGGTTCCTACCCTTCAACTGGCCTGGCCCACTATTGTCTATGGTCTCCAGGTAGCCTCCAGTAACTTCCCACCCTTAATCACTCATTACTGGAGTCTGACCTCATCTGACTCCTCCTGAAGACCCTCCGCAAACTCCTCCTCTAGACCACTCCTAGATTCCTCCTACAACCTTTCTGTATATAGAATCCCATCTTCCCTCCATGTGGCTTAAGATCACCATAGAATGCCCTAGCACAGACTTACTCTGAACTGCTTGCCCAATGCAAGCCTTACAGATACCTAGGCTCCTTAAGAGTCTACCCCATATGGTGAACTTTCAATAAACTTTGCTTTTCTTTGGCTGAGAAGACTTGAGTGGAATTCTTTCCTCAGGACCCAGTATGTTGGTATTTTGGGGTCTCAGGCAACCTGCCAATTGACTATACTGGCTCCTTTACTACCACAGCTTCCCATTTCCTTCACACCTTTGTATAGCCCTAGGGAACAGGCCCTTGCTAAGGAAAGGGAATATTCTCTTTCCTCCTGTGGGTGGTTTCAAACACCCTCAGGACAACTTCTTATCCCAGAGGAAAGTCAGTGGAAGCTTCTTTTTGGCTTATATCAGGCCATACACCTGGGGAAGAATGCCCTCCAGTCTCTGATAAAGCCCATTTTTACTGGCAGAAGGCTAGGAGAAACCATCAGACAAGTCCCTCGGGCCTGCCCAAACCTGTGCTCAGGTGAATTCCAAAGAGGCAGTCAAACCTCCTCACCTTTTAAAACCTGTTCAGAGGAGAGCTACCTACCCAGGTGAAGACTGGAGGATAGACTTTACACGTATGTCCCCATGTAGGGGTTTCAAATTTCTTTTGGCTTTTGTTGACACCTTTACTAATTGGGTAGAAGCTTCTCCTTGCAGAACTGAAAAGGCTCAGGAGGTATCAAAGTTCCTGTTAAAAGAAATTATACCTCGTTTTGGCTTGCCTGTCTCCTTACAGAGCAACAGTGGCCCAGCTTTTATTTCTCAGATAACCCATGCAGTGGCAAAGACACTTAAAATCACTTACTGTCTCCACTCAGCCTGGAATCCGAAATCCTCTGGTAAAGTAGAGAAAATGAATCATACCCTTGAGTGGGTGCTTACTAAGCTATGCATAGAAACCTGAGAAGATTGGGTTAAGAATCTCCCCATTTGGCTACTCAGAGTCCTAATCACACCTCGAGAAAATATCACATTTAGTCCCTTTGAACTCATGTATGGGAGGCCCTTCCTAACCTCTGATATCCTGGTGGACCCAGAACAGCATTTAATTACCCAATTTGCAACTCAGTTAGGAGTTGTCAGGAATGCTCTGACTGAAGATGCCAATATCTCCTAAAACCTCTTGCCAATGAAAAGGAGTGTCCTGCTGCAGCACAACCTGGAGAATGGGTCTACTTAAAGTCATGGAAAACCCAAAAGGGAGAACAGTTAGATGTCAAATGGAAGGAACCCTGCCGAATCATTCTCACCTCCAAGGGCAGTAAAACTTGAAAGTCTCCGCAGCTGGACTCATAATTGTACGATTAAACCAGTTGTTTCCCCCTCAGAGACTCCAGAATATACCTGTGAGCCTTGGAGGGCCTCTAACTACTGTTTAGAAAGGCTCCAGTCCCCTCCAGCAAAAAGGATAAAAAGAGGTGAAATTATACCTGCCCTTTCCTTTTTGGCCTTGCCATAGTTATCTTTAATTCCTACCAGGGAAATTGTTCTTTCTCTATACTTTTTTGTGCCTGTTTGGTCTTTGTTTGCTTAACATCTTTGCCAGGTTTATCTCCTCCGGGGTTTAAGCCCCAATTTCTCTAGCCCATGGGACCTGGCATCAGGCATGTTCCAGAGTCTGACCCCTGGGATGTGAAGTCTGACCCCCTTGAACGGGACTCAGAGAGGCAGGGACAGCTCTACTCCCCTTGCCAGCAGGATGCACTTTCAGAAGCTGAGACTTTCGCCCTTTACCCCAAAGGAATTTGGGTCCCATTTGTTTGAGGGGGGAATAATGAAGTGCAGGTTCTGGGAGCCCCCTTGAGCTCTCCTAGAAACTTCCCATGGAAGGCATTTGCCTAATGCCATAAGGCCTTTCATTGTGGCTCTGCCAAAGTCTTTAGCTAGGCCTCTTGTCCAGCAATTTCCCACCCTTGATTCTCCTTTCCCACCCTTGAACTGGCCTAGACCACCATTGTTGTGGTCTCCAGGTAGCCTTCAGCAACTTTCCACCCTTAATCAGTCATTACTGGAGTCTGACCTCATCTGACTCCTCCTGAAGACCCTCCCCAAACTCCTCTTCTAGACCACCCATAACCTTTCTGTATATAGAATCCCATCTCCCCTCCATGTGGTGTGAGAGCGCCATAGAATGACCTAGCACAGATTTTTTCTGGACTGCTTGCCCAATGCAAGCCTTACAGATACCTAGTCCTCTTAAGAGTCTACCCAATACGGTGAACTTTCAATAAATTTTACTTTTCTTTGGCTGAGAAGACTTGAGTCAAATTCATTCAGCAGGACCAGGCATGTTGGTATTTTGGGGTCTCAGGTAACCCTAACCCTCTTTGTGGGTACCCTCTTCAAGACTTAGGATTCCTGAAGTATGAACCAATGATTCTGTTTCTCTGAAAGCACCTATTTAAGGCAGCAACAAACCTAGGAGTGAAACTTAGAAGAAAATTCACAGTAGGTTTGACTATAATTGTTATCAGTAGCAAATTATTGGAACAAGTTAATTTGCGAATGAAAATGTAGTAGGCCTTTAGAATCACACCAAAGATTTTGCAAAACTTTTTAAGTATCACAAATTTTCAAAGTGCCATAAAGTACCAAAAGGCATTTACCTTGGGGAGAAAGTTCAGGTTTGTTTTTTTTTCCCTAAGGCAAGAATATACCCAATTAAACTAGCCTTATCACAATACTAAAGTTTAAGAACTTACCCAGTATGAATTCCTACACAGAAAACTTCACACAGGGTTGAGCAAATCAAATCTGGATTCATAATCACTAATGGTAACATTTTAATTTCTAAGACCCAATACTCTCAGCACTTTAAAAGAGAAGACTAAAAAATCCATATAAAGTTTTAAGTTAATGACACAGGGTACAGAGACCTAGAAACCAAGGTGCAGGGATCCCCAGAGAAAACCAGGTACAGAGGCCCACAGGGCATAGAGACCCTGAAACTGGGGTGCAGGGACTCCCAAAGAAAACCAGGTACAGAGGCACACATCCCTACCTCCTCAATGTCCCACGGGGGAGGGGAAGGAACAACACAGGGTAAACCAGGGTACAGGGGGAGCAACACAAGGTAAAAAGTGTAGCTCAATAAGGGAGAATATAGACATCTGTGCCATTGAAAATGGGGACTGGAAATTGAACCAATCTTTTTTTTTTTAATTTCTTCACAATCTGAAATAGAGATCTTAAGGAATCCAAGTGAGAAAATGAAACAGAATAAGCATATATTGAACTAGTAAAACAGCAGTCTCCCTGATCTAGACAAGTCAAATCAAACAGGAATTTATTAAATATCTACTACGTTCCAGGAAGATGTTGCTCTGATATGGATACAGAGGTACTCTAAGGGTTAAAAATAATATTAAGGGTTGCTTTCTCAGTACCTTGGGATGCCCTCATGAGTCTGAAAGTCTCCTAAAGTAAATTTTCCCCTTGTCCTGGGTCATAAAATTCCTTGTCTCTCCCCCTGACCCCATCCTTAGTCATAAATTTTCCCTTCTCCCTTATCTTGTGTCATTTGTCTTCTTCATCCTGTCCCTAAATCTCCAACCCTAAATAGAAACTCCCATTAGAAACCCTATAGGGTGACTATGTAGCTTTCTGGCCATGTAAGTCTGGTCCTATATTATTGCCTTTGTTTAGCTCCTTGCTAAATCTCAGGCCTGCATGCTTTTGCATTAATAAAGCTCCCTTTGGCTAAAGAGGTCTGATTGAATTCTTCCAAACCTGAACCAGCTCTCCCAACTCTGAACCTCGACATTTTAGTGCCCAAACCCAGGAGTGCAAGTATTAATCGGACTCCAATGATTTTCTTTTAGCCACTGGTAATCACCCTTTGTTCTCTTTGCCAGACCTTTCTGCTTCTACTGTCTCCCTAGCAGCAAAACTCCTGGAGTGCCCAGACACTGCCAGCGGCTTCTGAAGCTCCACTGACCTCTGGGAGGTCAGTTGGACTGTGGACCCTCTTATAAAGGACCGCCCTTATGCTGGGTCAGTCACATTTGTTTTCTCCCCTCTGTCTTGGGACGCCAGGACAAGTGGCAAGAGGTTGCTAGGTGGGAAATTCGAGGAGGAGATCTTAAGGAAAAGTCTCTTATGATTTCTCTTCCCTGTTTAACTTTTTATACTTATCTTGAATCTTGTATTTGAAAGTCAAATTTTCTAATCAGTTCTGGTCTTTTCAGCAAGAATGAACTGCTACCACAAACTTTATCATGCCAACATTCCTACTTGCTTGAGGGCCACCACCCAGGACTGCAACGCAGATCTAAGCACAGCCAAAGCAAGAGAATCCTGCCTCAGTGCCAGCAAAGAGATCCCTGCAATGCCCCTCTGATCAGTTGCTTGTTTCCCACACTGTCTGTGCTCTAGGAGCAGCTGCAGCCCCCACTGTTGCCTCCCCAGGACTGGGCTCAAACAGTACACCTCTGTCACTCAGGTCTGACAGACCTTTCCTACTGACCTTCTAAGTTGTCTTTGGCATTTGTGGGTTGAGGAGTCTGGAAATCCCCACAACTGCTAGTGATTCAGTCCCCTGAGACTTGTTTCAGGTTTGCTGAGAGCTGGTCTGTGCTGGCCCTTTTTGTGTTAGACTATTCTCCTCTTTGACCTTTCCTGTCAACCTTGCAGGTTGTCTTGGACTGGAAATTTGTTTCACTCTGTCACTTTGTGGGTTCTGCTGCTCTAGAATTTGTTTTAGTCATTTTTACAGGTATTTGGAAGGGTGTAGGGGAGATCTCAAACAAGTCATTGTTTTTACTCCCCCACTTTCAGATCTTGAACCTCAAGGTTTTATGACCTCATTAATTTCTGGCTCTCGGAAGACTAGGGTAGGTAGGGATGAATGGTTCTAGAGTTAGAATAATTGATGTTATTTTTAAGTATTTAAGTTCCACAATATTATTTAAAGAAGTTTTTAATTGCATGATACTCGTCATGTCTTCATATCTTTTGGGTTCCATTTTTTTTCTCTTTCTGATAGGTTTTGTTGTTGTTGTTGTTGCTGAGGTTTTTGGTATAGAGAGCTTTGCAGAAAACCACCCCTCTATCTTGCTGGTTATGTGATGTCCTCCTCTAAAAAATTAAGACTTTGAATGAATGAATGATTAAACATTTATTATGTGACAGGCCCTGTGTTAAGAGCTCATGATTCTGTTTTCTTAATAGCTGGGTTTTAGAATAAAATCCATATTAATGAAATTTACCATATTTCTAGTGGTAGAACTAAAATAAACAAATTATTTTCCTCATGTAGTCCATGCAATTGTATGACAACTTCTGTTGATACTTTTAAGTTGACTACATCATTCAAAATGTCAGAATGGATGAATCAAAAGCTGAAATTAAAGTTTCTGGGAGAAATATCAGTAATCTCAGATATGCAGCTGATACTACTCTGATGGCAGAAAATGAAGACAAATTAAGAAGTCTGTTGAAGAGAGTGAAAGAAGAGAGTGTAAAAGCTGTTTTTGAATCTAGCATAAAAAAATGCAAAAACTAAGATCTTGGTCACTGATCCCACCCTTTCCTGGTAAATAGAGGAAGAAGGAATAGAAGCAGCATGAGGTTTTATATTCTTGGACTCAAAGATCACTGCAGATGGCAGCTACAGCTGTGAAATTAAGACACCTGCTCCTTGGAAGGAAAACTATGGCGAATCTGGACAGGGACAGCACACAAAATAAAACATCACCTTGTCAACAAAGGTTCATTTCATAAAAGCTATGATTTTTCCAGTAGCAGTGTTTGTTGTGAGAATTGGACTATATAAAAAGCTGAATGACATAGAATCAACACTTTCAAATTGTGGTGCTGGAGATGACTTTTGAGCATTCCCTGGAAAACAAGGAGATCTAATCAGTCATTGCTTAAATGAAGTAATTCAAGCTATTCCATGGAAGGTGAAATATTTGAGCTGAAGGTCAAATGCTTTGGCCACATAATGAGAAGATAAGATTCACTAAAAATGCCCTGATGTTGGGAAAGATTGAAGGTGAAAGGAAAAGAATATGACAAGAGAATGAGATGGATAGCTAGTATCGTGGAAACAATGAACATGAACTTGGAGACAGTGAAGAATAGAAGGGCCTGCCATGTTATGTTCCATGGGGTCATGAAGAGTTGGATATGACTGAACAGCTAAACAACAACAACAACATGAATGAATAATTTAAAATGCAGAATACAAATATTTCATATGTAAGATGTAAGATATTTTTTTATTCAGATGCATTTGTTTTAAGGTATTTCTATTTTTTCCCCCAAAAGGAAAAAAAAGGATAATCTCTCTTTTAAAGTTACTTTAGTTTTTGTAAATCAAATAATATATGATAAATGTTGTCCTATATCCATTAGTAAAGATGGCAAAGCACTGGTATTTATCAGGAAATATGTAACTAATGGATTACAATATACCATAAAAAATCAATCTTAAAGTTGGTTTGATTTTCATCTCTTATTCAGAAAATAAATCACTGATACTTGAATATTATTTTAACCTATAGGGTGTGATCCGTGTGTATAACTTATAGATCTGATCCAGTTTAACAAAAACAAAAAATATGGTGAATAAAATCAAGATAAATTAATTTCCTCCCAGGGTATAAAACATCTTTACAAATTGTTTCTAATAATTTAATCCAGTTTAATTCTCTTAATGAAGCTGAAGGTAGTATAATGGACCAATCAATTTGAGGATTGTTAATGTAGGAGTTTTGAATTTTCATACTCTAAAACTTCTTTAGATCTATGATTTTGTCAATGTGAATATTTCTTCTAATTATGCAGACACATCTCATTCATGCTTGCTCATTCTGTATAACTCTTATCTACATCTTCCAATAAATTTGCTACAGGTCGTCTCATTTTGAGGAGGATAGCACCAATTGTCTCTTACTCTCACATCTTTATATGTAGTCCTATATTTCTCTGATATCCTTGACCACACTTTTGCATTATTCTCTATGTGTGCTGTCTTTTTAGTTTACTCACATACACTACATAACTCTCTGTTGAGCTCTGAGTGATGCTCATTTATAAATCTTTGGATATGGTGGTGTTTCTTGACTCTGCAGTCATAGAATATCAATAGAAGAATACTGCAGTACAAAAATGTAATTTGTTTCACAGAGAGAAGCTTTAGGTCACTAACAACGCTACATAATTTCCAAAATGCAATCCAACATAGTCATCTCAAAAGTTCTTTTCATTGGAATATGGGTTAAATGTTATTTTGCATATTCCTATTTCAATGACTTAATATAAGTCAATATTTCACATTCATGACTCATTGGTGTGAATACCCTTTAAACAAATCCAAATTAAGCAGATTGGTTACCCAGTGGTTAGAGTACTTGACTAATAGTTGAGATAACTTGAGTTCAAATGCAGTCCCAATTTTTCCTATTTCTATGTACTCTTTACATCTTTGAGGCTCATCTTCCTTATTTGTAAAATGAGGATAATAATAGCATCTGATGGTTTTGTGAGGATGAAATAAAGCAATATTTGTAAATTATTTTGCAATTCTTAAAGCATTATGTAAAGGTTAGCTATGTTCATTAATTATTATTATTCCTCCAATAGTCTTCAAGAGCTGTTTGGAGGCACTGGAAAGTTAAATGACTTGCCCATTGTAACAGAACACATGTATGTCCAGAATTTGAATTTCTTAGCACCAAGTTTGCCCCCTCCAACCACCACATCATATGGCTTATATCTAATGATATCCCTTATCATTTTTCACATGTTTTAATTTATATTGATTAAATATGACAACAGCAGTGACAGACACAAGTATTATATTTTATTATAACAACATTTGTTATGTATTTTGAGGCACACACACACACACACACATACACACATATACACACACACATGAATCATCTATTACAGATTCTATAAATGCCACAACAGAGCCACTTATCTTGAGCAACGGTGGTTTTCCATAACTCATTTAAATGCTTCTCTCAGAGAACTTGGAGGAAAAAAGCAACTAATGAATTGTCCATTGTATTCACTCTATCATTGCCTTATTTTTATGACACCTCTAAATTCTGTATTTAATGTAACTTTTCCCAAGTTTAAGATTAACATTCTGAATTAGCATTAAGTACCTACCTGTGAATAACAAAAGGTGATAATATTGACCTATCATCAAGTAGTGTATCCTTTAAACTTTGTCTGTCTTTCACCTCTTTTAGTAGAAATATTCCGTCCACATTGTCTCCTGTGGTTTTCCTTTGGATTCAATAGTATATATTTATGCCTGCCACTAATAATAACTTAAAATTGAACACTGAGAATGATTATTCATTGTATGTCCATGATCTTTGTTATATGAGGTAGCATAATCTAATGAACTGAGCACTAGCTTTAGGAGAAAAAAAAAGACCTAGGCTTAAGCACTGACTTTGACACATATTACCTGTGGGACCATGGAAGTGTCACTTTGTCACAGACAGCAACTAAAAATAGAAGGTACTGATGAGTTACTTACCTGAAAATGGAAGGAGTTTACACTGAGTTTTTGATCCAGAAAAAAAAATCACAGTTCAAACTAAAATCACACAAAATCTAAGCTATAGTAGTACCATTTCCTCACTGAGTTAACCAATTCATGTCTAGGATTCAATTCAAATAAATATTTATCATGCTTCAACTATATGCAAGCCACTGTTCTTGGTTCTAGAGATACAAAGCTAATCAACATAGAAGTTGACTATTACCACTCCTCCCTCCAGCCTCTTACTAGATTTAACACATCGATACATTTGCTACATTTCTGCCCCTCACTCCTGACTCCTTATAGGAAATTTAGAAAAGACTAATTTCTTTGGTCCTGGCTATACTATTATCTTCCCCTAGATGACAAGTTAGTCTCCTATTGGTGCCAATGAGATTCTTGTCTAAAATTCTGATTTTAAGCCCTGCAGATTTCTGGGCCTTAGGCCTGAATGCAAAAGCCATTGTATAGTTCCACATCAAGAACTCACTCTACTGTTTGGCAGGGAACTGGGGGAGGTGAAGACCACATATAGAGACCATTCACTGTTGATATTTCTTTTCCTCTTCCCTTTTTTGCTAGTAATATAATTTTATTATCTGTTATACCTTTATGCCTCTGCTATTCTTCACCTGAACTCCTATGCACCACAGAAGAGTACAAGGAAATTTATAGTCTATTAGGAGAAAGGAATATATGTTCAGAAAAGTAATTTCAAACTATATCTAAAGTAATCAGAATAGACAAGCAAATATGGTGGAACAGGAGGACATAGTACAGTTCTTTACTGCAATTACTACAATAAAAGTCAGGAAAGAATACTACACTGATTAAGAAATCCAAAAACAAATTGTAGTAGTTTATTTTTTCCATGTCCAAATTTGATATTCGACCTACAAGCAAGTGATAAGAAGTGGACCTGACACTCTGTCGTTCTGATTCTAAACAGGATTGCACATACAGTGCACGGACCTAGAACAGAGGTGTGCTCATGTTTGTCACCCTGACCGTTAAGTGGGATCTTGGATTCAGTCCAAAGTGAGTGACCAGGGTTGGTCTTTCGCACTATGCTTGAATAATTTTCTAGCAAGCTAGCAGACTGGGGCAATTAGCTGTCTACAGAAGGCCCAGACAGGTATGAGACTGCAATTGGGTTTTCCAAGACACAAATCAAATTATGGAGCCTATGAAGCTGAGAATAGGAGGACAGAAATAAGACCATAGCCTAGATCAGCCATTTTAGAGTGCCCTTAAAATTTGTAGCTTTCTGGCTTGAATGACCCCTGAAATCCTTGAAAAAACAAGATACTCAATTTTAAAACAATGCAGATGCAGGACTGCCCCATGTTCCAAAACAAAGTTTTTATTCTGGGAATAAAGCTGCAAGAATGAGTAAACAAACAAAAAGATACTCAAGAGCTATTATGTGGAGCCAAGGATTCCCAAGATACAAACCAAGAAAGAAAAGAATAACTCAAAATGAGAAAAGCTCAAGGAAAAGCACAGCTTCACCACAAAGTCAATTCAAATTCTTGGAAGATATGAAGTAAAAGATTTTTTAAAAGAGGCAAAATGATATTACAAATAAAATGAGATTTATAGAAATAAAATATGGAAAGGAAATGAGAGTTCTGGAGAAAAGACTTGGAAGAATAATTGACAGCCTAATACAAAGAGATGCATAACCTCACTCTAGTAATAGAATACCTGAAAAGCATAATGGATGAAATAGTAATGGCTTAATGAAATAAGAAGAAATATTAAAATGAATCCACTGACTGAATAAAATAGAAAAAAATAATGTATATTATTTTAAGAACAACTGACCAAGAAAACACTTAAAGGAGAACTATTTTAAGAATTATTGGACAACAACAATATTTTTCAGCATATCATGAATGAAAATTATTAGAAATAGAAGGGACAGCAAAAAAAATGCCAACTGGTTACGTTCTGAAAGGGAAAAATAAATTAAAACTCTTAAATGTAAATTCTTAGAAACATCATAAGCAAAATCCAGAACTTTCATGTCAAAAAAAAAACCACTTCAAGTGTCCAGGAAGATTTTTAAGTACTAAAATATAAAGCAGGATCATAAGGGGAGAAAATATCTTGTAGTATGATATTCTAAAACTCAAAACCTATAGCTTTACAATCAAGATTAATTCATGCGTCAGAAGTGAGCATAATTCTGCAGGGGAAAATGGATCCTTAATGAAATAGAGCACTTATAAGAATTCATGATGAAAAGAGTAGAACTTTATTAAAAACTCTGAAATAGAGAAGATTCAAGAGAAAAATTAAAAGGGAGGAGTGCAGTGTAGCAGAGGTATGTCACTAAAGCATCAACCAAAGCAAACAGACTTTGATAGTGACTAAATCAGCAGTGGCAGTGACAGAAGTTGCTTCTAGAGCTCTCTGTCCACAGATGGTAAGGGGACAGAACAAATTGTCAGAAGGAGATTACAGGGGTCTTTTTGCTAGCACTGAGGCAGGACTCTGTTGCCTTGCTCATACTTGTATATGGGTTACAATCCTGTGTGTCAGTCCTAGGATAAGAAGGAGCACTACCAGACCAGAACTTGGAGATACAGTGGAAGGGTAATCCTCCTCACAGTTCTATAAGCCCTGGTTGCTCACAGAGAAGAGCAGAATCTAAGAAGAGTAGTAAACAACTCCTTATTTCATACTGTCTTGGTAGAAATGAAAACATACAGGTCCTTAGAAATATCTATGAAAACAGCTGCACAAAACCCCTGAAGGTTGGGATAGAGCACCCTCCACACTGGAAGCAGCACCCCTACTTAAACAAACAGTTAAAAGTCAAGTAATAGGCTGGGATAATGAGCAAACAGCAGAAAAACCTTTGAGTATAAAAAGTTACCGTGGTGACAAGGAGAAACATAACACACGTTCAGAAGACAAAAAAGTTAAAACATGCAAAGACTCAGAGAATAATATGAATTGGTTTCAGGCCAAGGAAGAGCTCAAAAAAGACTATGAAAATCAAGTAAGGGAGGGGAGTAGAGCCAAGATGGAAGAGTAAAAGCAGGAACTTGCTTGAGTTCGTCCTCCAATAACCTTCAAATTCCTGTAAAAAATGACTCTAAACAAATTTTAGAGCTACAGAACCCACAAATTGACATTTCCAGCTGAAGACAGTCTGACAGGTAAACAGGAAGGGTCTATCACAACAGGCTGCGAGCAGAGCATAGTTCTGCAATGGCCACACAACCACAAACTGGGCCAGAGCAGGCCTTAGGGGACTGAATCCCTGGCAGCTATGGCCATTACTTCTAAACCCCCAAACACCAAACACAAAGTAAAAAGTCAGTATAGAAACTCTTTTGGACCTGGGTGAAAAAAGAACATGATCTGGCCCCAGCACTGGGGCAGTGGAGGTGACTATGGCAGTGGCAACAACAGCAATGATTGCTTCTGGTGCTCCAGACCTACATATGGTTGGGGGACTAAGCAGGTGATCAGAGGGCAATTGGAGAGATCATTGGAGGAGGATTAACTTGCTTTGCCCTGCTTGGACCTGGGCTGTGGTTTTGGGTGGCGGTGCTGGGGTCAGGAGGACCGCTGACATGACAGAGCTTGAGGTGGCTAATGGAAAGGGATTCTTCCTCATAATTGTGACTGTGGGCCAAAAGAGGAGTAAACATCTCTTCTTCGATCACATCACCTTTGAAGAACTGAAAATCTACAGGTGCCCAGAAATAGCTCAATAGTTGTGTAAAACCCCAGAAATTTAGGACAGAGCACTGTCTGGAAGAAGAGTCCTACTTTGGCAAAGAGTTCAAAAGTCAAGTAACTGGCTAGGAAAATGAGCAACCAGAAGGAAAAATCAAACTATAGAATCTTTCTTTGGTGACAAAGAAGAACAAATCATACAACCAGAAGATGACAACAAAGTCAAAAGTCTTGCATCAAAAGGCTCCAAGAAAAATATGAATTGGTTGCAGGCCATGGAGGAGCTCAAAAAGGATTTTGAAAATCAAAAATGTGAGTCATTCTCCAATTTATAAATAATCAGCATATACGATCAGTTTTCTGGTGAAGTTATCAAAGATATCCATAGTCATATCAAAAAAAGTACTCAAACTCACTATTGATAGGTGAAATGCAAATTAAAACAATTCTGAGCTTCTACCTTGTTGAGGCCCAACTCCAGTTAGGCAGGTAGAAGCAGTCAGCTTCTTGCAGCTGTTCCTGGGTCAACCAGATCCTGGTTCACCACTCTCTGTGACATGTGGGGAACAGAGCGCCCTGAATTCTTACTCACCCTGATAGTACTGATGCAAAGGGAACTAAGAACAAGGGAGTGTACAGCCCTTCCAGTGTGAAACGGGAACACTAGATAATGCATGGACATGATTGCCTTCAATATTTGCCTGACATCATCTGCCTGACAGCATGGAACTAAATAAAGCAGTAATGGAAAACAGTGACCTATAGTTACCTTCTTTGTCTCATTGCTCTATAAAAACCTTGCTCATTGTATCAATAAACAGAGTTCAGAGTTCTATCCTGAACTGTCTGCCTGGCCTGGTTTATCTCACATCTCTGTTCATTCCTGATGCTATCTATCAGGTGGCCCAAGGCACTACCTCATCTCTGTTAGATTGGCTAATAGGATAGAAAAGATTAATGATAAATGTTGGAGGGGATGTGAGAAAAATGAGACATTAATGCACTGTTGGTGGAATAGTGAACTGACCATTCTGGAAAGCAAAGGGCTATACAATCATATATATCCTTTGACCTAGCAATACTAATCCTAGGTCTGCATACAAAAGAGATAAAAAAACAAAAAGTAAATGGAACTATATGTGGAAAAATATTGATCACTTCTCTTTTCCAGGGACAAAGAATTAGAAATTGAGAGGATGCCCATTAATTGGGTAAGGGCTGACCAAGTTGCGGTATGTGATTATGATGAAATCCTATTGTAGTACAAGGATGCTCTCAGAAAAAAAAAAGAAACTGGAAAGACTTGTGTGGGCTGATGAAAAGTGAAATGCGGTGTTTACAAAATAATAGCAATATTATAAGATTATAGTCTTATCTATAATCTTATATAAACTTAGCTGTTCTCAGAAATAACAATGATCCAAGACCAGGACTTAGGACATAGGATGAAAAATGCTATCCACTCCCAGAGACAGAACTGATGGTGTCTGAATAGAGATTGAAGCATATATATTTTTTTCACTTTATTTTTGTTGAGTTTTTTAGTCTAGGTGTTCTTTCACGGCACTAGTATTATGGGTATGTTTTGCATGACTACACATCAATAACCTATAGCAAATTGCTTTCCTTCTCAATGGGGGGGGGCAGGGACTCAGGAGGGAAGAAGGAAGAAAATTTGAAACTCCAAGTTTTAAAAATGAATATTAAAATTGTTTTTATGTGAAACTGGAGAAAAATTAAATACTAAATTTAAAAAATCCACCCACCCCTCAACAAAATATGCCTGGTTCTGTATCTGGTGTTAGCACAAGGGTCCTCAGGAATCTCTTTTGGATCAGTCCTTTAATCCTCTTATCATCTCTTGTTGGTGAGAGCTCCCAATGCCACTATTGCTGATGCTGTCACAACTGGTTCCACAATGTACTCACTGGCCAACCTCAATGCCACAGACCTCTCTTTCTGTCCTACTAAGGTGTCTTAGGTTGTAAAAATGTCTCTCCCTGACCTTTTGTTGGTTATGACACTTGAGAATTTGAATTGACACGTTCTTTTAAAATTGTTTAGATAGAACATTGAGAATTCAAGTAGAATGCTCTTTTAAATCCTCTGTCTAGGCTCTGCTCTACAAAATTATATTCTCGGGGCGGCTAGGTGGCACAGTGAATAGAGCACCAGCCCTGGAGTCAGGAGGACCTGAGTTCAAATCTGGCCTCAGA
>CM053580.1:183093587-183115557 GCA_028627135.1 Pseudochirops cupreus | reverse complement strand
TATATGTTCTGTAAGACTCTTATCTTGAAGCCCTTTTTTTTCTCTTTCTACATTTTCTCAATAGATCCCATGGATTTAGTTATCATCTTTATGTACATAATTCACAAATATATATGTCTAAGGTCAGTGTCTTGAGCACAGACTTCTGGTCCCTTGCCAGTCCCCATGCAACTCACCCATTCTTCCAGTAAAAAATAAAATAAAATAAAACAAAGTAAAGTAAAGTAAAATGAAATGAAATAAAATAAAATAAAATGAAATAAAATAAAATAAAATAAAATGGGGAGTACCACATGGTTCAAGATCTTAGTGCCATAAATGAGATTATAATACTAATCCATGCCATAGCACCCAACACCTACACTATCCTTACCCAGATCCTGGGGGACACTCACTTGTTTTCCACTCTAGACCTTAAAGATGCATTTTTCTGCATACCACTCCACAAAGACTCTCAGTTTATTTCTGCCTTTGAATGAACACCCCTAGGAGAACCAAACTCATTTCAGTTAACTTGAAAAGTCCTGCCCCTAGATTTTAGAGACAGTCTCCACCTATTTAGTCAAGCACTAGGAAAAGATTTGGGGATCAACAGTTGAATAATAGCAGTCTAATACAGTATATAGATGATATACTTATCTATATATAAAGTATAGCTTTTATAGCATAGTATAGTATAGCGTACTGTAGTATAGTATATATGGTATAGTATATTATAGTACATAAGAAGCTTTGTGCTAAAGAAATTTTTTGATTAATGATCGCAGTCCCTTCTGGCCCTAGTAATAGATATTGGCACAGGTTGAGGAATACATTGGAATCTCTGAGACCTGAGTTGCATGGGTCACTTGGTCAGGGATTCCTTAGTCCCAGACTCAGGTGTTCACTGCCTCCCAGATTTCAGGTGGAATAAGAGAGGGCCTTGAGGAAAGATTTAAGGAGGTAGAAATGGGACCCCAATTTTACCATGAAGTCCCACCCCAGTAAAACTGTAGGGCAGGAGGGGAGAACTAGGGAGGAACAATCAAATAGCAGGTCTCTGAGCTGACTGGGAAAAGGGAAGTTACAAAGGCGCTTTCTAAATTTACCTTCAATTCCTACAACTTCTGATATGCAGGACATGAGGGACCAGAGTATCTGGGCAAGACTGGATATAATGTCCTCATGTATACCAAGAAATTTACAATTTCTCCCACCATTTGAACCTGGGGTTCAATCATAGTGGTGGAGAAGGAGGGAGTCTCATTGATCTCTAAGACCCATCATGCCTCACCCTGAGAAGGCTAGAATGCAGGGTAGTGGGATGAGGAAGTTCGGTCCTTTTCAGGGCAGTCCCTCTTCCAATGCCCATCCTGTTTGCAGATAGCACATGGACCTGGAGGTTTTCACTTAGGCAGGAAATATCTACCCGACGAATGGCCCTGCTTATAACAGCAAAAACATGAGGCTTACCTGGGAGTTTTAGGGGTGGGGTCTTTCTGGGCTCAGATATGGCATCAGCTATGATTTGAGCCTGTGCTCTTTTCCTTGTCCTGGCTCTGCAATCCATTTCTTTTACTGTAAGTCGGTCCCTATTGTTGAATACCCCAAGGGCTATTTCTAAAACTTGGGTATGTGGTATTTGGGGACCCAAGGCTAACTTCTGCAATTTCCTCCAGATGGCCGGGGCAGACTGACTAATAAAATGCATTCCAAGGATTGCAGTCCCTTCTGGGAAAGTGGGGTCTATATTGTTAAATTGTCTTACAGATCCCACCAGTCACCTTGAAAAAGGGCAGGGTTCTCCTCTGGTCCATGAGTGATTTCCTGGAGCCTCTCATAACTGACCTATTTGTTAAAGGCTCTTACCACAATGAGGCAAGTTAGCAAATGGTCCCTCTTTTCCCTATCTCTGCTCTCCTCTTGATAATCCAATCCAGGCTCTGTAACTGGAACTGCAGTGGCTCCTGGGGAATGCTTTGAGAAGGAAGACAGAGCCAATTCATCCCCAAACCTTTGAGCTAAATCTCAAATTCTCTTTTTTCCTCAACTGTGCAACAGGTGGAGAAAATAATATTAACATTTCCCCAAGTGGGGTCAAATTGCAAAGCAACCTCCATATGGCCCACAGTGAATTTAGTGGAGTCTTTAGAGTAATGGCCATTCTTTTCCTTAATCTGTGCAAGGTAAGATATTAAGAATAGGACATGAACTCTAATTGTCCTTCCTGATGGGGCTGCTACTTCCGTCAAAGGGGTAGTCTACTTGTGGGAGTGCTTGAGTCAGGAATTTGAGAAGGAGGGAGAAAGAAAGTCCCTCTCCCTATGTGGGAGGTACTAAAGACCAGCCTACCTGGGAGGTTGTGGAGTCCATCACCTGAATTAAAGATCTGGGGGTCCATTGAGGAGGAGAATTTGGTGGATAAGAGGGAGGGTCCCAGAAGAAACTGCACATTTACTGATAGGGGTGACAGGTCTGGTGGAGTTGTAGCAGATGCCCCAGGTTCCAGTGGTGTGGGAGCCATGATTTGGGGGTTGGAGAGAAGAGGATAATCCAGAAGTCAAATTGGTCCTCCCCTTTAAGGCTGCCTGAAGTGAGTTTGGTCAGGAATACCCTACACTGTTGTCTTAGAGGTGGATTTTGAGAGAGACCCATAAAAGCCTGTACATATCATATCTCAGACCATTTCCCTTCCCTGTGGAAATAAAGGTCAAATTGATAAATGGTGTTGTAATTGATTATCCAACCCTTAGACCATTTCTCTTGGTCTTCCAGTTCATACTGAGGCCAGGCTTTATCACACAAAAATATGAGGCATTTTCTTTTTAAATCTCGTAAGTCAAATTTGTTCCAATTATGCAAGAGCAAGCCCAGTGGAGAGTCTCAAGGGATGGAGGGAGTTAGTCCCATAATGATTAATGATAATGATTGGTGCTGTTAGCCTGCAGAATTTCCCCCTATAGCCACTATTGACCTCTCCAGTGGTGTCTCACTTCAAGGTGAAGAAAGATGAATTCAGAAAGAACTCCCTGTGAAGTTCCCAGAGCATCCTCTCTTTAGAGGGAATTTGCCAATCACAAGGGCCTTGGACGCAATGATTTCTAGCCTTCCTAGGTACTTGAAGGACTTCCCAGCTAAGAGAAGGAAAAATAGGCCTACCTTATGGTTGCAGACACCAGAAAATCTTCAAAGAGACAAATACCCACCCAAGCACACCAATAATTGTTGGAGTTTAGTCTCTGCACACCCAGCAAAGCCAAAAACTGTTGCAGATAACGTGATGTGTTGTGGTGGAACCATCTCAAAGAATTCAGAGTGAGAACAATTCTATTCTAGGTATAGGCATTTATTGTGATTGACATGCATCATGAAGTAGGCTAAGTTCCAAGAGGAATTTCAGAGAGAACAAGATGGATTTTTATATGGTAAAGATGCAATTACATAACAGAAATTATGAATATTAAAAAGGCAGGAGAGTTTTGTTAAGGGATTAGGTAATAAGGGAGGGGATTCAGTCTCAGTGAAACTATGCATGTGATCACCCACAATGCATACAGAAAAATCCATTGGAGGGGGGATATATGTATGATAATGATATTAAAATAAGACTCTCTACAGCATAAGTTCACTCTGGGTCCGTTTTTTACTATTACTGTGGAGGTGCCTACTTAGAGACCTCCCTTCTATTGTTTTGGGGTCCACATCCTGCTTGGACATCCTAGTTTGCTGCTTTCTGATTGGCTGAGCACTGTGGTTCTAAGCCTAGATGGATGTGGTTGTGGTTGAGTACGTGGTTTCTGTGGGAAATATGAGGAATGGGTCTGGGGACAGTGGTAGCTAGATGCAGTGGCTAGGATCCCATCACATGGACATGCCTGCTGTTCTGTGAGAAATGAGTTCATGGACACACCTGTTCTAGTGAACAGTGAAGCATATATAAAGAAGTTAAGATATTAAGTTGGGGAGGGGGGGTATGGAGCAGGGTATGTATGAGTGGCTAGCTATATTGTCAATTCTCCCAGTGGTCTATTATTCAAATTATGTAAAGCAGGAAACAAATTATCTTTCCAATGTTGCTAAGAATTATTAGAACTTAACTTCCTTAACTGTTCTTTCAATAATCCTTTCATTAATCCAGATGCTTGTGGATAATATGGAATATAATGTCCAGTTGTTGTTGTTTAATATACAGTATCTCTTCATTTTATTACCTTTGAAATGTGACCCCTTGTCACTATGAATCTTCACTGGGGTTCCATAATATAGACTTATGAGTTCTAGAGTTTTACATGTGTTTTTCAGGGTTACATTCTTATAGGGATAAGCTGCTAATACACCTGAATAAGTACTATAAATTCACACCCTTTATCTTCGGGTAGGGGTCCAATATAATCAATTTGCAAATTTGAACTGGGACTTTTCCACTTGCTATCTCTCCAGTTACTACCCAAGGAACAGTTCATTCCTTTTCTACTTGTTATATATGACATTCTTCTGCTTTCTGTTTTAACAATGAATGAAAGATCTTGTACCCACTGGTGTGTGGCCTGGACCCCTGAATGCCCAGCCATTTGATGGACCCATTTTGGTAGTACAAGATCATCATTTGGGTTCAGAGTAGAGACAATATGTTGAGTAGCAATATTTGCTAGTGGATCAGCATGTACTTTGTACTCACGTTCTGGCATGGTGAGGACCATGTGAGTATCTACATGAAATATTGACAAATTAGTTACCAAAGATGTGTCCCATTTATCTTCCCATAATTCTTTGAGCCTGACTTGTTTGCCATGAATTTCCCAATTTTGACTTTTCCACATAGGCATCCATGTAGCTAACCCATTAGCTACCCGTGAATTAGTACATATATGACATTGTACTCTTTGTTCTGTTTTAACAACTTGATTATTGCCGTAAGTTCAGCATATTAACTACTTCCACCTGTCCCAGCACTTTCCAAAGTCTGCCTAATATATGAGTTATCTTTTATGGCCCAAATATTTTGCTGTCCTATCAGTAAACTATTTTTTCTTTTGTTCTTCAGTTACTCCATTATATCCCTCATTGCATTTTACCAAGGACTAAACCAACTGTTGCTTTGGTTCATAGGGTGTATCATTTCCCTCAGTATCGATATTTGTTATAGATTCATGTTAGTCAGAAATGACACTTTTGCCTATTTTACATCTGTTCTGAATGCACAATTTCCATTTAATTATGCTAGACTTTTGTGCATGCCCAATTCTGTGGGAGCTGGGGGTACTCATCATCCAGGTCATATTAGGGATTCCACACCTTAATATTACTTCACGGTCCAGAGTCAGTTGTTCAGTCAGTACCAAAGCCCAATATGCAGCTAACAACTGTTTTTCAAAATGGGTGTATTGAACTCCAGATGAAGGGAGTTTCCTAGAACAAAAGCCTAAGGGTACATTTCAGCTTTGTTGTTTTTGTCATTAACTCCATTCTGCATATTCATCCTGTACAGTCACTTGTAATTCCACTGGGCCACTTTGCATAGGCCACTTTGCATGGCCAACTGTATAGCACCTTCTGCTTCTTCAAAAGTGTTGCTCTGCTCAAGTCCCCAATCAAATTTACATTTCTTTCCAGTAACTTTATATAAGGGTTTCAAAATCTATCCCATATGTGGAATATGAGTTCTCCAAAATCCAAATACTTCTATAAACTTTTGGGCCTCTTTCTTATTGGTAGTAAGAGGAAAATCCTGAATCTTTAGCCAGGCTTGTGGGAGAATCTCTCGCAGTCCTTCATTCCATTGGAACCTAAAATTAATTCTATTTTATTTTTTTGCTTTTCGGAGTGGGGAGGGCAGGGCAATTGGGGTTAAGTAACTTGCCCAAGGTCACATCACTAGTAAGTGTGTCAAATATCTGAGGCCAGATTTGAACTGAGGTCCTCCTGACTCCACGGCTGGTGCTCTATTCACTATACCACTTAGTCACCCCATAATCTTAAATTTTTCTATTTGAGTTGGTCCTTGAACCTTTGCAGAGCTAACTTCCCAGCCTTTGCTTTTCATATACTCAATTAAAAGCATCAAACTCTTCTCTACTTCTTTTACATTTTTTCCCTGTATCATAATATCATCTATATAATGGGTAAGCTATATACCAGGAAGTTCTAATTCATCCAAATGTTCAGGCACAGTCCTATAACAAATAGTAGAGTTATGCAGATATCCTTGTGGCAAGCAGATGAAAGCATATTGTCTGAATAACATAATATAACCAATTACCAATGAACTAGTTTATTTAACACAAGAGAAAACTACAAAAAGAAAGAAAAAATCAATTTTGAAATCCTTATCCTTTAACATAATACTTAAATTCATTAAAGAGCAGATTTTTTTAATGTTCCTCACCTCATTCTTAGATAAGTATCTATATTATAATATTGCTTAGACTATTACAATGGAATTTTAATTGATCTCCTCACACCAATCTATTCTGCACATAATTCCCAAGGTGATTTTCTTTAAGTTCAAATCTGATCATATCCATTCTTCTCTCAGTATATTTTAGTGTCTCCTTGTTGACTCTAAGATATTCAAAATTCTGGGATTTTTTTTTTTATTTTAAAATTTCCCCCTTCTGTTTGACTTTGAAGAACCTTCCAACACAACCTATATTTCCAGTTTCACTATATATTACTTCCTTTCCTGCATCTTATGATACAACCACACTAGGCTTCTTTGTTTCTCACACCATACATTGGTTATTCCCATGATTTGAATGCATCCCTTCTTCAACTCTGCCTCATAGAACTTTTCTATTTCTTCAACAAAAGGCTCAAACACCACCACCTATATAAAGCTTTTACCACAATTGCTTCCCACTGTCTGTGTTCTGCCTCTCAAACTATATTGTATATAAATTGTATCCATTTTGCATTTTTCTATACATGCTTATATATGTACTTTTTGTCCCTTTCCAAATGTATACTGCTTCTTTGAGAATAATAGGTTTTGGGTTTTTTTGGCTTTGTGTCCCTAATGACTAGTATAGTACCTTGTACATAATACATACTAATTACTTCTTGACTGAATGTTTAATATTAGTTACTATAGTAAACAAGCCATTAAAAAAGTTTATATATGGAAGTAGAAAATCATCTACAGAAACCGTAAACTAGAAAAATTCCACATATAGGTAAAGCCACTAGAAAAATCAAGTAATATAGAGTGGTTAAAATAAAGGGGAGGGGGGAGACTGAGTTCTTCTACTTTGACCATACAGTTGTTTCCAAAAAAGGAAAAAGGGGGAAATGGGGAAAATTGATGTACCTTCCTGACTTTACTTCTAAAAGGAGTTTACTTCCTGTGCTTTGGTATAAGATGCAATTTCAAAACAAGTGGTAGAAGCTCTTGCAATAATAACTTCCATTTATAAAAAATAGAAAGACTACAAAATTTGGAGTCAAATCATCTGAGTTTGAAGCCTTGGTTTCCCACATACTACCTATATCATTATGATCAAATCATTGACCTCTCTGGGCTTCAGTTTCCTCATCTACAAAATATGGAGTTGATACTAGATGATCTCCAATGTACGTTTCAATTTTAATATTATGAGACTATGAGGGTTAACACATCATTCTGAGTCCCTTTGAATGAAATAGTATAAATGTTATTCAATGAAATAGTTTAGCATGAGAATTGCAAAAAAAGAAAAAAGATCATTGAACTCTTTAAATCCTGATCCTTTAGTGTATGACTTAATTGCATTACATAATAGAATTTTCAGCATTTCTCCTCTGATTCTTAGTCAAGAATTTATACTATAATATTTTAACATGTTTCAGGGGATTTATTTTCCTTCCATACTTCCTTTTCTGTGTGAAATTTGACCTGTAAATAGATAGCTGCTCAAAACAAACATATTGGATAACTATAGTATAGCCCATCTGTCTAAAATATTAAGTATTTTTGTACATCACTTAATAAGCCATAAATGCTTTACAGTTTTCTTATTATAATTTAGATCATTCAATTTTGAGTAGGCTAAGTATGACCTACTGAAATCACAGCTACAGGGCTTGTGATAAGAGCACTTAAATGGATTATCCATTATACACCAGCTCAGGTAGGTTATCCTACAGAAATATAATCAAAGAACCCTCCCAGGCAAGTTTCTTACAGATTTATCTAAAATGAGGGGTTTTTTTTTTCCAACATGGTGCCTAGCTTCTGGTTCCCAGTTACATTTTGTCATTGTCAATGTACTCCATAAGGAAATGCTCCATAGTGAAATAATAAACTGGTAGCAAAGGTTTGAAGATTTTGAAAACATCCTAATAATTCCATGGCAAAATGTTCATAGAATACTTATTTGATTAGGAAATATCAGGAGTGTTTGGCATCATTATGTGGTAAAATTTCTACTCTATTTGTTTCATAAGACGTTTCTAATATATTAAAATCCATTGCATAAACACAGCACTTAGAATATGGTACGTGTGGTTAGATAAGATTCCAAGCCATCAGGAACAAAGTAGAGAAATAAGTTAATGCATTTTTTTAAATTCAGCCAGAATTTGACTATTTTCTAGGCAAAACCCTACACCAATATTTCTTAAAATGTCTGGCAGTGACACATGCTATTTATGGTTTGTGAAAGTCCTTTTTAGGTAAACAAAATTTTGTTTAATGCATTCTTTTTGTTTTTTAATACATAATTTTGTTTTATGCATTTAAAATGCATAGGAAAGTGTTTAATTAATGCCTCATAAACATACAATATGACAAAATGTTACTTCTTTTCACATGAGACTTAAAAGAGCCATCTGAGGTCCAGTCCCACTTATTAGTCACCTTTCAGAGGCAGCAGATACTATATCACTAAATGAAAACCACCATACCATGCTGTACCTAAGAACAAGTGCATCAAATATTAATCACTTCAGCTCCACATGTGAAATGTAACAAAAAAGAATGTCAGAAAGAGGGGAAAAATCTCACCACAGGGGTGCTGTAGATTAGTATTGACACACCATGCTTACTGACTAGAGCAAAATGGGGCAGTATAGGCCTGACATGCTAATAATTTTCAAAGTCTTGTCAAAGTAAATAATAACCTCAACCACAGAGGGATACAGAGATGTAAAAAGTATATGGGGGGGGGGTAGGGGGAAACACAAGCCTTCTGCAAAAAGGCAAAGCAAAATACACCCTGATTGTACCATAATACTGATTGAAACGGTTTGTCTGTCTATGTGCATATATAAAAAGACTGACCTTGAATTCCTCGGACTTTGCTTTCTGTATATGTTATTCTCTATCAGTAGCTAAAGAGTTTGAAAATCTTTAGATTGAGATTACTACTGACTTTTTTTTTGCTCTGCTAAAAACCTAATCAACAGTGAATTGCTCTCACATTAAAAAAATCACTTTAAATGATATTTCTTCGTTGTTATAAGGCAAAATGATAGAAAGGAAAGTAAAGAAAGGTTTATTTATTTTATTTAAAAATAAAATCTAGTCAAAACAACTATCAGAGAATCAGGCAATGCTAAAGCTATATTTTTTAAAATGTACTACAAAGCAACCCTTTCCATTAGAAGATCATTTCAATGCAATAAAGAGTCAACATTTTCTGAGCTTGTATTCTGGATATAACATCATACTGTGCATTTTTAAGAGTTGCAAAAGATATAGAAAATAAATTACTCCACTAAATCACTGCTGGTGGAGCTTTAAAGAGGTTGAATCTGAAAAAAAAAAGCAATTTGAAATCGTGCAAAAAAGTTACTTTCTAATGTAACCCAAATCAATTTCAGTCACTCTAATAACTCTAGTGACATTCACATTAAAAAAAATAAATTTTCTGCCACCCTCATTCATTCCAATTATAGTTGTCTCTATAGTTTATGTTTCTGTCACATGTGTTCCTATATATACTTTAATTGGATTGTGTGTAAATTGGTGTGTGTGTACACATATGCATATATACATTGCTGTGTAGTCATATCAATTTACATGTATGTGTATTCTGTGAATATATGTGTATATGTGTTTGATTATATGTATTTACATATATGTATGTCTCTATATGTGTGTGATATAACACAAGTATATGTGTAGATTGAGTGAATATGTACATATTTATACTCAATACAATTCAATCATATAAATTCAGTCAAAAATTATATAGATATATGTGTACATATTTGTGTGTTCACATATGTGTGTGATTATGTGTGTGTATTAAAATCAAAGGAAAAACCTGTTTATTCTGTAAACAATTCTTTTTTTGAAAGTGATGTTCCTTGTAGGTGATTTTATCTGTTTCCAAAGAAGTGCTTCTCAAATCTTTATTCTTACACTTTTTCTAAAGATTCTAGTACTGGTACTATTGCAATCTTTTTTTTTTAATGATAACATAAAGATGGAAAAAATAATATGTCCAAGTGACTCTAGAAATGCTTTATTAAATTATGGTATATTAGTATAATGAATATTAGCATGTGATGGAAAATGTCAAATATAAACAATTGAGAGAAACATAAGAAGACTTTTTGAAGAAATATAAAATGAATATAACTGTAAGGAACACTACATAATAGCTTTAGTTTCATAAGCAATAGCAAAATGAAGAGATAACAATTCCCTGGTTAATTGAAGTGGTCAACATTATTATAATACTATAAAAAGTAAGGAACACATCCTTCCTTTTATTAATAAATAAAATTAAAGAACTTTTCCTTTCTATTAACCAATAAAAACATTTTAGATCAATGTCTTTTTAAGGGGCATTATTTGACCGTCTCTTAGGAAGTGCCTACTTTGTCCAAATAAAATGTGTGTGTGTGTGTTTAAAGAAAATATAATCAAGTAATCATCAAGCTAAGTTCCTAGTGTACAGAAGGCACTACGGTAGTCTCTGAGGATACAAATACAAAAGAGTGAACACAATTCTCATCCTTTCTGATTTTGTAATTTAATGTGAAGAACAAGACTTTCAACTATCCAGTTATCTGCCTCTTTTATGCATGTATGTCCTATGTCTATGCTGTTTAGAATCTATCTATATCTATTCCTACACCTATACTTACAATTACTCAGAATGGGTTAGCACCATGTGAATTATATTGCTGGAGCATAATTACTACACTACTTGGAATTTAATAAATGAATGTTGATAGTTTGATTGTATTGTTGTATATTATATAGATAGATAAAGATATTACTCTGTGTGTATTTCTCTGTGTATAATATATATGTGTGATATGCATATGCATGTGTATATCCATACATTCAGTGTATATACATATATGTATGGCATGTGTGTGTGTGTGTGTGTGTGTGTGTGTGTGAGAGAGAGAGAGAGAGAGAGAGAGAGAGAGAGAGATACACACAGAAATTTTTTTAAAATCATTTTTATATGATTGAATGAAATTGTCTCTAAACATCTATCTTTCATCTACCTACCCACCTATCTCATTGAATGAATTACATGGAGATAGATAGATAGATAGATAGATAGATAGATAGATAGATAGATAGAAAGACAGACAGACAGATAGAGATATTTTCTGTATATCTATAAATCACTTCACACATAATTCGGATCAACAATACATAGGAAAAATGGCTTAGAAACAACAAGTGCAAAGGAAAGGAGTTATGGGGGAGACTTTTATGGGAATGTTGTGAGAGTTATTAAAGTGACTGAAGTCAGATGGGGTTGGTTTAGAAAGGCTTAATGGAATAACGGAGCAGAGTTGGTTGAGGTCACAAAGCTATCAAACCTAAAGCTCTCCTACTATAATTTAAGTCCATTTTCTCCTGAGAACATATTACTTCACAAATAGCTAGTCAACCTACCCAGACACTAAAAAGATCTTCTCTTTCTATCTGCCACATGAATGATTTTTCAGGAGGATTATTTTTTAAAGTAAGTTTTACTTAGGAAGTGAAAAGCAATATATAGGGTGTCTCAAAAGTCTTGTATCAGTTTTAAGACTTAACAGCTTAAAACTTCAGCAAAATTTAAAAGATACCCTGTATATTAATTTTATTATATGTGCATGTATATACATTCATGCACTGAATATACATTTATGAAAAGATACAAAAAATACACACATATTTGATTAGTCTGTCAACAAGTATTAAGAAAGTATCTAGGGAATATTAAAAACTGTAATAGATACATGGATATACCAAGAAACATCATGACAGAATTTATACCCTTTGGTTTTTTTTTTTAGAAACTAATATAACAGAAGAAATGTTCAAGTATAGAATGTTACAATATATAGAACATGTATAAAGAGTTTCTTGTGAAAATGGAATCTATTTCAATATTTATGCTATTTGATGTTCATCTTATCCACTGCCTACCAATTCTATATAATATAGATCTATTTAATATAAGTCTATTTTTTAAATTTTTGAAACGTGACATATATGTGTGTTTCTGTGTGGTGTGATATGCCTATATATGAAATGTGTATATATACATATATCTGTGTGTATATACATATACATATATGTGTGTATGTGGAGAGAGAGAGTGTGTGTTTATATATATTTTCATCCTTATCTTTCTTTGTATTTACACAGAAGTCACCAAGTTTCCAAGTGTATATTGATTTAACTTGGCGAGTTTTATCAATATCTTTATAAAAATTGCTCTACCAATCTTCATTCTCAGCAACTGACATTGTTTGCCTAAATTGTAATTTTTGTTTCCCTGGTCTTCTTCCAAATATTTTATTTGTATTATATTTAGCTTCCCTGAGTTTCAGTATTGAGTATATGAATGAAGATATATAGATATTCACTTTGTACTAACCATATCATTAGTACATAATAAGATCATAGCTCTAACACTATTGGGGACTTCATAGGCCATTCTGTCAAATCTACTCATTTTGAGATGGGAATACTGAAAATCAGGGAAGCTAAATATTTTTTTTCTTGTTGCTTTAGTGGACTCTGATTATGCCCACTCTATCAAAGGAATGCTTGTGAGCTATTTTTCCATTTAGCTACAAGTTCCTTCTTTCCTTTTCTTCATTCTTAGCAAAAATATCAAGAATGATATAATTTTCAAACAATGCGTCCATGTTTTGGTCATTGAATAAGTATCACATATTTAGAGAACTAATAGTCTAATTACTGATGATCTGAAAAGGATGCAACTTTTAGTACCCTCATTCCTCTTACCTGACGTTATGATACCACCACTACAGATGAAAAAAAAAAGGCACAAAAGACTGAGGAAGAGGGGGCAGAGACAAGATGATGGAGTGAAAGCAGGAACTTACTTGAGCTCACCCCCTCATAACCTCCAATACCTGTAAAAATTTGCTCTAAACAAATTTTAGAGCTCCAGAATGAACAAAATGACAGAGTGAAATATATCTTCAGCTGAACACAGTTTGGAAAGCTGAAAGAAAGGTTCTATCACACCAGGCTGGAGTGGAGCACAGTCCCATGTAGGCTGTGGGCTGTGGGCCGTGCCTGCACAGACTAGTGGCAGACTGGGCAACAGCAGATTTCAGGGGACTGAATCACTGACATCTGTGGTGGTTTCCAGACTTCTCAAATCACAAACACAAAAGAGAAAGTAAAAGGTCAGTAGGGAAACATGGCTGGACCTGGGTGAGAGAAGAGTACAACAATACCCCTGCACCCAGGGTGGTAGAGGTAGCAGCAACAGCAGGAGCAGCAGAGGCTGCTTCTGGAGCTTCAGGTCCTCAGAGGGTGGGGGGACCAAGTGGTTTATCAGAGGGCAATTGCAAGAATCCCTTTGCTGGCACTGAGGAAGGATTCTCTTGCTTTGTCCTACTTCAATCTAGGTTGCAGTCTTGGATGGTGATAATGGGATGAGGAGGAGAAGCAGCATGGCAAAGTTTGTGTAGGCTGTAGAGAGGAAGTCTTCCTCATAGTTCTGAGAGAGATGCCTAGAAGTAGCTCTGACAACGGCTGAGTAAAATTTCAGAAATTTGGGACACAGAACTCTCCACTCCAGAAATAGAGTTCTGTGACAAGGAGCTCAAAAGCCAAGTAATTGGCTGGGGAAAAGAGCTAACAGAGGAAAAGAAATTAGACTATACAATATTCCTTTGATGACTAAGAGGACCAAAAATAGAACTAGAAGAAAACAAAAAAGGGAAAAAAATTCTGCATCAAAAGCCTGCAAGAAAAATATGAATTTGTCACAGGCCATGAAGGAACTCAAAAAGGATTTAGAAAACCAAGTATGAGTATTAGAGGAAAATGGGGAAGAGAAATGAGGGTGATGCAAGAAAATAATGAAAAACAAGTCAACAGCTTGCAAAGGAGACTCAAAAAATACTGACGGAAATAACACCTTAAAAAATAGACTAACTCAAATGACAAAAGAGGTCCAAAAAGTTAATCAGGAGAAGAATGCCATTAAAAGAGATATTAGTCAAATGGAAAAGTCTAAAAACTCATTGAAGAAAATGATACTTTTAAAATTATAATGGAGCAAATGGAGGCTATTGACTTTATGAGAAATCAAGATATTATAAAACAGATTCAAAAGAATGAAAAAATAGAAAACAACGTAAAATATCTCATTGGAAAAATAACTAGCCAGGAAAATAGATGCAGGAGAAACAATTTAAAAATTATTGGACTACCTGAAAGTAATGATCAAAAAAGAGGCCAGACATAATTTTTCAAGAAATTATCAAGGAAAACTGCCTGATATTCTAGAACCAATTGGTAAAATAGAAATCAAAGGATCCACCAATCACCTTTTGAAAGATTTCAAAAAGAAAATTCCTAGGAATATTATAGACAAATTCTAGTGTTCCCAGGTCGAGGAGAAAATATTATGAGCAGTCAGGAAGAAATAATTTAAGTATTGTGGAAACACAATCAGGATAGCACGAGATCTAGCAGCTTCTACACGAAAGTGTCAGAGGGCTTGAAATATAATATTCTGGAGGACAAAGGAGCTAGAATTAAAATGAAGAATCATCTACTCAGCAAAACTGAGTATAATATTTCAGGAGAAAATATGGATATTCAAAGAAATAGAGGACTTTCAAGCATTCATGATGAAAAGACCAGAGCTGAACTGAAAATTTGACTTTCAAAAAGAAGAATTAAGAGAAAGAGAAATCATAAGGTATTTACTAAAGTTGAACTGTTTACTTTCCTACATGGAAAGACAATATTTGTAATTCATGAGACTTTTCTCAGCACTAGGATAGTTGAAGGGAATATATGTGTGTGTGTGTGTATACATATACACATACACATATATATGTATATGTATATATGTATGTATATACAGATACATATGTGCATGTGTGCATAATATATATATTATACACATGTATATACATATGTGTGTATATGTATGTTTATATGTGTGTATATGTATACCTAGACAGAGGGCACAAGGTGAGCTGAATATGAAGGGATGATATCTAAAAAATAAAATTAAGAGGAGGGAAAGGAATATATTGGGAGAAGGAGAAAGGGAAAGATAGAATAGAATAAATTACTTCACATAAAAGAGGGAAGAGAAATCTGTTACAATGGAGGAGAAGAGCAGGGAGGTAAAAAGGAATGAGTCCACCTTAGTTTCATTGGAGTTGACATAAGGAGGGAATAACATACACATTCAATTGGGTATCTTACCCTATAGGAAAGTAGTAAGGAAGAGAAAAAGAGAGGAGGATAGTAGAAGAGAGGGCAGATTGTGGGAGGGAGTAGTCAGGAGAAAGCACTTTTTAAAAGGGACAGCGTCAAAGAAGAAAATGGAATAAGTTGGGGACTGCATAGGATGGAGGGAAAAATAGTCTTTCACAATATGACTACTCTGGAAATGTTTTGCATAACTAACTGCACATGTATAACCTATATTGAATTGCTTATCTTCTCAATGGGAGTGGATGAGGAGGGAAGAAGGGAGAGAACCTGGAACTCAAAATTTTAAAAACAAATGTCAAAATATTGTTGTTGCATGCAACTGGGAAATAAAATATACTGTCAGTGGGGTATAGAATTCTGCTTCAGTGTTGGGTCCCAGGGTGAGAGCTCGGCTGCCCATGTGAGACACTGGGCCGTGGACTCTGCCTAAGGCATTGAGTCTGCAACAATCTGATGGCTCTGGGGTAGGCGGCCTCCCTTACAGGATCAAGAGCTCCCCTGAAGGGATGGGCTGGGGGCGGAGCATAGGGCTGATAATGGTGTGTTGCTTTGGACAGGGGGGGGATGTAAAAATAAAGGTGATTGCAGCCAGACTTGTCTCAGGTGCTCTGTTGTCCTTTCACACACAGTGAGGTTCACTGAGGTAGTACCTCAGTGCCGTAGACGTCCGAAGACCATGTGAGGTAAGTAGACAGGTGATTGGAAGAGGCAGAACGTTTCACTTCAGAAACTTATAAGCTACATGACCCTGGTCAATTTCTTTAATGTGTCTTAGCCTCCTAACTATAAAATTGGAGTAAAAAAATAGCACCTCCCTCAAAAAACACTTAAAACAAACCTAGAACATTGCAGATACTTAATAAATACTTTATGACATGACTCTGGGCAGAAATGTGCATGCTGTGCACATTACCAAGTTATTAAAAAGCCTTTATTTCTCCACGGCTTCTTGTTGATGAATTAAAAGTGTTGAACTGGCAAAGCCAAGATGGCCAAACTTAAGCAGACACTTTTCTGAGCTCCTCAGTGAATTCCATCATGAACCTCTAAAAAAGTGAACCTGAACAGACTTTAGACGGAATCCATTGGGATGCAGAGCATGGCAGATTCCCTGTCCAGGAAACTGCCTACGTAGAAATGGGCAGGGGGAACGTGGAACACATGGGGGCTGTACCAGCATGGACCAGACAGCAGAGCACAGCAGACTGAGGGTAAGCCCAGGCCAGCAGATTCATCCACCCCAAGGGCGATTCACAGACATCTCATCTCAGGACAGAGGATTGGGCAGAGCTGAGTAAGAGAAAATGCATGGCAACAGGTTCTCATGGGGCTACAAGCCTGGATCCAGGATATTTAAAAATCACTTACCTGAACCTCTGGGAGCCAAGTAGGCAGAGTAAAACTTAGCTGCTCTAATCCCCCTCCCTGATCCTGAAAACCCAGATATTGATGTACCACCAAGTGTAAAATCCTGAAAGAGTGGAAGCGGCTGCAGGCCTGGGAGCCCTAGAAGAAGGAGATGACTGAAGCTCTGTCCAGCCTGAAATGAAGGGAGGTAGGTGTCCAAACAAGCCCCACTTCAGCTGACCAGTAGGAGATCATGAAGCCCAGGGGAGAGGAGTCAGCAAGCAATAAGACCAGAAGCCCAGGGATGCCTTAGCACAGTCAAGAAAATCTGCAGAAACCAGAGCTGCTGGACACCAGAAGTTGAGCCTGCCTGAGATGTAGCCCAGAGGCACAGAGGAGGAAACCTGAAGTGGCCAGACCACCTCTACACCACATGTTACTCTGTGAGCCTCAGAGTAACCCAGGGGACACACTGAGAGTCCTGGCCTTGACCTCAGCCTAGACACCCAGAGGCTATAGCACACATAGTTAACAACCAACCCCTACCTCCCAGCCTGAGAAGCATGGTACATCTGTAGCCCAGAAGAAGAAATCCACTCTAAAAGTCAGGACACAGGCAATGAAATTGGGCGAGAGGGAATCTGTGAAATCAAGAACAATATGATATTATTATAACGAACAAGAACAATCAAATTCAGAGGATAACATGGACTCCATACTCACACCTGAGACCACAGAAGGAAATATGAACTGACCTCAAGTCCCAAAAGCATTCTTGGAGGAGCTCAAGAAAGATTTTAAAAGCCAAATTAGAGAGGTAGAAGATAAAATTAAATCTACATTGACCAAAGTGGAAAAAAAAGATCTCACTGAAGAAAACAAATCCTTAAAAAGTAAAATTGGTGAACTGGGATGAGAGGTTCAAAATCGACCTGGAGAAAATATCTCACTAAAAAAGGAGCTTCAAAGACTAAGCAAATAAAATCATTCACTAAAAATAAGAATCAGTCAAATCTAAGCTAAGGACTCTATGATGCATCAAGAGTGAGTCAAACAAAACATAAAGATTGAAAAATTAGAAGAAAGTTTAAAATATCTCACAGGAAAAACAACTGACCTGGAGAACAGATCCAGGAGAGATAACGTAAGACTTACTGGTCTACCAAAAAGCCATGATAAAAAAAAAAACCTGGACAACATCCTCCAACAGATTGTCAAAGAAAAACTGTCCTAAGGTCCTAGAATAAGAGAGAAAAATACTCATGGAAAGAATTCACCAGACTCCTCCTGAAAGAGAGGACAAATTAAAAACTCCACAAAATATAGTAGCCAAATTCCAGAATTACAAGGTCAAGAAAAAAATACTGCAAGCAGCCAAAAAGAAAGAATTCAAATATTGTGTAACTACAGTCAGGATTACACAGGACCTAGAAGCTTTTACATTAAAAGGACAGAGGGATTGGAATTTGATAGTTCATAAAGACAAAAGAGCTTGAACTGCAACCAAGGATCAACTGACTGGCAAAACTGAGCATAATCTTTCAGGCAAAGAGATGATCATTCAATGAAATAAGGGACTTCCAGACTTTCCTGATGAAAAAGCCAGAGCTCAATGGAAAATTTGATCAGAAAATACAAGACTCAAGAGAGACATAAAAAGGTAAAAAAGGAAAATACATGCACAAACACATACACACACATGTACATACACATATGCACATAACTTGTGATTCAATAAGAGCAGTTTACATCCCTATAGAGAAGCTGATACCTGTCAATATTAAATTTATACAATTAGCATGATATTTTAAAGGGATATACATAGACAGGGGGGGTGGGTATAAATGAACTAACCTGATAATAAAAAACCTTATTAGGGGGATACAAAGTGAATAATGTAATGGGGGAAAAGGAAAGGATGAGGTAGAAAATGGTAAATTATGCTACACAAAGAAGCATAAAACAGTACTAAAGTAGAGAGGAAGGAAGGAGGCAGATGAGCATCATTTGAACCTTATTCTCATTGGTTCTGATTCAAAGAGGGATAAATAAAATCAGTTAAGTTTAGAATCCTAACATGAAAAGACACAAAAACTCATTAAAATAGTGGGAAAGGAGGGAGGGAGAGGAGCACTGCATGAAATTTATTCTCATTGGTTTGGGTTCAAGGAGGGAATAACGTACTTCGTTAAGTATAAAAATCTATTATGACCTACAGGCAGTAGGAAGGGTAAGGGGAAAAAAAGCAGGGGGAGAGTTAGAAGGGAGGGAAATAGTAGTAAGGGAAAAAGTTAGGTAAAGAGGGGTGCATAAGAAGGGAACAGTGAAGGAGGCAATGGTAAAAAGGAAAATTCTTAAGGAGGGGAGGGAAAAGGGAAAAATAAAAGCATAAACAGGGAAGGAAATAAGATTGAGTGAAAGACACAGATAGTAATCATAACTGTGAATGTGAGTGGGATGAACTCTCCCATAAAAGAGGAAGATAGAAGAATGGATTAAAAACCACAATCCCACAAAATGCATTTACAAGAAACACATTTGAAACAAGGGGAAATGCACTGGGTAAAGGTAAAAGGTTGGAGTAGAATATATTATGCTTCAACTAAAGTAAAAACATCAGGGACAGCAATACTTATAAATACTTAATAAATCAATACTTAATACTTATAAACAAAAAGCAAAAATAGATCTCATTGAAAGAGATAAGGAAGAAAACTATATCCTGCTAAAAAGTACCATCGAGAATGAAGCAAGATCATTACTTAACATATATGGACCAAGTGGTATAGCATCCAAATTCCTAGAGGAGAAGTTAAGGGAATTAGAGGAAGAAATAGACTACAAAACTATACTAGTGGGGGACCTCAATTTCCCCTTCTCTGAACTTGATAAATTTAATCTCAAAATAAACAAGAAAGAAGTTAAGGAGGTGAATTGAATTTTAGAGAGGATAGATATAAAAGATGTCTGAAGAAAAGTGAATGGGGATAACAAAGAATATACCTTCTTCTCGGTGGTACAGGGCAAATACACAAAAACTGACCATGTAATATGACATAAAAATCTCACAATTCAATGCAAAAATAAATAAATAAATGCTTCCTTCTTGGAAAACAATGCAACAAAAATTATATGTAAAAAGGGGCCATGGAAAGGCAGGCAAAACATAATTGGAAACTAAATAATTTAATCATAAAGAATGAGTGCATCAAGCATGAAATTATAGAAACAATCAATAACTTTATTCAAGAGAATGAAAATAGTGAGACAATATACCAAACTTGCCAGGATGCAGCAAAAGCAGTTGTTAGGTGAAACTTTAGATCCCTGAATGCATACTTGAATAAAATAGAGAAAATGGAGATCAATAAACTGGGCAAGCAACTGAAAAAGCTAGAAAATGAACAAATTGAAAATCTTCATTTAAATACTAAACTAGAAATAAGAAAACTAAAAGAGAGATTAAGAAAATTAAAATTAAGAAAAATATTGAATAAATAAATAAAACTAAGAGCTGGTTTTATTAAAAAAAAAACAATAAAATTGATAAGCCTTTAGTCTATATGATAAAAAAAGAAAGAAGAAAACCAAATTGCCAGTATCAAAAATGAAAAGGGTGGATCTACCTCTAATGAAAAGGAAATTAAAACAATAATTAGAAATTATTTTGCACATAAATTTGACAATCTTAGTGACATGTGTGAGTATTTACAAAAATATAAGTTGCCCAGATTAGCTGAAAAGGAAGTGATTACTTAAATAACCCCGTCTCAGAAAATGAAATTGAACAAGACATCAATGAACTTCTTAGGAAAAATCTGCAGGGCCAGATGGATTTACTAATGAATTCTGTGAAACATTTGAAGAATATGATACCAATAATTTAGGAAATATTTTGGAAAATTGAAGAAGGATTCCTACCAAACTTTTTTCTGACACAAATATGATGCTGATAACTAATTTGGGAAGAGACAAAACAGAGAAAGAAAATTATGGACCAAAATCCCTCATGAATATACATGCAAACATTTTTTTAAAATATTAGCAAAAAGACTATAACCACTTATCTCAAGAATAATACACTCTGATAAGGTAGGTTTTATTCTAGGTATGCAAGGGTTGTCCAATATTAAGAAAATTATCAGTATAATTGATCACATCAACAACAAAACTATCAAAAAACCATATGATTCTGTCAATAGATAGAGAAAGGCTTTGACAAAATAAAACATCCATTCCTATTAAAAACATTAGAAGTATAGAAATAAATGGAGTTTTCCTCACAATAATAAGTCACATCTATCTAAAACCATCAGCAAGTATTATAGGTAGTGGAGATAAGCTAGAATCATTTCCTCTATTTTGTTTCTTTTTACTATTTTAACTTTTATTTTTAGTTTACATCATTCATTTCCATGAGATTTTGAGTTACATATTTTCTCCCCATTTTTTCCCTACTCACTACCCCAAAACAGTGATCTCACTTTATATCCCTTGCCCCAATCTGCTCACTCCAATATCCTAGCCCATCACCCTTCTGACTTTCTGGTAGGGCAAGATGGATCTCACTACCCAAGTGCCTATATATCTTATTACCAGTTGCATGTAAACAACAGTAATAAAATAATTATATATATAAATACATACATATATACATACATGTAAATATATGTATATATTAACATTTGATTTAGAACTTTAAATTCTAGATTCTTTCTCTACCTCCCTTATCACCCACCCCCATTAGTAAGACAAGTAATTCATTATAGGCCATACATGTGTAATTGTGCAGAATATCTCCACAGCAGACATATTATGAAAGACTAACTGTATTTCCCTCCTTCCTATCCCGCCCCCCACTTGTTCTATTCTCTACTTTGTCCCTGTCCCTTTACAAAAGTGTGTGCTCCTAACAACCCTCCCCCCAAACCTGCCCACCCCTCCATTACCCCCCCATCTCCTTCCCCTTTACTCTCCTGTACA
>CM053580.1:183070840-183087505 GCA_028627135.1 Pseudochirops cupreus | reverse complement strand
ACCTGTATAGTAACCTGCTTAGTAACCAATTGTGTTAGTTAGATACATAAACCTAAAAACTGTATAAAACATTCCTCACCCCTCCCTTTGAACTGGCATGGAGCAGGCCCAGCTGGTAAATTAAAGCTCCTTAAAACTTTTTATTCAGACTCTGTGGTCACTTTGTTAAGACTCATCATTTCAGGCTAAGGTCTTTTCAGGCATTCACTTAGAGTGAGGTAATTCAGTGAATATGCCTCTTTAAAAAGTGAGTCAAGGGATGACCCCTTTAATTAGAAAAAAAAAAACAAGATAGGAGAGGAAGACCTTCAGGCTTGACAGGAGAAAATTCTGCTTCCTTTACCAAGAGCTCACCAGGAGAAAAATTCTCATTCTACCTCTCTGGGGCTTTTCTTATACACACACACACACACACACACACACACACACACACACACACACACACACACACACACACACAGCATTGGCTTCCTGTTTCAGCCAAACCCTTCCTGTTATGTCAGCAACAGGAGACAGAGTTCACACCTTCTGCCTCTTTCACAGAGGTTTGACTAAGGGCTAAATACCTGCTTAGTTGACATAAAAAAGAGTCTTCAAATTTAAATTAATTACCATTACAGAGGGTCAAACAACTGTCAGAAGGATATTATAGGGGTCTTTTTTGTGAGGCAGGACTCTGCTGCTTTGCTCATACTCAGATCTGGGGAACAGTCCTAGGGGCAGTCCCAGGGTGAGAAGGAACATTAGTGTAGCAAAGCTTATGGCCACAATGGAGGAGGAGATCTTCTTCATAGTTCAAGGACAGAAAACAGTACTTGTAGCTACTCACAGAGTAGAGTACAGGTCAGGAGAGTATTAAACACCTCTCCTTAGACCAGTGATTCTCAATCTTCCTAAATGCCACCACCCTTTAATACAGTTCCTCATGTTGTGGTGACCCCCAACCATAAAATTATCGTTGCTACTTCATAACTATAATTTTGCTACTGTTATGAATCGTAATGTAAATATATGATATGCAGGATGTATTTTCATTGTTACAAATTCAGCATAACCCACAGGTTGAGAACCACTGCTTTAGATCATACCACATCAGAAGAATTGAAAACTTGGAGGTCCTAAGAAATATCAATGAAAACAGCTGCACAAAGCCACTCAAGCTTGAGATAGTCACCATCTCTCCTGGAAGTAGATCCCTATTTTAACAAAGAGCTAAAAAATAACTAATAGCCTGGGAAAATGAGCAAAGAATTGAAAAAAAAACTATTCCAAGTTACTATAGTGACAAGGAAGATCATAAAACACATTCAGAAATAGGCAACCAAGTAAAACTGCTACATCCAAAGCCTCCAAGAAAAATATCAATTAGTCTCAAGTCATACAAGAACTCAAAAAGGACTTTAAAAATCAAGTGAAAGAGGTAGAGAAAAATTGAGAAGAGAAATGAGAGTGATGCAAGAAAATCATGAAAAACAAATCAAGAGCTTGGTAAAGGAGACAGAAAAAGATATTGAAGAAAATAACACCTTCAGAAACAGACTAAGCATAATGGTAAAAGAGATCCAAAAAAGGCAATAAATAGAAAAATGAATTAAAAAACACAACTGGCCAAATGGAAAAGGAGGTCTAAAAGCTCACTGAAGAAACTAATTCCTTAAAAAACAGAATGGATTAAATGGAAGCTAATAACTTTATGAGAAATCAAGATACAGTAAAAGAAAATCAAAAGAATAAAAAAATAGAAGACAATGTGAAATAACTCACTTGAAACACAAGTGACCTGAAAAATAGACCTAGGAGAGATAATTAAAAAATTATTGGACTACCTGAAAGCCATGATTAAAAAAAAAGCAAAAAACTAAACATTCTCTTTCAAGAAATTATCAAGAAAAACTACACTGACATTCTGGAAACAGAAAGTCAAATATAAATTGAAATGATCCACCAATCACTTCCTGAAAGAGATTTCAAAATCAAAAACTACCAAGAATACTATAGCCAAATTCCAGAGTTCCAGGTCAAGGAAAAAAATATTTCAAGTAGCCAGAAAGAAACAATTCAAGTATTGTGGAGTCACAGTCAGTATAAGACGAGATTAAGTAGCTTCTACATTAAAGGATTTGAGAGCTTGGAATGTGATAATTTGGAGGGCAAAGGAGCTAGGATTACAACAAGGATGACCTACTCAGCAAACCTAAAAATAATTCTTCCAGGAAAAATGTATATTTAATGAGATAGAGGACTTGTAAGCATTATTGATGAAAAGACTAGGGCTGAATATAAAAATTGACTTTCAAATATAAGACTCAAGAGAAACATAATGATGAAAACAAAAAAAGGGCATCATAAAAGACCTAATAAGTTTAAACTCTTTAAATTACTTCATAGGAAGAATATATTTGGAACTCATAAGACCTTACTCATTATTAGGTAGTTAGAAGGAGTATATATGGACAGAGGGCACAGGTGTGAGTTGAATATGAAGGGATGATATCTAAAAAATAAAATTAATAGGTGAAAGAGGAATGTATTGGGAGAAAGAGGGAGAAGTAGAATAGGTTAAATTATGTCACATAAAAAGAGGCAAGAAAAAGTATTTACAGTGGAGGGTAAGAGGGGGAAGAAAAGGGGAGTGAGTTAACCTTTCTCTCATGAGAATTGGCTCAAAGATGGAATAACATGTACAGTCAATGTGTATAGAAATGTACCTCACACTTAAAGAAAAATGGAAGGAATTGTAATAAAAGAAAGGGGGGGTGAACAAAAGGAGGGCAGATTGCAGGAGGAGGTAGTCAGAAGCTAAACATTTTTGAGGAGGGACAGGGTACAAGGAGAGAGATGATAATGTATATGGTGGGACAGGATGGAGAGGAAATACAGTTAGCAATAGTAACTATAAAAAAAGTCTTGCAGCAAGTTTTTCTGATAAATACCTCATTTCTCACACCTATGGGGAACTGAGTCAAATTTATAAAAGAAAGAGCCATTCCCCAATTGATAAATGATCAAAAGACATGATCAGTTTTCAGATGAGATAATCAAAGTTATCTATAGCCATATGGAAAGATACTCTTTAAATAATATGGAATGTTGATAAAATGGAAATTGAAACAGTTCTGAGATACTACCACACATCTACTATATTCGTTAATAGAAGAGAAGAGGGACATGACAAATGTTGGAGAAGATATGGAAAAATGAGACATTAATTTACTCTTGGGGGAGTTGTCGACTGATTCAATCATTCTTTAGAGCAATTTGGAACTATTCCAAAAGGGCTATAAAACCATGCATACCCTTTGACCTATCAATACCACTATTAGGTCTGTATATCAAAAGAGATTTTAAAAAAAGGCAAAGAGACCTATATATACCAAAATATTTACAACAGTTCTTTTCTGGGGCAAAGAATGAGAAAATTGAGGAGATGCCCATCAATCAGGCTGTTGTATATGATTATGATGGAACAGTGTTGCTCTATAAGAAATGATGAGTAGGATACTCTCAGAAAAACACAGAAAGACTTGCATTGACAGATGTAAAGTGAAATGTACTTTGTACAAATAACAGCAATATTGTAAGATGATCAGCTATGAATGAACTAGTTCTTCTCAAAAATACAATGATTCAAGATAACTCTGAAGGACTTATGATGAAAAATGCTATCTATCCCAAGAGAAAGAATTGATGCAGTCTGAATACATATGGAAGTATTTTTTTTGCTTTCTTTATTTTTCTTGAGTTTTTTTGCCCATGTTTTCTCTCACAACATGACTATAATGGATATGCTTTGCATGACTACATATGTGTAAGCTATATTGAATTGCTTCTCCTCTCAATGGGGGGAAGTGGAGTTAGGAACAGAGGAAGGTAGGAAATTTGAAACTCAAAGTTTTAAAAAATATATATTAAAATCATTTTTACATGTAACTGGGGAAAATAAATTACTAAATAAAAAGAGTAAAATATATATTAAATATACATATATGTATATATATATATATATATATGTATAAAAGTTTTCTTTATTCAGAAAGTAATAAGAGAAGATAGGCTGGAGAAAGAGGAAAAGTGAGCAACCCTTAAAGGGGTAGGGGTATAGAATATATATCCGTAAGGCTATAAAATCTAAATTCAAGTATAACCAAGAGGCTGAGGGTAAAGGTTATAGGGAGAGGATATGGGAGGAATCTTTGGAGGGGTTAGGATAAATAAAAGAAGAGCAACATAGTGGGTAGAAGTAAAGTAAGGAGTCAGGAGGCATATGAAATAAGAGACACACACAAATATAAAATAAAGATTGAGAATAGAAGTTACTAGAAAAAAAAAGCAGGTGTATTAAAGATGATATCAGAAAAACAAAGTAAAAAATAGATTTAATCAAAAAAGAAAAATAGAAAAATTACACTGTACATCAGTCATATTAATCTATATTGTTTTAAAGTATTTAAAATAATTAGACTGTATAAGTTTGCAACATTGCTGTGAGGAGTTGATGTACTTAGGAAAATATGGAAAGACTGACTCTTATGAAGGAAGATGTTACCCACCTTCAGGGCAAGTAAGCATTGTATGGTCTTACATAAATGCATATAAATGTATATATCTATATATAAGTATAATTTTATATATATTTTTATATATGTATATGTATATAAATATACATATATATATATATGTGTGTGTGTGTGTGTGTGTGTGTGTGTGTGTGTGTGTGTGTATGTCTTCCATGGTCCCAGCTCCTGCCTGAATCTAACCAACTGCCACCTGAGTTCAAAGTCAGACAGCTCCCAGTTTCTAATCCACCTCAAGTCCTTCAGAGTTTCTGTTCTTGGGGAGACAAGACTTAACATTCATGCACATTGCTGGCAACCTCATCAATTCACTTTCTGCCTGTGAAATTAACATAAACCCAAAACAGACAGACAAAGTACCAATACCACAGTCATGCTTCCTCTGGCAGCTCCAGCTAGCCCTTGGAAGTCCTTGGTAGCTCGGCTGGCCCTCAGAAGTCTTTGGCAGCTCTGGCTGGTCCTTGAAAGCTCTCAGCCAGAGTCTAGCTGGCTCTCACAAGAAGCTCCACCACCATAAGCTCCGTTCTCAAAATCAAAATCACTTTCTCGAACCTGGGCCTCTACTTCTCAGAATCCACAGAGCTTGCGCAAAGAAGTTCTGACTTTCCAGCTTGTGCTTTTCCTTATATAAGATATTAGCTCCTCCCTGTTCCACTTCTTCCTGTTACATCAGCAACAGGGGTTCATATCTTCTGTTTCTTAACAGATGCTTGATATAATTAACTTGAAACTATGTGTTAAGTACCTGTTTATTTTCTAGTACAAGGGGATCTTCAAATTCCATTACTCTTACACTTAGGGAGGGGGAAAGTAAGGGAAGGAAAAACGACAAAGCAAAAAGCACACAGCAGAGAAAAGAAGAAAACTTTAAAAAAAGCTGAAAAAAAAGATGGATAAATGAACAAAATATGTAGTATTTATTATATAGACTTTCTTGAAGTGAAAATTATTGCTGTTTATTTTGAATTCTCTCTTACATTCTGTTGTGCACAATGGCAATGCATTTTAAAAATTTTCTTATTTTGTATTCAGTCTGTTTTTTCCCTTTTCTTATTGTATATGTATGCTCAAAATAAATTAATAAAAATGAAGAAAAAATAGAAGCATAATCTTCTAACTCTATCCCTTCCCAGAGGGTGCGATATTCCATTCATACTTCTGTGATCTTATGTCTGTTTCTTGTATTGATCTCCTCTTATCTAGATAGTAGATATCTAAAATATATGTGTATATGTTATGGATAGAAATTTCAAAAGTAATCCCAGAATGACAATTTTTCATTCATTTGAATCTGTGATACTATCCTAAACTTAAAGGTAGAGACTGGATTTGTGACTTCATTGGTATAGAGAATTCACAGATAAGGAAATGCCACCTACCAATCTAGGTCCTTTTGTGTCCCCTTCTACAATTTCTATTCTTAAAGGAGAGGATTCTGGGAAGATGGCAGAGTAGGTCAGAACATTTCAAATTCTTAAGATTTTCTTCCACAAAACAGAAAAAATAGCACCTCTGGGTAATCATAGAGCAGTGGAAACAGAGGAGAGTAGGGGCAGAACAGTGGTTGTCCCAGGACAATCAGAGAAAATCAGAAGAAAATTCCTAAGATGAGATCTCCTCCCAGTGAAGAGTAAACACCTCCAGGCTAGGATACGCTTTGTCAAAAAGCCAGAAACCCTGGGATTAGCTGGGTTGGGAGGCTGCTTTTGCCAGTAACTTCTACTCCCTGCACAATGAGGGAAGTTGGGTGTCTGACCTGGGGAAGTTATAGGAAACTTCTCCTGACAAGGAACACAAGACCCAGATGTGCTATGGAGAGCTGCAGGAGAGAGAAGGAACCACCTTACTTACAGTGAGTGCAGAAGAAATAGGGTGGGATACTGTTACCTGTGGGCAATTACAGCAGGCTAGAGGTCTTTGAGGCCAAAGGCACCATCCTCCATACCTGAGGACTAGAGATGATAATAAAAACTAAATTATTACCCAAAAAATGCACAGGAAAAGGAAAAATAATCTAACCATAGAAATCTACTATGGGAAGAGAAAAGAGTGGGGTTCACCTTCAGACAAGGATAGTGAAGCAAAGAAAACCTCTTCTGCCCCAAAGAGTGACATCAAATGATCACTTGCCCAAAAAGAATTCATTGAAGAACTTTAAAAAATACTTTAAAGACCAAATGAGAGAAATTGAGGAAAAACTAATAAGAATAATACAAGAAAAACAAGAAGATTATGAAAAAAATCAATGAACTAGAAAAGGAGATACAGAATCTTAAGGAAGAAAATGACTCCTTTAAAATCAATATTGGGTAATGGGAAGTCAGCAAATTTATAAGAGATGAAGAAATATCAAAACATCTATAAAGAAGGAAAAAATAGAAGAGAATGTGAAACATCTCATAAGAAAACAAAAGATATAGAGAGCAGATCAAGAAGAGAAAACATAAGAATAATTAGACTACCTGAAACCTCTGATCAAAAAAAATAAAGAATTTTGATACAAGAATACAAGAAATGATTAAAGAAAATTGTCCTGAAGCATTAGAAAAAGAGAGGAAAGTAGAAATCAGAAAAGCCCACCAATCAACTACCTGAAAGAGAACCTACAAGGAAAGTCCCAGGAATATAATAGTCAAATACCCAAATCCCCAGATCAAAGACTAAATATTACAAGCAAAAAGAAAAAAATAATTTACATATGGTGGTACCACAATTGGAATCGCACAACACCTAGCAGTGGCAACAGTAAAAAGATCCCAGGTTTTGGAACATGATATATCAACGAGCAAAAGAACTGGGCTTCTAGCCAAAGATATCATACCCAGCAAAGCTAAGAATACCTATGAATGAAAAAAAAATGGGCATTTGATCAACTGTCAGACTTTCAGGACATTATTAAAACAACAACAACAACCCTCAACTCAATGGAAGATGTAAAATGTAAAACCTATGTCAAAGCTTGTTACTAGTAATTAAACAGCTTATAAGAAAGATTGGGGTATACCCGAGTATGATAAGACTTCAAAAAACAAAATTATTCAGGAACAGCTTAAAGAGTAATTATACAAATGAGGTGTAAGAGGAAGAAACAATACAGAGGAATTAGATGGAGGAGAGAGGAGCTGTTAGTTTTGGAAACCTACTTTCATCAGGAATGGATTTAAGAGGGGAAAATACATATACATCTAGGAGAGAATAAAAGTCTTCTATTTCAAATTTTTAAAAGAAATAAAAAGTCTAAGGGGATAGGGAAGAGGGAGAGGACAATTAAGGGATCTTCAGAGGAGAGAGTGAGGGAATAGGTTAAAAGGGAGATTCAGAAGGGTGATTAGATTTAGGGGAATCGGAGGAAAAGGGAGAGATTGCTGGAGTGGAAGTAGGTTAAGTAATAGGAGGGCTAGATAGCAGTACAAGTAAAGTAGATAAGTTTGGAAAGATAGGAAAAAAGAGATAAGCACAGACATAAATACGAAGGAGTAGAATCTCTTAAGGGAAGTATATGTTTATGTATTTATGTATGTATCTATTCAGGTAGGTATGTATATAGGAGAGAGATATCATTATTGTTCCCATTTTACAGATGAAGAAACTAAGGCAGATAGAGGATGTGACTTGCTAAGAGTAACAGTTATTAAGTGTTTGATACTGAATTTGAACTCAGATCTTCCAGATTTCAAGGACAGCAGTGTCATCAACTGCACTGCTTTTAACTGGATTGAATTTATATTACATTGATGACTAAGGCTCCTGATTTGTTTGAAGCAAATATGGGGTAATTAGAAAAAAAATTAATTCCCACATACATTAAGAGGAAACCTAGTTTGACTCACAGTGTTTCTACAATTATTGCCATTTGTTGAAATGTGATATGGCAGAAAATTTAGTACTTTTAGATTTAAAAGACCGGAGTTTATGTTCCACTTCTGTTTTTTACCAACGGTGTGTCTTTGGGAAATAACTCAGACTCTATAGGCCTCAGTGCTTTGTCTGTAAAATCAGGGGGTTGAATTAGATCATTTCTAAAATATCTGACATGCTGTCAAAGCTAAGCATTAATTTAATGCCAAATATCTTTGGAGCTTAGTCTGTGTAAAAAGAAAAATCAGATCAGATCAACAGCAATTTATGCTATTTTGTCCCTGTCAAGAATGAAATCTTACTAGGAATCAGTAGCCATCAATATGTGTTTTTAGAGAAAAATTCTCAAGATGAGATTTTTGTCCTTTTTTGATACTTACATGAGAAAGATTTAGGTTGTAAATTGAATGTAATTTATAATTTCTAATGCAGAAACCTTGATACTATATTATTAAAATTCTACATGAAATCATAAAATTTCATATATATTTCATAAATTATATGTTATTATATTATATTTCCTATAAGAGCTAGAAGGAACCTCAGATGTTTATCTACTGTAACTCACTCATTTTACATACACAGAAACAGAAACACAAGGATTTTTTTTTTCAAGATCACAAAGCTAGAAAAAGTCAGAGGAAGCATTTGAACCAATGTCCCCTGACTGCTTAGCTAACATTTTTTTCTACTATACAAAATTATTCACTTGTACTTGAAGCTATATATTTTTTGATTTAATTATTAAATTTGAATGTAGTCATGTGGATTCAATTAAGCACAGCCAAAAGGGACTATTTATCAGATTAAAGTTATATTGTGAACATGGACATCTACAAAATTTTACCACAATAATTTTGGGGGTTTAGAAGACGAGATAATCAAAGATCAAGATTACACTATTCAACTGAATACAAAAGGATATTAGCTATAAAGACTCATTGCCAATCATTTATTTCCCTGGAATTCACATAAACATATGGATAAAAAAATAAAATTTATTAAATAGAGAAATTCTATTTCCTTTCAAATTGCTAGAAGTTCATTGGCTAAGTACAGTAGGCCTGGGGTTTCTCAATAGTTGTCTATGCCAAAGACATAGCTAAGCAGTAGACCCCTCATCCTTTCTTGGTCTCACCATGATTCGATAGCTCTTCTCCTTTATTTTTCAACAATAAGTAATTCAAACCAGTAAGAAGCTAAGATGGCACATATAGATTTGAAAATGTTCCGCACTTAGATGACAACTGAAACAAGGGGAGCTAATGAGATTACCAAAAAGAGGTGTATAAAGATGGAAGAGAAGACTGCCCACAACAAAGCCCTGGGGCACATCCATGCATAGGGAGTGGGGGCATAGATGACAGTCTAGCAAAGAAGACTGAGAAGTCAGATAGATGAGGGAATCAAAAGTGAGTCATGCCACAAAAGCCCAGAATGTAGAGAATATCCAAGAGAAAAGCATAGTCAACAATATTAAAAGTACTAGAAGGTAAAGAAGAACAGAATTGCAAAAAGAAAAAAAGAGCACCAGATTTGATAATTAAGTGGCCACTGCTAACTTTGCAGGAAACAGTTTCAGATGATGGATGAGGTTAGAAGCTCTATTATAAAGGTTTGAATAGTAAGAGGTGAGAAAGATAGAGTTTAAATGGCTTACACAGAGGTTGTATTACTTTCCTGCCTCTAGGTGCAATTACACTATCCACTATTACCACCTAACTACCTCTAGATAACACAGTCAAATAAAAAGATATTTTAAAGGTGGGCAGTGTATATTGTGTAAGTGTGTATAATTCAGTAAGCATAATCTTTGCTCCCTCACACAGTGAAAATATAAAAAAATCTAGCAATGTTTTCCTTCCTCTTGGTCATTTTTTTATTTCTCAGAAACTAAAGCATCTCTGAAATCAAACCTCTTAAGATCTACTACTGATGTTGAAAGTTCAGAGAGTGACCTCCAAGTAGCAAGGTGCCTTTGTGTAAATTGCCAGCTGTTTTATACTTCCTTTTAAATTTTGGCATAAGAGGCTTAGATGATTAGTGTTTCTGGGTACTAGCTTCCTCTTTGCTGCCTACATAGAAGAATAAGTATGAATTATAGCTGACATATGCTAACAAAATATTACATTACCTAAGTGGCATTGAACATGTTTCCTATCACTGCTTAAGAGCCTAAGGCTTTTAGCCTAAGGGGTAGGAACTGGATTTGTGATATCATCAATAGAGGAAATTCTCAGGTAAAGAATCTTCCTCTACAAATGCAATTTGACATTAATGCAATTATAATTTTAGAGAGTTCAATGTAAGGCTTCAGCATTCAATGACTAGTTCAGCATCACTAAGCCAATATGTGTTAAAGACAGGAAGCAAGTCTGCCTAATGTTAAACATGCCTCTAACCACTACTTTGTACTGCTTCTCAAAGGCATTAGATCATCATTCATTTTCACCCAAAATACAAAAAGGGGTTGAACTTTTTTTTTTCCTAGCTCTATGCCAAAGCTAAAAAAAAAAAAAATTTAAAAATGATGCTTGCAAGGTCAGTGACCTTACAAAGAAAGAAATTTGTTATACTTTCTTAACTGTTTAGGCCATTGGTTCTCAATCATCCTAATGCCGCGACCCTTTAATACTCATATGTGGGCATATCTGCATGTGGGCAGACCCGCCTGGAGATGGATAGAGGAGTGGTGTTTTGGTTCCTAGGACCATCAGAAATATGTGTTTTCCAATGGTCTTAGGCCACCCCTGTGACCCCTGTGAAAGGGTCATTCGTCCCCCAAATGGGTCATGACCCACCAGTTGAGAACCGCTGGTTTAGGAGAACTTCAAATTAAGGAGTATAGATTGCCTTAAAAGGAGGACCACCCTTTAAGGTATTCAAGAATTATAAAATTGATTGGGGAAGAATAAGAAAGAGAAAAGTTTAAAAAATTTTGGAAGTAATGAAATTTTTCCTACTCCATATAAGTTATCAACAGCCCTTTACAGATGGGAGGGTAGAGGAGGGAAATCCACCCATTCTGCCTAGCAGAGTCTTCATACACATGTGGTAGACATCCCCCAAATTCCCTGAAAGGTTTGTGACCTGTCTGTTACCCTCAAACAAGTTTACCTGTCTGTGGAGAAGGATTTACCTGAGTGTGTCTGTTGCAGATACTACAACTTCTTGGAGCCGCAGCTGAAAATCAAGGGATTGATTGGACACTGAAGGTGAAAAGCAGTCCTGAAAAGGGTATGTCAAGCCCTCACACCAGAGGTACTGGTCCTCCCTTAATACCCTTCCTCAACACACACATGCACAGCCCATTTATGTTACACAAATGCATCTCCACGTGCTTTTTTCTTGGTCATTGTGTTCAAAATATGCCCTCCTTTCTATTGCTGTTTGATTATCCTGGGGGAGAGGACACTTACATGTATATATGTATTATTACATATGTTGTGATGATAATATGTCTTCTCACGTATATTATGATTATCTTAAAAATCTTTTGCCTTGAACATATGTGACTTGTTGGTTTCTTAAAATAAACATATTGGCAAGGGTTTGTCAATTACAATTTTTTAGAGACAAGCCCACAAGTTTCCTAATTTTTTCTAGAATTATTAATTTCTTTTATATGGCATACATTGTCACCAAAACTAGAATCAATTAAGACTATCTGAATATATTTTCTTCCTACATTTTAAAGGGGCTATCTGCTTCTAAACCTCCTCAAATAAAAAGTAGAGTGTCACTAAAGATAATATGATTCCATTTGATTAGGAGGATTAAAAATAATAGTTGGTAATAACTTGATGAGGTTTACTTTAATAAGGAAAAGATTTACATAAAAGTCCATATTCAACTGAGATTATAGAACAAAATCACGGGAAAAAAATATTTTAATGCATTATGGAAAAGCTTCTATCAGCTTCATGTAATTTATTTAGAGAGGATGACAATTATCTCTAACTGTGAAAGGTTAAGATGTAAATTCCTTCACACTGTGAGGAGATTTGGTCCAGGAATCTCTTTTTCGTGTATCATAATATTTTAATGTGACCTTAATTTTAGATAAGTACATTGTTATTATATTTAATAAAAGGGGGAAAAGGCTTTCTTGGATGGGAAATCTACCATGATAAAGAAACTGCTATCGGAACCCTTTAAGGGCTGCAAACAAACAAAAAAAATTAGCACTTTCATGTCCATTTGTGATAAGCAGGAAGGGACTTTAAGAGTCAGGACAAAGGTGAACATCAAATACATCTGAACATAAAAAATGACTATCTTTACCAAATTTTTCTCTATTTCTACTTTCCATTTTTCCTTCCTCTCCCCCTTCTCTTTTCTCTACTCCTTTTCATCATTTCCGCTTTTTCTCCTTTTCTCTCCTCTCCTTTCCATTTTAAAAAAAAAATTGTTCTTCCTTATATTTTCCTTCTTTTTTTCTGTCTTTTAAAATTACCCACATAAAAATGAATAAGTATTAAGTGTGTGCTAATTAAAAACTCAAATAAAAGAGAAGAAAGCCTTAAAATGTGAGAAGCAAAGGTATGAGAAACATTTCAGGTTAATTTTTTTTTCATTGACCTGTTTACTTTTAGTTCACAAGATTCAGTTCCATAATCCCTTGAGTTTCAGGTTAATTTTTAAGGTTAATTTTTAAAGGATATAACATGGATAGTTTGTTATCTTAATAGTAAAAAAAATTCTGGTTCATTACAAATTTATAAGAATGAATGTATATATATATATATATATATGAAACCATGTTTTGGCTTGCAGAAGCTAATGAGAAAAGAAGGAAAGCATGTATTCAATGTACATCATAAGTTATTTTCAGGGTGAGAGTTATTGAAACATTGGGCAAAACATGCATATACAACGTACAGAGATGCTCAGAAAGAGAATTACCTTATCATTAGACATGAAACCACACCGTTTCCAAATTATGCAGGAGATAGATGAAATAATATAAATATGTTTTAAAAATATATTCTGCTAGGAAATATGACCCTACGAGTCTTTCTCTATTTTTTTTAAATGAAAATGAGAAAACAGCACATCTTGATAGCAATTGCAAAATAATTGTGAGTGGAAGAATAAAAGGATGACTAAATCAGTACAAAAACACATAGTGGTAATGTGGACATCATTTTAATTCCCTGTGAGTAAAATGTAATACTCATTAAGTTGCAGAAATTAATTGGTAACCATCATAACCACAAATTTTCAATGAAATCATAAATGAACTTTGTGTAATTAACAGTTCTAGAACATCTTGTAATTATATTAGCAGCCCTGTTATTCACATAAAAATGTCATAGAAAATAAATTGTATTAATATTTTCTCTACAGCTTCATATTCAGTATGGTAAGTTACTCTACTAATAGCTAATCAGAAAATTATCCAAAAGCAATGCTTAAAAGCAACAACAATAGCTGAAGTAGCAACAGAAACAAAAATTCACCCAAGGAGAAAATGCCTAGATTTATTATAGGAAAATTGTTTCTTTGATAAAAATGAACAGCGTGGTACAAAAATATGTGCATTTATTTAACAAAGAAAGTATAATGTTCCACAACAAAATCTTATATATTATTTTATTATTTTTAGCTTTGCTGAAACCTCTTCCAAGAAACCATCCCTCGTTCCCAAATCTGAAAATTTCTCACCCTTCAACTTTCTTATACCCTCTCTCTTTTTTTCTTAAATGGAAATTTATCTGGATCTTTGCTTGAAGTCTCTCTTGTCTTCTGCCTCTGCGTGTGTGTGTGTGTGTGTGTGTGTGTGTGTGTGTGTGTGTGTGTGTGTATTATTGTATCCCTCCCACTCCAATTTGATTGTATGTTCTCTGAGACAAGAAACTGTTTTCCCTTTTTTTTTTACTTCCTCTCCTCCCCATGCATAGCACTCTTTTAATGACATAGGATATTTTGATTCTTTGAAGAATCTGAAATCTCGTGAATGAGATGAATAATATCAGTCAATAAATGTGTCTTATAAAGTGATATGTGCCAGACATTGTATAAGCACAGCCATGGTACAAATTGAAACCTGTTCATTCCTCCTTATAATGTATAATTCTTGCTCTTATTCCCCCCTATTTGTTGTGTTTTTACTGTGTACACAAAGTTGTCTGCTCTTACAGACATATAATACTTTATTTACAGACAAGAAAGACTTAATATGTTCCAACCATCATACTTCAGTGTGTAAGTACTAAATTATTATATCTTTGGATTTTTTTGTATTAAAATGTTTGATTTTTTAAATTGCTATCTTCTTTTAAAGAAGCATTGGTGTTTAATTGCAATAAGTAAAGACAAAAGCCATTTAATTATATTTCTCTACCATCGCCACTGTATGTGTATGTAAGTATGAACATTAATTTTTAAATTAAGCACAAATTAATTTCATACACTAAAGCTAGTATTTATTTGAGAGATTTTGATTCTAAAAAACCCAAGTTGGGTTCATAAATAAAATTTAATTGAAATAAAATATATCAGTAATCTGCTATTAAAATTTCAAGAATAATTTGTTGAGTTATCAAGCAACGAAGTTTTAAAAACTTGCGTTTCTGAAGATGTAGAGTCAATGTGGTATAGAAATCCATCTTGCCCTACAAGAAAGTAGGGGGGACGTGGGGGAGGATATAAGAGAGAGGAGATTGGGGGAAGGGGTATTCAGGATGCTTGCTCGCTATCTTGCAATGGAGGGGTAGGGGAGAGTTGGGGAGAAAAATTTATAACTCCAATGAGTTATAAATATATAAATATAAATATATATTTATAAATATTAATGTATATTTATATTATGTATTATAAATATATATTTACAAATAAATACATATTTATAAATATATTAATATAATATATATTCTAAATATATAAATAAATATAAAATGTGGAAATGAATGTCAAAACATAAAATATAAATAATATTTGAAAAAAGAAGTTATGTTTCCTAAAAAACTTTTAATGAATTTTGGCTTGGGATTAGTTAAGAATTTCCAACAATTTCTGAAATGGACTTAAACATACTTCTGCCATTTTATACAATATAATTATGTACAGAAGTGTTCTCAACATTGAAGAGTATAAAATCAAAATATCAAACAACTTTGTAAAATGTTGAAGATGCATCTATGTCTTACAGTATCACATTTTCCACCAAGACTTAATTTTTATGTAAAAACAAATGAGCACTCATCTATCTCATTAGTATGCAAATTTGCTGCCATCTTTAATAAATGGTAAAATTATAAGTATACCAAAGAATTGTTTTAAAATCAATTTCTTTTTTTAATTACATTTTGTTTATTTTTAGTTTACATCATTTCCATCATTACGATTTACATCATCACCCATTTACATCATTCCAATCGTATGTTCATTTCCACAAGATTTTGAGCTACAAATTTTCTACCTGTGTTTCCCCTACCCAGCACCCCAAAACAGCACTCCCATTGTATACCCCCTACCCCAATCTCCTCTCCCCTATATCCTACCCTCTTTCCCCTCTGACTTTCTGGTAGGGCAAGATGGATCTCCCTACCCCAATGTATGTATATCTTTTTACCAGTTGCATGTGAATGATAACAACAACAACAACAACAACAACAATTTATACATATTTTTAAATATTTTACTTTAAAACTTTAAATTCTAGATTCTTTCCCTTCTTCCCTTGTCACTCACCCCCACTGGGAAGACAAGCAATTCAGTATAGGCCATATATGTGTAGTTAAGCAAAACATCTCCACAATGGACATATTGTAAAAGACTGACTACATTTCCCTCTATTCTATCCCAGCACCGACTTGTTTTATTCTCTACTTTGTCCCTATCCCTTTACAAAAGTGTGTGCTTCTAACAACCCTCCCCCTCAACCTGCTCTCCCCTCCATTATCCCACCTCTCATCCCCTTTCTCTCTACTCTCCTGTAGGGCAAGACACCCAATTTAGAGTGCATGTCATTCCCTCCCTAAGCCAAATACAATGAGAAGAACGTTGACCCATTTCCTTTTGCCTTCCTGGTCTTCTCCTCCATTGTAGCAGTTATCCCTTGCCTCTTCTATATGAGATAATTAACCCTATCCTGTCTCTCCCTGTCTCCTGTCATTATATTCCTCTCTCACCTCTCAATTTCACCTTTTAAAAATCATCCCTTCCTATTCAATTGATCCTGTGCCCTCTATGTATACCTATACACATATATACACACACTCATATATGT
>CM053580.1:183020444-183070340 GCA_028627135.1 Pseudochirops cupreus | reverse complement strand
GCCGCAGCTTCAGGCCAGGCTGGTTTCAGTTCGCAGTGCTGATATGGTTCCTTGTAGGCGAGCTGACTTTAGTTAGAAGTATCTTTGTGTGTGGGAGTTCCAGGATTGGTTTAGAGTCCTATTTCATGGTTATTTTGGGGTGGCTATGTGAGAGCTGCAATGTGTTGCTGCTGCTACGCCGCCATCTTGGCTCCGCCCCCCTGGCTCCTTAACTTTTAATAAAATATTTCTCAGATTTTAAATTAGGCTTATTTTTCATTGTTTCTTAGTATGAATTTGTATATTTTTTTCCAAATTGGCATCTTTGAAAAAAAAATGTGGACCGTTTGCTATATTGACTGGTAAAGGTATAAATTATATCATTGCATTTAATAATCCTCCAATGTTACAGAATAATGGGTGCTTCTATACATTGGTTAGTTAAAATGATCCTGTTGTCCTATAGAATAAGGAGGCAACATGATAAACCATGTGGGGAACAGAACACCAACTTTGGAGATGGAAGAACTGTGTTCTAATTCTGCCATTTTTACTGCCTGTGCAACCTCAAGCAAATCACTGAACATTTACAAGCCTCAGTTCCTTCATCTGTAAGCAAGATGACTTCTAAGGCTCTATCTAGATATTTAATCCTATATATTATCCAGGTAAGGGCTTAAGCGAAGAAGGTGAGTGGCCCAAGCTATGTTTATGGCCTAAAGCTTTGTCAACAAATACAAAAAAATCAGGAGTTAAGGGATGTGGGCACCTGACATTTTTCCTAGTGAGAAGAATTATACAAGGGATACTCCAAATGTCATATGCACATTTGATAACAAATATGCTCAGACACTGGTCAAAACTATAGACCAAAAAATAAAATGTCTTTCCAGATATTCTGAGTTAGTGATAGTAATCAAGAAAAGTCACATTAACATTGGCACAATAATAAAGGGGCTCTTTTTGGGTGAATGTTTATTTTTATTTTAATTGATATATTCATTTATTACTTTCTTTTACAAAAAATTTACCCACTGTAATACTGAGAGTACTACTTCCTGTATCTAACAGTTATATTTTTCTGCTTCATCACACTCACTATTCACTTTTCTTTTATTGTTAATATGATTTCCAATGTTAGTTCTTCAGAGGCAATGGTATTGCTGGTCTCACTGTCATAGAGCAACACTTGTAAATATCTTTTATTGTAAAGATGGGCCTTTGCTCTCATGGGAAGCTTGCAAAAAGGAAAGTGTTTTCAACTTCCTGAAAGCAATCCAACTCACAATCCATTCTTCTTTTTCAACTCTGGGTTCAGTTCATTATCCATTTGTACTATTTGACCCAGATACACAAACTGTTAGACAAACTCTATAGGTGGCCTGTGGATAAATGTTGAAATATGGGCAATAACCATTCTTCATTTATTTTGTTGTTCCTGTGTGGACGGAAAGGGTGTATTATTTAGAGTGATACAGATCTCTCCCAGGAACCTCTGCAGTGTCCTAGGGTTTTAAGAAACCAACACAATGTCATCTATCAAGACACAGAAAACCTCACCGTTTAACTCTTGGACTTTGACACTGTTCTAGATATCTTCCATTACAATGGTGAATAGTTTTAGTAATCTTTTATGCTTCATCTATTTGATTTCAGAATGTCATAGGGCAAGTTTATTTCTGTTTCTTTTTCATCTTTCATGGAATCTTGAATGATTCTGATATTTGAAAGAAAGACACTTTGTAAAAGATACCTCTATAAGTGCCTCAAGGACTGTCATGTTTGTACACAAATGTGATAGTTATGCTATTCCTGGTTGAAAAAACAAATGTTCAGAGGGCTGGAGCCAAGGTGATGGAGTAAAAGTATGGAATTACTTGAGATCTCCCCCAAACCCCTCCAAATACCTGTAAAAAATGACGCAAAACAAATTCTAGAGCTATAGAACTCACAAAATGGCAGTGAAACAAACCTCCAGCCCAAGACAAACTGGAAAGCCAACAAGAAAGGTCAAGTACTGGGCTGGGAGTAGAGTGCAGTCCAGTATGTGCTGTGCTGGCATAGATAAGGTCAGAGCAGTCCTAAGGGGACTGAATTATTGGCCTCTGTAGCAGTTTCCAGACTTCTCAACCCACAAATGTCATACACAATGAAGAAAGTCAGTCAGAACACCCTGTGAGACCTGGTTGAGAGAGAAGCATGATCCAGCCCCTGCCCTGGGGAGGTAGAGGTGGTGGGTGGCAGCGACAGCAGCAGTGGCTGCTTGCAGAGCTCTGGGCCTTCAGACAATGGTGGGGTATAGAGTGGCCAATCAGAAGGGGATTGCAGGGATCTCTTTGCTGGTACTGAGGCAGGAGTCACTGGCTTGGCCCTTCTTGGATCTGGGTGGTGATCCTGGGGTAAGAGGGAATGCTGGTATGATGGAGATTGTGGTGCAGTGGGAAGGGAATTCTCCTCATGGTTTCAAGGCAGAAAAGATTGCTTACAGTCACTCACAGACAAGAGCACAATACAAGAAGAAATAAACACCTGTCCTTTGTTCATATCATGTTGGAAGCCCTAGAAATGTACAGGTCCCTAGAAGTATCTCTGCAAACAACTGCACGAAACATCTGAAGCTTGGGACAGTACACTCAACTCCACTCACCACCACTGGAAGCAGTATCTTGTGTTGACAAACAGTTGTAACATCAAGTATTTGGCTGGGAAAATGAGCAGGCAGCATAAAAAAATACGCAGACTATAGAATCTTACATTGGTGATTCTTCTTCGTAGAAAATCAAAACCTACAAATCAGAAGAAGAAAACAAAGTCAAAGTTTCTAAATTGAAAGTCTCCAAGAAATATATGAATTGGTTGCAAGTGACCTCAGTGACCATGCCCCCATCCCCCACTAATCTAAAGAAAAATATTAGAAATTAAGTTGATCTGTACATGACAAAAGAGAGCTCAAAAAAGGATTTTGAAAATCAAGCAGCTGCCACTGCCTGGCTGCCTCAGGAGCTCCGGGCCTGTAGATTATAGAGGTACCAAGTGACCATTCAGAGGGTAATCACTCTTGCTTTAATCTGCTTGAATCTGGATCTTGATCTTGGGTGGTGGTCCTGGGGTGTGTGACCAGGGAGCCAGAGTGTGGGGAGCCAAATAGGCTTGATCCAGGACTCAGACAGAGACCTTAGTATTGTACTCTAATTCCTTGCAAGGTGACGTGGCTTGCAAAGGCTGGCTCCTTCGAAAGGAATTTCAGGGGCACACCAAAAAAGACCTGATCCAGGACTGAGACAGAGACCTTAGTATTGTACCCTAATTCCTCTCAAGGAGATGTGGCTTGCAAAGGCTGGCTCCCCCAAACGAACCTTGGGGGTACACTTGAAAGGACTTCTGTCTGATATCCTGACATCAAAACCTTTACCCCCAAACTTCAGGCACCAAAAAGGACATGTTCCTTATCATACTATACTAAAAGACTATTGCAAGTAAAAATGCTTCATTCTCCAGGATCTGGCTTCTATACAGATATCTTTGAGACTGGTTTCCATGCAGATGTCTTTGAGATTGTGGCCTGCTCTCAGAGAGCATCTTTTGTCCTGTAAGATACATTTTGATGAAAGACAACTGACCTTCCCCATGACTTCCCGGGTCCTTGATAGCAAGCCTTGTCTTATCCAAGCTACTTCCCAGGTATGGTAGACTATTCTGTTAGTAACAATATTCCAGGACATGACTGAGATAAGGATATTTGAATCTTTGTCATTTGGATCTTTAAAAACTTTGTTCTAAGTGTCAATAAATGAAGTTCATGGTTCTTGCTTGGACTACCCATATTGTCTGGCTACTTCTCTCTCTCTCTCTCTCTCTCTCTCTCTCTCTCTCTCTCTCTCTCTCTCTCTCTCTCTCTCTCTCTCTCTCTCTCTCTCTCAAATTTCTAGAACCAGAGGGTAAAATAGAAATTGAAAGAATCCACTGATCACCTCTTGAAAGAGATATCAAAATGAAAACTCCTAGAAATATTCTACCCAAATTCCAGAGTTCCCAGTTGAAGTAGAAAATATTTCAAACATTCAGAAAGAAACAATTCAAATATGGTGGAAACCAAATCAGAATAACACAAGTTCTAGCAGCTTTTACATTAATGGATCAAAGGACCTGCAATATAATATTCTAAAGGTCTAAGGAGGTATGATTAAAACCTAGAATCACCCACCCAGCAAAACTGAGTATAATACTTGAATGGAAAAAATGTATATTCCATGAAATAGAGGACTTTCAAGCATTTTGATGTAAAGAACTGAGCTGAATAAAAAATTTGACTTTCAAATACAATACTGAAGAGAAGCATGAAAAGGTAAACAGGAAAGAGAAATCATAAGGATATTAAAGTTGAACTGTTTACTTTCCTACATTTAAAGATGATATTTGCAAATCATGAGACCTTTCTCAATATTAGAGTAGTTGGAAGAAATATACACATATACATAGCGGTCATAACGTGATTTGAATATGAAGGAATGATACATGAACATAAAATTAAGGGGTGAGAAAGGAATATATAGGGAGAAGGAGAACGGGAGAGATAGAATGGGGTAAATTATTTCACATAAAAGAGGCAGGAAAAAAGCTTTTACAAAGTAGGGGAAGAGGAAGAGGTAAGAGGAAATGAGTGAACCTTACTCTTATTGGATTTGGCTTAAAGAGGGAATAACATACACACTCAGTTGGGTGTCTTACCTTACGGGAAAGTAGGGGGGAGAAAAAAAAGTAGGGGGGTGATAGAAGGGAGGGAAGATTGGGGGAGAGGGTATTTAGAAGCAAACACTTTTGAAAAGCAGAAAATATAATACATTAGGAGTCGAATAGTATTGAGGGAAGTATAGTTAGTCTTTTGCAATATGACTATTACAGAAGTGTTTTACATAACTAAGCCTAAATAACCTATACTGAATTTCTTACCTTCTCAATGAAGGTGGGTGGGGAGGGAAGAAGGGAGAGAATTTGGAACTCAAATTTTTAAAAACAAATGCTAAAAAAGTGTATTTTTACATGCAACTGGGAAATAAGAGCTACAGGCAATGGACTATAAAAATCTATCTTGGTATATTAAAAAGTAAGGGGAAAGGGGATGCTGGGGGATAGAAGAGAGGGCAGACTGAGGGAAGTGGTAATCAGAATGCATAACATCTTGTGGTGATGTGGGAGGGGAGAAACAGGGAGAAAATGTAGTACTCAAAATCTTGTAAAAATGAATGTTGAAAACTAAAAATTATTTTGTTAATTAAAAAATAAAAAATATACTTGCTGCAAAAAACACTTTTGAATTTTTCGTTTTTTCTCTAGGTATTCTTTTTTCTATTTTCATTCTTTACTGGGATAATGTTGCTTACTTTATATTTTACAAAGCTTTCTTTAAACAGGTTTTTAACATCTACTGTTTCTACTATATTATCTCTATTTTTTGTTGTTTTTGATTTTTTAATTAACTTTATTTTTAGTTTACGACACTCATTTCCACAAAATTTTGAGTTGCAAATTTTCTCCCTGTCCTTCCCCTACCCATCACCCCAAAGCATCAATCCCATAGTGTACCCCCTCGCCCAATCTGCTGTCTCCTATATCTTCTCCCACCATCCCTCTGACTTTCTAGTAGGAGAACATGGATCTCCCTACCACAGTGCCTGCATAAACCATTTCCCAGTTGCATGTAAATAATAATGATAATAATAATAATAATAATAATAATAATAATAATAATATGTGTGTGTGTATATATATATGTGTGTATATATATATATATATACACACATATATATATGTATATTTTTTTTTAACATTTGATTTTAGAACATTAAACTCCAGATTCTATACCTTCCTCCCTCATCGCCAACTGAGGACAGACACTCGAAAGACAAGCAATTCAACACAGGCCACACATGTAGTTATGCAGAGCATCTCCACAATGGACATATGGTGAAAACTGACTATATTTTGCTCCCTGCTATCCCTCCCACCACTTGTTCCATTCTCTGCTTTGTCCCTGTCTCTTTACAGAAATCTGTGCTTCTAACAACTGTCCCCCCCAACCTGCCCTCCCCTCCATCAACAGCTCTATCATTCCCTTCCCCCCTACTCTCCCACAGGACAAGATAACCAATTTGGAGTGTATGTCATTCCTTCCCTAAGAAAATTCAATGAGAGTAAGGTTGACTCATTCCTTTTGCCTTCCTGTTTTTCCCCTCCATTGTTAACAGGTATCCCTTGCCTCTTCCATATGAGATGATTAACCCCATTCTGTCCCTCCCTGTCTCTTCTCATTCTAATCCTCTCCCACTTCTCAATTTCACCTTTTAAAATATCATTCCTTCCTATTCAGTTGATCCTGTACCCTCTGTCTATATATATCTGTACACATATATACACAGACTCACATATGTATTTATACGCATATATACCCTCCCATATACACATATGTGTATGTATACATATATATAAATACATATGTATGATGTACGTATGTATGTATGTATATACACATTTATATTCCCTTCACCTATCCTCATACTGAGAAAAGTTTCATAAATTACACTTATCATTTTTTCCATGTTGGTGTGTAAATAGTTCAACTTTGATAAATTCCTTATGATTTCTTTTCCATGTTTACCTTCTCATGTTTCTTGTATTTGAGTGTCAAATTTTCTATTCACTTCTTGTTTTTTCCTCAAGAATGCTTGAAAGTCCTCCACCTCACTGAATGACCATATTTTCCCCTGAAACATTTCAGTTTTGCTGGGTAGGTGATTCTTGGTTTTAATCCTAGCTCCCTTGATCTCTGGAATATGATAATCCAGGCCATTTGATCCCTTCATGTAGAAGCTGCTAGATCCTGTGTTATCCTGATTGTGTTTCCGCAATAATCAAATTGTTTCTTCTTGGGAGCTTGTAATATTTTCTCCTTGATCTGGAAACTCTGGAATCTGGCTATAACATTCCTAGGAGTTTTCTTTTTAGGATCTTTTTCAAGAGGTGATGGGTGAATTCTTTTGAGTTCTATTTTGCTCTCTGGTTCTAAAATATCAAGGCAGTTTTCCTTGAGAATTTCTTGAAGGAAGATTTCTAGGTTCTCTTTTTGATAATGGCTTTCAGGTAGTCCAATAATTTTTATATTGTCTCTCCTGAATCTATTTTCCAGGTCAGTGGTTTTTTCGCGGACATATTTCACATCACCTTCTATTTTTTCATTTGTTTGGATCTGTTTAATAGTATCTTGTTTTCTCATAAAGTCATTTGGTTCCATTATCTCCACTCTAATTGTGAAGGAATTATTCTCTTCTGCAAGCTTTTGAGATTCTTTTTCCATCTGGCAAATTTTACTTTTTAAGGTATTCTTGTCCTCATCGGCTTTTTGGGCCTCTGTTGCCATTTGAGTTTAACTATTTTTTAAGGTGTTATTTTCTTCAGTCAGGTTGTTGACTCTCCTTTTGTGATTTTCTTGCACCATTCTCATTTCTCTTTCCAATTTTTCCTCCACGCCCCTTATTTGATTTTCAAAATCCTTCTTTAGCTCCTCTATGGCCTGTAACCAGTTTCCATTTTTCTTGGGAGCTTTTGGTGCAAGAGTTGTGGCTGCATTGTCTTCCTCCCATTCCATGCTGTGATCCTTTTTGTACCTAAAAGAGAAATCTAAAGTTGGATTGCTGGGCTTAATTTGCTTCCTTTGCCTGCTCATGTTGCCAGTCAATCACTTGGCTTTTGAGCTCAGTAGAACTCTGCTTTCAGAGGGGAGGGCTCTGTCCATAATTGCTGAGATTTTTGCTACTGCCAGAGCTATTAGGAGGCTGCCATCTCTGCAGGCCCCACCACCTTTGGCTCACTGAAAACACACCTCAGGACCACCACCCAAGACCACAATCCTGATCTAAGTAGCTCAAGGTAAGAGCACTTAGCCTCAGAATGATCGCTTGGCCCCCCTGCAATCTGCAGGCTTCAAGCTCTGAAGCAGTCACTTGTAAGTGGCTACAGGGCTGCCACTTTAGCCACTTCTAGTTCTGGGGCATTTGGCCAAACCCTCTCCCCCAAATTTATCCAAGTTCCACTAACCTTTCCCTTTTTCCTTGGCTCTTATGGGTTGATAATTTTGGAAACCACCACAGCTGCCAGTGATTTGTTCTTCTGAATGCTCCAACAATGGTTTCACCTTGGCTGCCCTTGAACTATACCCATGAGTTCATGTGGTGGTGGTCTGGCCTCCCAGAGCACTGCGATGAACCCCTTTCCGTCTGTCTGCCAGACTGCCTTCAGTGGGAACTTTGTTTCTCTGCCATTTTGTGTGTTCCGGAGCTCTGAGATTTCTTTAGAGTCATATTTTGTAGCCATTTGAGGTCATTATGGGGGGAGCTGCAGAGTTTTGCTGCTTCTATGCCACCATTTTGACTCTGCACTTATCTCTATTTTTTGTAATGATTATGCTCATATCCATCAATTATTGCTGACTTATAAATTAATTGAGGTCTATAAGTGCTATTCCTCTACTATTGGTATTATATTGGCGTGGCTACAGTTACTTAACTTTAAGCTGAGAAATAAAGACAGAAACAGATGGACCTTGAAAAATCCATTTGTATCTTAAAGTTTCAGATTACTGTAATTATTGATTAATTCCTGTAATTGATAATTATATCATTTTATTAAGCCACTGTAGAATAATTGAATAGTTATTAAATATAGATATGTTTTATATATAGATATTTATCTATTTATATATTATATATTTATATTTTATATTAATATACTTATATATTAATATAAATTTATTGATATAATTATATATAATATATATTATATATTTACATAATATATAAATATATAATATTTATGTATTATAAATATATAAAAGATAAAAATACATATATAGACATATAGATAACCATTTATCTTATATAATGAAACAAGTTATAAACTGATTAATACATTCCCCAAGCTCTTCAATTAGTTGAATAGTATTTCCAAACCCAATTGTAATAGTAATGGGAATTTGAAGATATTCCCTGCCCATTAATTGATGTAAGTAAATTTGAAGACTTTCCCTGCCCTTAATTAGCCAAATGTAATCACATGAAGCCTGCAGTTGCAGTAGCTTGCTGAAAGGTTGGAACAGGAAGGAGCAGAAGAGAGCAAGAATAGAGCTGGGAGCAGGCAAAATAGAGGCAGAGCAGCTAGAATGAGTGAGAGAGGGGTGTTTTTGATTAAGTTAGCATATTTTGTTTTGAAAGCCTGAAGAGAGAAGGCTTGAGGATGTAGATGCTCCCTGCATTGGTAATATCTACCAACTTCCTAGCTGCTATGAAGGAGGCGGCATTCTGGTGTTGGGATTTGACTTTCTGGTGTTTAAAAAAATGTTCTGGATCTGATTTCCATGTGGAGAGACTACAAAATTTTACAATTCAGAACTACACCAGCATATTCATAGCCACTGTGGGCACTGTGAATATCAAATTGTCATTATACCAATCCACCTGTCATTCATAAATTTCTGATAAGTAGGTCAATATAATGAAAGAGCAGACCTGATTTATCCTTCTGTGTGGTTTTTCAATTTTTACAAGATATAAAGTTGGTTTGTTGGGAAATTATAATTATTACAACCTTCAATCCTCACTCTAGATCATAAATAACAAAGTCTCAAAGCTTTCTCAAAAAAAAAATACATCCCTGAGTATTCGCCCAAACCCATAGCATTTTTTATTTTGTTTTAAAAACTTAGCCTTGGGGGTGGAGCCAAGATGTCTTAGTAAAAACATGGACTTGCTTGAGCTACCACTCCAACCACCTGAAAACCTATAAAAATGACTCTAAACAAAGTGCCAGTGAGAAATTAATATCCTGATGAAGGAAGCGTGGCAGGGAGAGAGGAAGGGTCTATGGCCCTGAACTGGAATGACAGAACAGTTGCATATGAGTCACACCAGCCCAGACTCACAGCACAGACCAGCAGGAGCAGATTTCAGGGGACTGATTCATTTTCAACTGTGGTGGCTGCTAGAATTCTCAATCCATAAACACCAAAGAGAAAGTAAAAGGTCATTGGGGAACTTTGTTGGAACAGGGTGAGAGAAGTGAGAGAAGTGAGCCAGAGCAGAGGCAATGGTGGTGGTGGCAGAAACACTTGCAGCTGCTATGCATGGCTGCCTCCTGAACTCCAGGCCTCCAGATTGTAGCAGGACCAAGAGGCCATTCCAAGGGTAGTCCCTCTTGCTTTGACGTGCTTGGATCTGGGTCACAGTCTTGGGTGGCAGAACTGGGGTGAGGAGCACTAGTGTGGAAGAGCTTGTTGAGGCTGTGGAAAGGGAGTCCTCCTCACAATTGAGAGGCAAGTACCCAGAATAAGCTTTGACAACAGCTGTGAAAAATCCCAGAAATTTGGGAAACAGTACTCTATACTCTGGAAGCCCAGTTCTACTGTGGCAAAGAGCTCAAAAACCAAGAAACTGCCTGGCAAGTTGAGGAAACAGAGGAAGCTAAATCAAAGCATAGACTTGTTTCTTGGTGATAAAGATGATCAAAACAGAACCAGAAGACAACAAAGTCAAAGGTCCTTCATCCAAAGCCTACAAGAAAAATATAAACTGTTTGCAGGACATAGAGGAGCTCAAGAAGGATTTTGAAAATCAAGTAAGGGAAGTAGAGGAAAAATTGGGAAGAGAAATGAGAATGATGGAATAAAATCATGAAAACAGAGTCAATAGGAAGTTTGTTTTGCTTGAGACTATTTCCTACACAATATTATTCTCCCTAGTAATACCTCCTGTTTTTTCCTATTCCCCAATTGTTTCTCTACTGAGTTTCATGCATCAAACAATAAAGTGTGTGAGTTCAACTCTCATTCATTCATTTAAGTGGTTTGAAATGCATAGATTTGAAGCTCCTGCAAGGCAAAGATTGTCTTTTTTTTCCCTTTTGTATATCTCTAGTAGTTAGCACAGTACCTGACAAATATAAGACACTTGTAGGATTACTATCAGCTTTGCAAGTTAGTATTGCATTTTGCTACATTGTTTTACATGATGTCCTCTCTTTTGTAGTAAATACTGCTAAATATGATATAATCTTGACTATAATTCCTTGATATTTAAATGTTTTCTTTTTGTATGTTTGCACAATTTTAAGTTTTTACTTATGTGTGGAAGTTTTAGATTTTGGCTATGACATTCCTGGGACTATTATTTATTTAGGGCTATATTTTAGGAAGTAATCTGCAAATTTGCTCAAACCAAAGCAAATTGTAAACAGGACTCTATAAAAACCTAGGAGAAGTGGAGAGAAAGATTTGATTTTTTTAAAAAATAATAAATGAAAGAAGGAATAATATACACAATTAATTGAATGTAAAAATCCATCTTACTTGACAGAAAAGTAGAAGGGGAGGGGACTAAATTAAAGATTATCAGTTAAATAATATATATGTCAGCAAGCACCCTAGCATACCCAGGATGGCTGCTAGCCCAGGTTCTTAGATCTGCTTTTCTAAAGGAAAGCAACTTAAAAACCTCACAATTCAGTGTCAAAACACAGAAATATTAAATGCATTCTTTTAAGATCATGATGCAACAAAAATCTTATGCAATAAAGGGCCACAGAAAGATAGAGTAAAAACTAATTGGAAACTAAATAATTTAATCCTAAAGAATGAGTGGATCACACAAGAAATTATAGAAACAACTGGTAACTTCATTCAAGAGAATGACAATAATGAGACAACATACCAAAACTAGTGGGATGCAGCAAAAGCAGTCCTTATGGGAAGCTTTATATTCTGGAATGCATACATGAATAAAACAGAGAAAATGGAGGTCAATAAATTAAGCATGAAACTGAAAAAGCTAGAAAAATAATGCATTGAAAATTCCTAACTAAATACTAAATCAGAAATAATGAAAACCCAAGGAGAGATTATTAAAACTGAAATTAAGAAAACTATTGAAATCATAAATAAACCTAAGAGTTGCCTTTATAAAAAAAAGCAATAAAAATGATAGACATTTGGTCAATATAATAAAAAAAAAAGAAATAAGGAAACCAATGTGCAAGTATCAAAAAGGAAAAGGGTGAATCTACTTCCAATGAATAGGAAGTTAAAACAAAATTTAGGAATGATTTTGCCCAATTAAATGCTCATAAATTGAACAATCTTAGTGAAATGAATAAATATTTACACAAACCTAAATTGACCAGATTAACTGAAGAGGAAGTAAATAACTTAAATAACCCCATCTCAGAAAACAAAATTGAACAAGCAATCAATAAAATTCCTAGGAAAAAATCTCCAGACCCAGATGGATTTGCTAGTGATTCTATCAGACATTTAAAGAACAATTTATTTCAATTCTCTACAAACTATTTTGGAAAATTGATGAAGGAGGAGCCCTACCAAATTCTTTTTATGACTCAAATATGTTACTTACACCAAAATCATGAAGAGACTAAAAGGGGAAAGAAAATTATAGACCAATTTTCCTGATGAATACAGATACAAAAATTGTAAATAAAATTTTAGTAAAAAGACTATGGCAACTTATCACAAGAATAGTACACTTTGATCAGGTAGGATTTATTCCAGGAATGCAAGGATGGTTCAATATTAGAAAAACCATGAGTTTAATTGATCATATCAACAATAAAACTGGCAGAAACCATACAATTATTTCAATAGATGCACAAAAGGTTCTTGACAAAATGCAACATCCATTCCTATTAAAAACACTAGAGAGTACAGGAATAAATGGAGTCTTCCTTCAAATAATAAGTAACATCTATTTAAAGCCATCAACAAGTATTACATGTAATGGGCATAAGCTAGAAGAATTTCCATTAAGATCAGAGGTGAAATAAGGATGCCCACTATCACCCTACTTATTCAATTTGGTACTAGAAATGTTAGCAATAGCAATTAGACATTTAAAAAAAATACTGAAGGAATCAAATTAGGCAAAGAAGAGACTAAGCTATCACTCTTTGTAAATGATATGTTGATATACTTAGATAATCCTAGAGAATCAAGTAATGAACTCCTTGAGGCAATAAACACATTTGGCAAAGTTGCAGGATATAAAATAAATTCACATAAATCCTCAGCATTCCTATATATTTTTAATTAAATCTAACAGCAAGAGATAGAAATAGAAATCCCATTTAAAGTTACTCTAGACATCATAAAATATTTGAGACTCTACCTGACAAAACAAACCCAGGACCTATATGAACGCACAGACAGAACACTTTTCACTCAAATAAAGTCATGTCTAACTAATTGAAAAAACATCAATTGCTCATGACTAGGTTGAGCTAATATAACAAAACTGACCATTTTACCTTAATTAAATTACATATTTAGTGCCATATCATTCAATATTCACTTTATACAGCTAGAAAAAATAGTAACAAAATTCATTTGAATGAACAAAAGGTCCAGAACATCAAGGAAATCACTGAAAAGAAATGCTATCAAGGTGTCCTAGCCATAACAGATTTTAATCTGTATTATAAAGCAGCAGTCCTCAAAACTCCTTGGTACTGGCTGAGGAATAAAGTAGAGGATCAATGGAATAGATTGGGTACACAAGACTCAGCAGTCAATGACTATATTAATCTACTATTTGATAAACCCAAAGATTCAACTTTTTTGGGAAAAGAACTCATCATTTGGCAAAAACTGCTGGGAAAACAGGAATATAGTATGGCAAAAACTGGGCATAGACCTATATCAAGCACCTTATGCCAAAATCAAGTTAAAATGGGTCCACAATCTAGGTATAAAGGCTGATACTGTAAGCAATCTAGTACAGCAAGGAAAAGTTTACCTGTCAGATTTATGGAGAAGGCAAGATTTTATGACCAAACAAATGTTAGAGAGCATTATGAAGTGCAAAATGGATATGTTTGATTACATTAAACAGAAAGGTTTCTGTACAAACAAAACCAATGTAACCAACATTAAGAGGGAAGTGCAAAATTGGGAAAGAATTTTTTTTACACCCAGTGTCTTTGATAAAGGCCTCATTTCTAACATATACAGAGAATTGAGTCAAATCTAAAAGAATACAAGTAATTCATCAGTTGATAAATGGTCAGTCAGTTTTTAGAGGAAGAAATCAAAGATTTCTAAAAGCATATGAAAAATGCTCTAAACCACTATTGATTAGAGAAATGCAAATCAGAACAACTCTGAGGTACCATATCTCACCAGTCAGATGGCTAAAATGACAAAACAGGACAATGACAAATGCTGGAAAGGATGTGGAAAAATTGGAACACTAATGCATTGCTGGTGGAGTTGTGAACTGATTCACCCATTCTGGAGAGCAATCTGGAACTATGCCCAAAGGATTATAAATAAGTACATATCTTTTGAGCCAGAAATACTACTTCTAGGGTTGTATCCCAAAGAGATCATAGACTTGGGAGGAAGACCCATATGGACAAAAATATTTATAGCAACTCTTTATGTAGTGGCAAAGATTTGGAAATTAAGGGGATGCCCATAAATTGGGGGATGGGTAAACAAATTGTTTTATATGAATGTATTGGAATATTATTGTGCTATAAGAAATGAGGAGCAGACCAACTTCATATTTACTTGAAGAGTCTTATATAAACTGATATTGAATAAGAAGAGCAGAACCAGAAGAAATTTGTACACAATTACAGATATAGTGCATGTGTGACGACCAACTTTCAATGTTATAAGAGAACTCCAAAAGTTGTCTGGATGGAAACATATGTCTACATTCAGAGAAAGAGCTACAGAGTTTGAATGCAGATTGAAGCAAACTACCCGTTCTCTTTCTTTTTCTTGTTTGGTTTTGTTTCATTTTTTCCCATTATTCATTCCATAGGTTATAATTCTTCTTTACAAAAAAATTAATCTAATGTCTAATGTGAAAGTTTTTTGCAGACCCTATGTTGGATTGCAGGCTACCATAGGGTGAAGAAGAGAGGGAGGGGGAGAAAATTTGAAATTCAAAGTGTTGTGGAATTGAATCTTGTAAACTAAAAGTAAACAGAGAAATCTATGAAGACAAAAAAAAATATTGGATATGACAGACCTTTGAAGAAAATTAAATGGAAACAGAAAGGGGTGTACTTTCTTTTACTTCAGGCCTGCTCAAAAATTGACCATGTTTAAGGGCATAAAAAAATTCAAAATTGAATATAGAAAGGCAGAAGTATTAAATTTATTCTTTTTGGATAATAATGCAATAAAAGTCTTATTCAACAAAGTCCAAAGGAAAGGTAACTTGAAAATTATTTGAAAACTAAATAATCTCATCATACAGAATAAGTGGGTCAAAGAACACATCATAAGAGCAATCAATAATTTCATTAAAGACAACAACAACAGTGAGACAGCACCCCAAAATTTATGGGATGCAGCCAAAGCAGATTGAAGGGAAACTTTATTTCTTTTGATTCTTACATAAACAAAATGAAGAAAATCATATCAAGGAATTGGGCATGCAACTTAAAAACAAAGCAAAACAAAAACTGGGAACATAAATTTAAAATCCCCAATTGAGCACAAAATTAGAAATTCTGAAAATCAAAGACGAGTTTAGTAAAATTGAAAGTAAACAAATAAGCAAAGCATTGAGCTAATAAATAAAACTTGGAGCTGGTTTTATTGGGGGAAAACAGAAGACAGATATGTTATTGATCAATTTGATTTCAATAAAAAAGAAAGTCAAATATTCAGTATCAAAAATGAAAAGAGTGAAATGACCACCATTGAAGAGGAAAGTAAAACAATTTTGGGAGCTATTTTGCAAATTGTATGCCAGTAAAACTGACTGCAGTTTTTGGGATAAGAACCCAATATTTGACAAAAACTGCTAGGAAATCTGCAAAACAATGGGGCACAACTAGGTATAGACCAACATCTCACACAAATACTAAGATAAGGTCAAAATGATTTCATAATTTAGACATAAAAGGTTACACCATTAGTAAATTAGATGAAAAAGGAATAGTTTACCTTTCATATGTATGGAGAAAGGAAGGATTTATGACAAAAACATGGATAAGGAATATTATGAAATGTAAAATTGATAATTTTATTATCTTAAATTAAAAAGCTTTTGCACAAATAATGCAACCAAGATTAGAAAGAAAGAAAAAAATAGGAAACAATCTTTACAGCAAATGTCTTTGATAAAGACTTCATTTCTTAAATATACAGAGAACTGAGTCAATTTTATGAGAATACAAGTGATTTCTCAACTGATGAATGTTCAAAGGATGTGAACAGGAAGTTTTCAGATAAAGAAACCAAAGCTAACTTTTGCCACATGAAGAAGTGTTCTAAATCATTTACGATTAAAGAAATGCAGATTAAAACAACTCTGTAGAACCATGTCGTACCTATCAGATTGGCTAATATGAAAAAAAAAGAAAAATAGTAATTGTTGGAGAGGATGTGGGATAATTGGGAGACTAATGCACTGTGGATTTGTGAATTTATCCAACCATTCCAGCAATTTGGAACTATGTCCAAAGGGCAATGAAAATGTACATACTCCTTTGAACCAGCAATACCACTGCTAAATCTGTATCCCAAAGATATCCTTTTAAAGAAAGGGGAAAGGACCTCTATGTGCCAAAATATTTATAGCATCCCTTTTTATAGTGGCAGATTATTGGAAATTGCAAGAATACTCATCAATTGGGGAATTCCTGAACACATTGTAATATTTGAATGTAATAAATACTATTTTGGAATAAGAAATGATGAACAGGAAAATTTCAGAAACACTTGGAAACACTTGTACAAACTGATGAAAAGTGAATTGAGCTTCAGAACCAGGAAAATATTTTTCACAATATCACAACATTGTGTGATAGTCAACTATGAATGATTCAGCTCTTCTCAGCAAAGTACTCACAAGGGAAAATGCTATCCACAACCAGATAAAGAACTGACTCTGAATACAGATTGAAACATACTTTTTACACTTTATTCTTTTTTTTTATTTTGCATTTTTTCCTTTTAATTTGTTTCTACTTCACAGCAGTGACTAATATGGAAATATGTTTTACATGAATGTTATACATTTACATGTATAACCTATATTAAATTGATTGTCATTTCAGGAAGAGGGCAGGGGAAGGTGGGAGGGAAAAAAACTTGCAACTAAGAATCTTGTAAAAATTAATCCTAAAAATTATCCGGACATATAATTGGGAAAAAATAAAATATTATTTAAGAAATAATTTATGATCTTGGATGCTCTCCTCTGGACATTCTGCATCTACCACTGTTCTGTGGTTTTCATAACTGAACAAAGAAACGTATAGTAGGATTATCATTTTTTTTATTTCTGATAGTTATACTATGCGTATCTTAATGCAGACCAAGACAACACTAACTTTTTTTTAAGAGACATCACACTTTTTTCTTGTTTTAGTTAACTAAAAGTCTACTGATCTTTTTCAGACTTGGGTATACACCGATGATTTTTGAACTCAAATGTAAGCCTTCACACTTAATCCCATTGAATTTTATCTTATTATAATCAACCTAATGCAATATATAGCCTGCTAAACCTTTTTATATACTCATTGTCATGCATTGCATTAACCATCTATCTCAGCTTTGTGTCATTTACAGAATTGGTCTATGCCTTTATCCAAGTCATTGATATAAAAATTTTATGCAAAAAGAGGGCAAAAATATAACCCTTGGGAATTTCCACTGAACCATTCTTCTTCTCATACTTGTTTGTATTTCTATTATAGTCATAATAAATTTCTGCAGGTATTGGTTGCTAAATAAATATTCATTAATTGAATAGATAATTTCTATGTAAGTGCTTTGAAAAGGATGAAATGGTATATAAATGAAAGATATCTTTATATATGCTTTCATCATGTTGTTCTAATAGTTTTTCCTTCCATGAATTTTAAAGAATGTTTCTTCCATTTACAAATACTCTCTCTCTGTCTCTGTCTGTCTGTCTGTCTCTCTCTGTCTCAGTCTCTGTCTCTCTGTCTCTCTGTCTCTCTGTCTCTCTTTGTCTCTGTCTGTCTGTCTGTCTGTCTGTCTCTCTCTCTCTCTCTCTCTCTCGACTTATTCATCTATTTACATGTATGCAATAAAATATTCAGGTCCTTATCAAAATTGAGCTAACTGTGTCACTATTTTAATGCTCTAATTTTTAAGGCAACATATTTGACTTTTTTTGGTCAGACCAACCTTTTTCTGACATCTTCTTATTTCATTTTATTGTTTGGATGCTGCACTTGGGGATATATTCTCTCTAAAATGATTCAGTATAGGTGGAACCAAGCAGACCAATTAAAAGAAGAATTGATCACCTTGTATTGTATATCAGAATAGGACCGCTGGGATGAAAGACAGTAAAAGAGAGAGAATATACACTAAGTACTTTCTCATACTCGGCATATAACAAGGGAACCAATGTCTATTTATTCATAATTTTTTACCTCTGTTAAATATCAATCTAAAACACAAATATATTAGGGCCTTTATTAAGTTGTAACCTATCTATATTAAAAAAGAACGTGGAAAAGTCTCTTTGGGACTAAGAATTATATTTTAGAGAAGCTCATATGGGTACAATTTTTTATTGACACACAAGGAATCCAATTTCCAGGTTCATTACCCAAAACAACACAGAAATTTGAAAGAAGAACACATCTTAGTGCTTGAACTATAGATCAGCCTATAATTCATATACCTCATTCCCTATGGATTCTTAGGGCAAGAGAAAAGAAGAGGGGGAAAAAGCATTTTTTTTCTGCCCACTTGATCGATGTTCTATTTGACCTCTGTAATACCCTCTTGCCATAACCTTTTAAATACCATCTGCTCTTTTTGTGAAGAGTGTGATGGGAAGGAGTCACTTCCAGACAGCAATTGATTATAAAAGCATTAATCAAGGGCATGGATTATCTGCAGTAGGACACTGTGTGCTTTAGTTAAGCAATTTTGCCTTTAATGTGATTGGAAAGGTTAATCCTTATCCAAGGCCTACTGTAGGGTTGGTATCCAATGAGGAAAACAGCAACAGAGAAGTGAACATTATTGGAATCTGTGTTAAACTGGTAACTCAGAGGTAATTTGTTTATTCAATCTAAAAGGGATAAATTGATTGTAATTCATTCTACTGGAATGCAGCTAAACTTGTCAGGTGATTATAACAAGCACAGAGAGAAGTGGACACTTATTTGTCTCTGACTTCCAAAGGAGTTTTTCGTTTGTTTAATTTTATACACACACACACACACACACACACACACACACACACACACTCACATACACACACATATGCTTTTCATTATGTTTTCATTCTCTAATACTTAGATAAAAAAGAATTAAGTATTGCTCTGTTTAAAAGACAGCTTAAATATCTCAAGCAAAAGTTACATATGTGAAAAGTGAGACAAAATCATCTAAATTGTCTCTCAGGTGAGTGGGATCAAGTTCTACTTAAAGAGATTTTTCAATTTTCTGGCTTGCAATTCATATTCAAGAGAAAAATAATCATGGTCCAGAGTTTTGAGCTCAATTGCTCTGAAAAGTTCACAAAATAATGATGTAATGTAATAAATGTAATAAAACTTTCAATAAAATGTTGGATAGTAAAGATAATTTCCATTCAAAAGAAGAATTTTTATGCCTCTCATGAATTGTATGGAGTCAGTTGCTAATAATTAGAAATACATGCAAGACTCTTCAAGAAACCATCTTCCAACCTGCCTCCCTTTCTTTGGTGACTTTAAGCATTGTTGTTGGCCCCAGGATCACATATAAACTCCTCTTTGAGGTATTTAAAGCCTTTCATAACCTTATCCCCAACCTACCTATTCAATGTTACTATCCATCATTCCTTTTCTTTCCCATATGCAATGCTAATGGGAATTTGAAGATGTTCTCTTCCCCTTAATAAGCTGAATGGAATTTGAAGATCTTCCCTGCCCCCTAATTGACTAAATGTAATGCCATGGAATCTGTGGAGGGAGGAGTTTACTGAAGGGTGGAGCAGAACCCCACAAGAAGCTGGGAGTCAGAGCAACTAGATGATGGGAGGAGAGGACATACCCAAGAAGACAGCTAGGCTTGTGAAAGTTTGCCCCTGCTGTGACAACTAGGCTGACATTGGTTTGTGTGAAGGCTAAAGGATAGTGTGACTCTCTGCTATGTTATGGTGTATTAATTCTTATGTTGCTATAATGGATTCAGGTTGTTGGTATTGGGATTTGGTTTTCTGGTGTGTGAATAAATGTTTCCTTCTGTCTTCTATATGAAGAGTCTTATAGTTTTCAATTGAGAATTATGTTGGCATATTTAAAGTTACTGGTGCCACTGTGAATATTGTGTTAGCACTACAACATGCTATACAATTTGGCATAATTGGCCTTATTACTCTATTTTTTTTGAGACTTTTCACCAATGTCCTTCCTTTCTCCCTTGTGGAATATATTCCTGGCTTACCTCTATCTCTTGGAATTCTTTGTTTCCTCTAAACTCTGCTTATTCACCATCTTGTATATTAGATGTTTCCTTATCTTTTTCAGATTTTAGTTCCCTTTCTTCCCAAATCACCTTTCTTGTATTTTTTATAAATATTGTATATACCATTTTTATTTATACATTGTCTCCACTAGTAGAATGTAAATTTCTTGAAGGCAGAGATTGATTCAGTTTTGTGTCTTTCCTCAAGATCTACCAAAAGTTGCTATAGCAAAGTAGGTGCTTTGCAAATGTTTGCTGATTAAGTGATTGATTCCTAGCTTAGATGGGCAACAAAAGGCTTTATTTTCCAGTATAGTTATACTTAATATAAGAACAAATTCTTCACTTTTTTCCACAACAGAGGGGAAAAATTCCAGAGTTTTAGATATTGAAAGAAAAATAGTTTTCCTTTCATCACATCTCAGACTAGGAACCTCCTCAAATTTAGGCTCTTTACCTTTATACCTACCAATTTGACTACACTATATTTTGAGTATCCTAGTGGTATCATTCATCTCTGTGTCTGCTAGAAATTCCTCACAACTGAACTACAAGTTCATATATACTGTCTTCAAATCATAGCATTCTTTCTTTTTCAGATACTCAGGAGGATTGTCCCTTATATAAAAGAGCAATCCCAATTCATTCAAGAGAAGATGAAGCCCCTTAATTCCTCTCAAATTATCTTTTGAAACATCTCTAAGGAAACAGTGCATTTCAAAGTTGTAGTGAAATGTTTTGCCATCAATTTAAATAATAAATTAAAATACAAAATTACATTTTTGACAATTAAATTGGCCCTACCTAAAATGAATTGGTTAACTCCAAAATTATAGTTATTATGGGCAAGATTCAGACACTGCTTAGCAAAGTTAAAGAGTTAAAAATACTCAGGTTTTCTGCGTTATGAATTGTCAATTTACTTTTTTATTTATACTTTTTCACTTTTATTTTTACTTTCTTCCCCTTTGGATTCATACCAGTAATATATTTAGGTGCGTATCTGCATGATGTTACTTCTGCTATGCCCAGTCAATAAGACAACACATTTATAATAACTGGTATTACATTAAGGGAGTGATGTGATTGATAGTGACTTGGAAACAAATAAAATTACACCACAACTTAATTTCATAGTTCAGGAAAAGAAATACCCAATATTGCTTGCGTTTTTATGATGATAGATTTAGACTTTGAGGGGGCCATAGAGGCTATGTGTTTCTACTGCTTTATTTGACTGGTCAATAAACTGAGGTTTAGTCAAGCAACGGGACTTACCCAAGTTTCATCAGGGAGAATATGAATCCAAGTTTTCCTGAAACCCTGTTCAGTATTATCCACCATGAAATATTACCCTTCAAGGGGAAGGGTTGTCTTGGTCGTCAGTTACTTGTCCTATCCACTAAAGTATTTCCAAATATTCATCTTTTTTTTATGAGTGTTAGGCAGATATATTTAATGGTTTCCTTAATTAATTAATTACCATTATATCTATATAAGGAACTAAACTGAAAAAAAGAGAGGATCATGGAAAAGAGGTGACCAATAGCATTAAAGGTTGCAGAGGTTGAGGAGAATGGGTACTAAGAAAAGCCTATTGTATTTGGCAATTAAAAAATCATTGGTTACTTTAGAGAGAGCAGTTTCCATTAAATGATAAGGTCAAAACCAAACTATAAAGGATTAAATATTTAGTTTTTATGAGTTAGTTAAATAAGATTGTGTGTGCATATGTGTGTGTGTATGTGTCTACACCTTGGATCGTAGGATTCAATTGGATTATTTATAATGTTTCCATTATATATATATATATATATATATATATATATATGCATATATATAATAGATATATTTCACAGTCATGTATATATACATATAATTACATAGGCTGTGTATTGTATGATAATTTGATATATATTATAAATTATCTAATTGAAACTTTAGGTCTCAAAGTGTGTGTTTTTATGTTTGTGTATGTTTGTATACACATGTGACTTAGTGGAAAGAATGTCAACCTTTAAGTCACAAGACCTGAATTGCACCCTGCCTGTTCTTGGGTGTGTTCTTGATCTCTTTGAACCTTACCCCTCTACCTATGCAATGAGTAGGTTGAATTATGTGACCTCCAAGCTCCTATGTTGCTGTCAATCTTTGATACAGAAGTTTCAATTCAGGAACTGAGAAAGAGGGGAGCTAATGGCATTTAAAGTTTTAAAAACTGATTTACTATCCCTCCCTTTATTATATGTACTAGAAACAGCTGCAAAGTAAGGGGGAGACAGGTAATCTTTTACTCTCAGCTTTAACAAAGAAAAGTGGGGAAAAAGAGACAAAGATCCACCCTCTTATCATAGGGGAGCTTTTTGGATAATAGGCTTTTTCATTGTTTTCAGTAATTTTCTCTTGGGAACAATGACACTAGATGTTTTATATTGATTATTTTTGAAAGATTTAAGTGGTCTCTGGAATCTCTGTAGAGGCAAAAATATAAAGAAAACTCGAAGAATAAATGAATTGAAATCCTTTTATAAATCATGTTTAAAAAAAATAAAAGGACATCCTTTCCAAAAGAGTTATATTATTCATGCTTTTTATGTTTCTCTGATGTTTATGCAGAATCATTTCTGAGACAGTGTAAGTGCTTTGGAAAGCATTTGATGTTATAATTAAAATTCTCACATTACTTTCCCCTCTATCAGTTATTTTTCTTAACATACTATATACATTGTACAACTAGTCTGATATATTGTACATTACCTGTCTTCAGAGAACAGATTAGGGCTCGTCAATCCTACAGGGATAGAGTCTGAGATTACCATTCCTAGTGAGGAGATATATTTTGGTATGTCTTTAAAGCTCATTCTTGTATCAACTAGAACTGTAATTAGATATTGAATAATACTGGGGAAACATGTATATTGCATAAACAGATTTACAAGCAGTATAATTAGTGAGTTAATTTAAAAGCAGTCACACAGAGCAGTCACATAAAGGAACTACTAACTCATTAAAAGGTCCCTTCATCCTTCATTTAAACCAACTATTGAAAAATGAAATGGATTTTCTTGGGTCTAAAAGAGTCTATTCTCCTTTTTTCCACTGTTGTTACTTAGAAAAAAAATCTGAAGAAAAGATTTCAGACAGAATAGTTTGTTATGGAGACCATAGAAAGCAAAAGGATCTAATCGTGTATCTGAGCACTTATTTCTAAGTATCATTTATTTTCATATATTAAGGTGAGAAATAATGGAATATTTATTAATTCAAAGATCTTGGTAAGAATCAGACCTGAAAGTAAAATGCAGGATAATTTGTAATAACTGCTCATGCTTATATAGAATTTTATAGTTCACCAGCCAATTACTTTCCTTCTGACGATATATAAGGAAGGTAAAGGAGGGATTATTATCCCTAATTTAGAAAAAAAAAATGACAAATGAAGTTCAGAAGAATTCAAAATGACTTGCTCAGTGTCACATAAAGAGAAAATAACATTCAGAACTCAATCCTAGGGACTCTGGCCTTAATTTCAGGGTTTTTCCTATTAACTGCATAATTCTGTCTCTGTATTTCATGGATTGTTTTATATATATATATGTATATACACATATATATATACACATATATATACACATATATATGTGCATATTGTATATATGACATACATATGCAATAAATATGTTATAGATATATGTGAAAATATACAATATAACAATTATAAGCATATATTATATATGTAATACAAAAAGCAACTGCATATAGGTTTTTTGTTTTGATTCACATTCATAATAAAATAATTTTGATAAACTCATACATCATAAGATCATAGATTTTAGACATGAAAGGGAAATAACATACCCCTGGGTCCAACCCTCTAATTTTACAGATGAGGAAACTAAGGCACAGAGGTTAAATGATTTGTTCAGTCATAGGTTTATAACCGACATGTTACAAACTAATAAAGGTCTGAGGCAGGATTCGAAACCAGTTGTTCCAAGTCTCATGTCCTTTACATAACAGCCTAGTGACATTCTTCCTTGTTTCTTTTCTTTCAAAGCAATTATTTAAAAATATATTTTGAAATAATTTTGGAGTGTTAAAAATAACAAATTTCTCAAGCAGTAAAGTCTTTGTTAAATTTGTTATCACAATACAGTAGCCAAAAGTGATTCCTCTCAATGATGAGGGGCAGAATTTTTCATGGGGAAGCCAGCTACTATTTTTTAGGGGAGGGTGAAAAGTAAGAGGCAAGTGTCTGCTGTAAGGATGAGAACAGAGACAAGAGATCTGTCGCATGTCAGAACAGAGATAAAATCTTTTATTAGACCAGCAGTGAAGGCAGAAAGAAATGACTGTGAAAGGCTTAAAATAAACATTGCCTAGGTGTGAAAGAACTTTTAGTAACAACTAGTAACAAATAAGGAAACTGATCATTGGTCAGATGAAGTGCTTTTCTGAATTCACACTTATAGCTAAACATCCCTATCTGCATTCAGGTGCCCTGATTTAAAAATTAATCATTTTTCTATTCTACCACATGGAATCTGAAAACTAATTTTAAAACAAATTACAATGCCTCTTCCACAATGACTCTAAGAAGTACATAGAAATTGTTAATATTAGGGGTTTTCGTTTATTTTGTTTTGTTTTGTTTTTATAGATAAGGACATCAAGGCTCATAACAAATCCCCCTGAATAACAATATCTTACAACAAAAAATACCTTACAAAAAAAGAAAGAAAAAAATTCTTTCTTCTGTTAAATTTATGATGTCACAAAGTTATTAAAAACCACCAAAATTATCAAATCATTCATTTCCACTGTTAAAACATACAAACATTTAAAAAATAACATCAATGAAAGAACATACTATTTACCCATTCAACAAAGTTAATGTGAACGTGATATGAGATTTTGAAGGGTTCTACATGCCAAACAAGAGAGTTGATATCTTTACTTGGAGGCAAGAGAAAGTCACAGGAGTTTCTTTGAGTAGTATAGTGACAATGGGCAGAATAGAGCTTTTCAAATATTAATCTGACAGCTACCTGGAGGCTGGATTAGAGATGACAGAAATTAGAGGCAGTTTGTCACTGTCTCTCCTAAACATCAATGCCCAGAACTGAACATTATGCTTTATTTTTGGTCCAATCAGGGCAGAGTTAAATGCAACTACTTATTCCTGGAAGTTAGAGAAATAGATAAGTAATTATTATGAAAGCAATTTGCCTAATTAGCTAAACTGATTAAGAACATCATAGTAATGGAGAAAACTCATGGATTTAAAAAATATTTTGGAAAGAGTACTGAACTTAAATTCGCAAGACGCAGCATTGAAATGATGGAAAAGACACCTATCTATGTGACTTTGGGAAAATCACTTCAACTCTCTGATCCTTAGTTACATCATCTGTAACACGAAGATACTATCTGCAATGCCTTCCTCATAAAATTATGGGGAAAATGCCTTATAAAGTAAAAGAAAAAACACTTTATAAACATGTCATTTTTGTTCAATTGGTTAATTAACTTTTTTTTTATTTCACAGTTAGTGACCGAATCACTAACTCCAGTCAGTCATTCTATAAATGCTGCATTGGTCACAGCTAGTATTCAGCCCAAACAATAATGAATTGGTATATAACATTTCTTGTTTCAAAAATATAATCTAAGAACACCTGAAATATTTGATTTTAGTCCAGTACATGAATGTCTTTGAACAGGAATGATAGTATATTATGATTGAATGAATGATTTTGGCCAGGGATGGGGAACCTGTGTCTTAGGGGCCACATGTGGCTCTCTAGGTCTTCAAGAGTGGGCCTTTGACTGAACCCAAACTTCACAGAATAATTCCCCTGAATAAAAGGATTTGTTCTGTAAAAAATGAACTCAATCAAAAGGCAGCACCTAAGAATTTAGAATATCACATGTGGCTTTGAGGCTGTAGGTTCTCCAACCTTGATTCTTAGCTATTTAATTCAGCAAACATTTACTTTTATGTAAGGCACTGTGTTAGGTCCTATGGATACAAAAATGAAAATGAAATAGTCATCGTCATCAAGAAGATCATATTCTACTGTGACAAACTTTTGCGCAATAGTGTCCAAAGTCTCCCAACACAGATGCAGGTATTTTCCTTCATCAGTCTTTGAACTGTGAATAGTCCTTACGTGTTATACTTCAGGTGAATTCTGCACATGTAAGGAGAATATTACGATCTTCTTGTTTAATTGCCTACCCAATTGATCCTTCCATTCTTCTAGTGCTGGAGAATCACCAACATTTAACTTCTCAGGCTCCATTTCTGAGTTTGAAAGGACATTTTATTTTGAATGCTACTAATTCCTTCTACCTTGCTGCAAGCTTCTAAATGGGATAATTGAATGTTCAAAGTGTTCGGGTATTAAAGTTCATTTTGTTGCTTAGAATATCCTAGGAGTTTCCTGAATTAGCTAGAATTACTTTAAATTAATGCAAGCACTATAACAATATTTGATAAATCTGGACTTATTGGAACCACAGTGTCTATTTTTCTGTTTACATCAACATTTCCTTCAGGAAAGTTTAAAGTGACATCTGTTATTTCTCATATATTGGCAATCTTTGTCACTCTATCCAAAAGATCCTAGTATTTTTATGGGCTTTAAAGGTATTTTTCTCAGATGTCTCTATTAGATGAACTAAAATATTACAAAATCCTGAGATTTACTCTTCAGAATACGTTACATTCCATATTCTTAAACTTCACTAGCATTTCTCCAGGACTTCCTAAGAATCTAGACAAAATGGACTTACGAGGAACTAAGGAAGAAGTTTGGGGTTGAGAATTCTGTCTGTATTTGATCTCAACATTGTTTCTTAATACTGATTTCTAGAAACTGGAGATACTTTCATCACAAATCTCCATTCCTCTTCCAGGTGCATGCATTGCATGTGTCCATGAAACCCACAGCTGTAAAATAGATGGTTTTATTTCTTTATAGCCTTATGCTGATGGTGCACCTACATCAAACTGTTATTACATGAATTCACTTAGTCTTTTGACTCTTCTTATGGGACTAGTCTACCTAAAATTACACATCTCACCAGTTTTTGTTTAGATTCCTGACTTCAATGGTTGTTGTTAGCGTAGTTCTTTTCCTTTGATTCTGTAGACTATATTCTGTTCTGGAGCCAGTCAATGTTGGACTTTCTCACCACAGATGCCTCTTTCCAGTTTTGAGACAGATTTTTGAGCTCACTTAAAATTTCTGTCTCTATACACAGGATACGCTGGTTTCTATTCAAATTTAAAACCAAAAAAGTATGCCTTCAGCTCCTTGCAGTGTATCATGCCTCTCTGTACATGTTCCAGGTTCATTGTTTCCATGGATGATCCAAATTCCTCATGGTTATTTACTAGTGAGACGTTACTGATTGAGAAAAACCTTACAAATGTTTCTCATAGCCAGGTTGAGGGGAACAAAAAAGGAAATTTTATAAATATATATATACATATATATATAATATTTTATAAATATATATACATATATAATATTTTATAAATATATATATATATATATAATATTAACAAATTGTACATTATAGATTTGCAGTTTCATGTACAATCATCTTTTGTTCTCTTCTACCATGCTATAGAAATTCTTGTTTTATTTCTTACGTTCAGAATTAAACAAATAAAATTGGATAAATCAGTATCAATGGCAAGGCTTGTCACTAACTATGGCATAAGGCAGCTTGTTCTGATTTAAGCACGCCTCTTGGATTTTGTTTGGTCTTGCTTAGCTTTCTGTTGACAAACCTTCCCTCTCCATTAACTCTTCCAGTTTCATAATAGATTTGTCCTGGGGCAGCTAGGTGGCACAGTGAGTAGAGCACCGGCCCTGGAATCAGGAGGACCTGAGTTCAAATCTGACCTCAGTCACTTAACACTTACCAGCCATGTGACTTTGGGCAAGTCACTTAACCCAAACTGCCCTGCTGTCCGCCCACCAAAAAGAAAAAAATAATTCTCCTTCTCAGAGGGGAGACCTAGAGATCATTTCCAAAGCACTTTATATGCATTATATTATATATAGCAATCATATGCATGTGGTAATTTAAAAATATAATGTTTTGTTCCAATTCAACCCTAATAGTGAACCTTTTATTTATCTCTAAATATTTTTCATATGCTTTCAATAGTCTTTTAATGTCCTTGTTTTTTATACTCTGGATCTACTCTTAAGATCAAGAAACCATTGCATTTCTTGCCACTCATAATGTTTCAATATTTATTATTGACTTTAATGTTTGTTTAGGTATCATTGAAATTGTTTTTATCAGATTAATATTGCCAAACTAAGTTTTAGATTTTTAACACTATTCAATAAAAAGCTGAAGCAATAATTGTAATTGAAACATAGCAAACGAAACAGTAATGCAGATATGGGAATTAATGGAACAGAAAATGACCTGTACAGAATGATATAAAGGTGGCTACCATGACTGTCTACATGTACAACAGTCAGTATACAAATAAGCAAATGATATCCATTTCAATCAGCACCACATACATTAAGAACACCACCTAATCAAGCACATAACTTCATGGATTAAAAATCAGCAACACTGTCAGGCACTTTGAATTTATTATCCTAGGAAGCACAGTCAGTTGATTATGAGAGAGTGAAGTAAGTTGAAAAAAAAATTGCATAAAAGAAAAAACAAAGTCAAAGATTCCAGATAACCCCACACATTACATAACAGTATAGTGACAGTAAGTGATGCTAAGTTATGAATGGTGCACTTAGTGACAAAAACACCAACTCTCATTCTGTTGCTGTCATGTGTATATATATATATATATGACATTATATATAATATATATAATTACATGTATTTATATAATATATACATATATATGACATTATATATAATATATATAATTACATATATTTATATAACATATACATATTCAAATTCAAAGAATTTCAGAGTGGATATGCTTTGGATGAATATTCTGCAAATTACCAGAATTACATTAAACCTTCTGTCTAACCAACTTGCTTTCTTTCTGTGAGCTATAACTATGATGTGTTGATGGGAATAATTTTAACAGTATGTGAAGACAAGGGTGGAAATTTTTGTATTGTTTTGTTTTTCCTTTAAGTAGTAGAGATCCACTGAGGATAATTAAGCAGAAATGTGACAGGAAAACACAAAATTTTCGTTTAGCAAACATATAAAACAAATGAACTTTCCAGCCAGAGGATGGATAAGAGGGACAGAACCTGAAGTAAGGAGACTATTGCAATATTTTAGATGACAGGTGATAAGGACCTGAAATAGAGGTGTACTTATTCGAGAGAAGATCAAAAAAGAATGGATGCAAGAAATGTTGTAAAGGTACTTCTGAAAGATGTTAAAAACAGCTTGGTTATGGTTTGGGAGATGAGGGAAGTAAAATATGTGTTTTTCTTTTTTTTTAATAAATGCTTTTTAAAAAAATTTATTAATTATTTTTTTTGTTTACATCATTCATTTCCACAAGATTTTGAGTTACAAATTTTCTGCCCATCTTTCTCTTACCCAACACTTCAAAACAGCCATCCCACTGTATAACCCCTCCCCTAATCTGCTCTCTCCTATGTCCTCCCCCTCGCCCCTCTGACTTTCCAGTAGGGCAAGATGGATCTCACTACCACAGTGCCTGTGTATCATAAAGCCATAATTCTCGCAATTTTGTTTCAAGTAAAAAAATACATGCAGAAAAATAACCATTTAAGCGCATTCCTATTGCTCTCCCAGCCCCTAATCTCTTACCTATAAAGGTACTGTCAAATTTCAGAACTATCAGATCAAGGAAAAATATCATGTGACCAAATAGAATCAATTCAAATACTAGGAAGTCACAATCAGGATCACACAGGGCTTAGCAGTTGCAACATTAAAGGATCAGAGGTCATGGAACATGATATTCTAGAAGGCAAAGGAGCTAGGACTACAACCAAGAATTACTTATCCAGCAAATTAGGCATAATACATGAAAGGAAAAAAAAATAGTCATTCAATCAAATAGAAGGGTTTCAAGCCTTTAGAAGAAGACCAGGACTAAATCAAAATTTGACCTCCAATATCAAGACCCAAGATCAACATAAACTGGTAAAAAGAAAAAAAAAGATAATTCAATACAGCTAAACTGTTTACATCCCTACACAGGAAGATGATAACTATAACTCTCAAAAATTGTATTACCAACAGTATAGATAGAAATAATATACATAAACAGAGGGTATGGGTATAAGAGGCATTTGAGGAAATCACATTAAAAATTAAGGAATGAGAAAGAGGAGTGCAGTGGATGCAAGATGAAGGTTGAAGTAGAATGAGGTAAATTATCTCACATGAAGGAGTGCTAAAGACCTCTTACAATGGAGTGGAAGAAGGGAGGAGCAATGCACATTGCTTGAACCTTACTCTCATCAGTATTGGCTCAAAGATCAGTCGGTTATATAAATCTGTCTTACCTGACAGGGAAATGGGAGGGAAGGAGAGAGAGTTTATGGAGTGGGCAACTTACAAAAGGGATGGAAGATTAGGGGAGCTGGTAAATAAATACAGAAGACTGGTGAGGCGGGAAGGGGGAAAGGAGAGAAAGGACATAAAAGGAGAAAGAATAGGATGAAGGGAAATATATATTAATCATAACTATGAATGTAAATGAGTTGAACTCTCCTATAAAACAGAAACAATAGTAAATTATATAAAAAAACGGAATCCTACAATATGTTGCTTGCAAGAAAAAAAACATGTAAAGCAAAGAGACACATGCAGAATAAAGTCAAGGGGCTGAAGTAAAATCTATTATGCTTTAGCTGAAGTTAAAAAACAGCAGGAGTAGCAAAACTGATCTTAGGCAAAGTAAAAGCAAAAAAGAAAAAGACCTAATTAAAGGAGATAAGGAAGCGAACTCCATCTTACTAAAAGTTACTATAGATTATGAAGCAATCAAATTAGAAGAGCAAGAAATAGTTTACCTGTCAGATCTATGGGAAAGGGAAGAATTCATGAGCAAACATCAGATGGAGAGCATTACACAATGTAGAAAAGATAATTTTAATCATATTAAATTGAAAAACTTTTGCCCCCCCCCAAAAAAAACAATGCAAGATTAGAAGAAAAACAGAAATTTGGGAAATAATCTTTAGAGTAAGTATTTCTGATAAAGGACTCATTTCTCAAATATACAGAGAAATGAGTTAAATAGTCAAAATGACATGAATAAGGCAGTTTTGAGATGAAGAAATCAAACCTATCTATAGGCATATGAAGAAGTGCTCTAAATTAATTCTGATAGAGAAATGTAAGTTAAATTAAATGGAAATTAACTCTCAAATACTATCTCACATCAATTAGATGTATTAATATAACAAAAAAGGAAAGTGATAAATGTTGCAGAATGTGATAAAATTGAGACACTAAAGCATTGTTGGTAGAGTTGAGAACTGATCCAACTATTCTGGAGAGCAATTTGGAATTATGCCCAAAGGGCCACCAAATTGTGTATACCCTTTCATCCAGAAATACCACTGCTAGGTTGGTAACACAAAGACAACACAAGAAAAGGAAAATTACCTATATGTCCAAAAATTAAAGCAGCTCTTTTTGTGGCAGCAAAATATTGGAAACTGAGTGGATGCCCATCAACTGGGAAACGACTGAACAAGTTGTGGGATATGGATATAATGGAATGCTACTGTGCAATAATAAATGATGAACAGACACATAAAACAGATTTTATAAAAACGTACAAAGAATTGAACAAACTGATACAAAGAGAAATGAGCAGAATCATGAAAACATTGTATACAGTATCAGTAAAATCATATGATTATCAACTATGAAGACTCAGCTTTTCTGAGAAATACGATGAGCCAAGATGAAAACAAAGTACTCCAGAAGGAAAATGCAATCTATATTCAGATAAAGAACTGATTGACTCTGAAGGCAGATCAAAGCATATTTTTTTGCTTAACTTATTTTTTCTTATTTTCCTCCTTTTTATCTGTTTCTTTTTCCACAACTGTGAGGAATGTGGAAATGTTTTACATGCTACCATATGTATAAACTAAATTAAACTGCTTGACATTTATAGAAGTGGGGGGGGGGGGCAGGTAGAGCAAAAATAAAGGACACAAAATCTTGTAAAAATGAATGCTAAAATTTTGTTGATATGTAATTGTGGAAAAAAAATAAAATACATTTCAAAGCAAAACAAATGGAGGAAAAATTTGTAGCAATTGTTTTTAATTTTCATTTTTTATCTGTGAGAAAATTTTCCAAGTTCACTATTATACAGTAACTTTTAAAAACTATTTTCCCAAGGTTGTTATGTTATTTTGATAACATCTTGACTTGAGGCTGGCTCTCAGCTTCCATGGTTTCTCTTCCATGGTCCCAGTCCTGCTTGAATCCACCCAGCTGTCATCTGGATTAAAGGACAGGCATCTCTCAGTTCCTTGTCTAGCTCCTTGTCCAATTCCTTGTCCAATTACCATTCAATATTCAAGCTCATAGTGTCCAGTGCACCTCAGGTCTTTCACGGTTCCTGTTTCTGGGAAGACAAAACCTAAAAGAGCTACAATAATACTCATATACATTGCTGGCACCATCATCAATTAACAATATGCCTATTAAATCAACACAGACCCACTAACAAGGTCAAACAACTCAAAACAAACCCACAAACAATATCTGAGAACTCATCACAAACTCAGTATATTCCTAGGATCTCCAAAACCCTCCTCCAGTACTTCTACAGACCACAAGAAAATCCTTTTTCAGGGCTTCCAGTAAGATCCTAGGGCTTCTGCACAACAACAATGTCCTCTATCAGCAGATGAATCTGACAAAGCAACATCAAAACAGACAGACAAAGTACTGGCACTTCAGCCATGCTTCCTCCCAGTTCTGCTTTCTCCCAGCCTGGGATTCTCCTTATATATGGTCATTAAGCTCCACCCTGTTCTGCCCCTTCCCTGTTGCATTAGCAACAGGGATTCACAAGTGCTGTTTCTTAACAAAAGACTTGATATAATCATGGACAAGCCTTAAAAGAAACTTGAACCAAAACAAAGTGTTAAATTATTAAATAGCTGAAACAAGGTGTTAACTACCTCTTTCCTTGTCATTCTGAACTGGAATTTTCTTCATTAATTTCTCTGACTCAAATCAAGATGAGTGGTAAGCAGCAAATTTGGATGTTAATGTGATACTCATTTTTTTTTAAATCATGTAACTAATTTTAAGTTCTGAATCTCCCTCTACAATACCTTTTCTTTTTCTAGTAGTCTAAAATGTTATTCAGACAATTATGATCTATTAAATAAAGCATGAATTAGCAAGAAAATTACACCATTAGTAAATTTAAGTTCTTGACATCATATAATAAAAGATGATTACCTTTCTACAATGGCATTACTATTTAACATTCATTATAAAGGTTCCATTTTGGAGCTAAAATGATTTTAGTTAAACAGGTTTATTTCTCTCACTGTTAACATCTATACAAGGTTTAATTTCAGTTTTAGTTCTACCAAAATGATTGAGACATAATTTATCAAAATTTAAAAGAACTTTAACTGTATTTTTTTGAAGTAAAATGAATATGTAAATGTAATATTCACAATATGTTAAACAACTGCTTGTATTTAAATTTATTTAAGTTGCAAGGTTCTTATAAAACTTTAAAACTTCAAAGTTTTAATGTAGCTTGAGTTTAAAAGCACAAGATTTACATTTTTAAATATTAAACAGGAAGATATATAAATTAACTTTGCTACTCTCTCTGACTCAACATATGCTCATATTGTAATATTAGTTCAATTACATATGAATTGGTAATATGCTATATGTTTCTTCTATGTGAATTTTTAAAAAATCTTTAATTTTGCAAAGGGACTCATTGAGATTTTGATTGGTATAGTGCTAAACAGGCGTATTTTGTATCTATGACAGAGACATCTCAGCATGGAGATTTCCACTAGCAATGAAGATTACAAAATGTTATTTACTTGATAAATTTTAGGAAGTAGACTGAGGCACATAGAATTTACAAAATTGCACAGGATCTTATACCTAGTAAGTTTCAGAGGTGAGTTTTGAACCAAGTTTCCTGACTCCAAATCCACTTACTCTATCTTCTACATGTGTCTTCAAATAGTGTTAAATGAATAAATTATTTTGGGTTGCATTGTCTTTTCAACTATGTTGGTACAATATATCGAATACCCATTTATTTTTATTTTTTCCTAAAAATTATTTTAGGGCTTTGTCTATCAGATTGAATGCATTTTATTGTTTTAAATGGTATCTCTCTTATCTTTTGTATTATTTGGCTTTTGTTATTAATATATAAATTTTCTCATGATTTTTAAAATTTTGTATCATATTGATTATTTTGTTATATTGATTATTTTATGAGTGTGGTTGATTTTGTTGTTGTTTTTGTTGTTCTCTGTGTAAACCATCAATCAACTGCACATAGATTTTTTTTGTGTGTATTTGCTTTCTTTTTGCCAATAATTATGCCCTGAAATTTTTCTTCTATTGTTTTACAAAAGAGATAGAAAGAGAAAAGACAGACGGACAGATGGACAGATAGATAGATAGATAGACAGACAGACAGACAGATAGATAGAGATAGACTGATGTGTAATTATAACTATAAATAAATGTGTAGTTATGTATAGATGATTTAGATTTTACACTACTCCCAAGATAATGGTAAAACTTCCCTAAGGTACATGAGGTCAAGGAGGAAGAAGTTAGGAGATTTTTGCTCAGTCATTGGTGGACAGAAATCTATCTTAATCATAATGATCTCTTTGGTAATGCCTACCACAGGCTTGACCAAAGCAATGCTATACTAAAAAGAAATAAATTGTTCAAATATGAAATGAAGAGGAATACACTGCCTTAAGAGACTGCTCTGGTTAAGCAAGAATCTCATCAACTCTTTTTGAAAAGGAATGGAAAATTGAGTATGAATTCAAAATAGTAGAATTGCCTTGTGACATGATACTATGTAAGTATAATTAAAGACAAGAAGGCAGAAAGATTAGAATAAATTATTTACTCACAATGATATTTTTTTTAAGTTAGGAGGTTACAAATACTCTAGAGCATCACTAATCAGGGTGGATGGGATGATGATGATAATAAATGTCGATCTGAATGCTGAAATATGAAATTATAATTGCTTCTCTTTACTTTTTCAAGGAGAATGAACTTTAGACTAGGAACTTTATAGAGAATGAGAAAGGTGCTGTATAACTAAAGTAGGGCAAATATCTCCAGTTTTATAACAAAAGACAAATTCTAAAACTTGTAGATCAAAACATTTGGCTCTCATACTTTTCAGATTGTAAAAATAATTAATGAAAAAAATTATTTGAGAACTACGAAAAAGTATATTTATAATAAAAAGGCCAAAATGGTTTCATTAAGAATAAAACATAGTAAACTAAATTTATTCCATTTTTGACAGTGTAACTAGACTTGTTAATCATAGCATAATATATGTAGAAATATAATGGTCCCCAGAGGTCACCTAGTACAAAACCCTCATTTTCCAAAAGAAGAAACTGATGCTCATAAACAGAAAACAATTTGCTCAAAGTAATAGTGATAGTAATATTTTTATACAAGAATGAGTATTTTTTTCCATTGAATTACATTTTAGAAACACATATGACAATATTATTCTTACGGAGAAAAATGGAGTGAGACACACTTGATGGATTAGTTCAGGCCTGCAAAACCTGTGGCCCACTGGCCAAAAGCAGCCCATGGTCATGTCAAAGGATTTTGGAAGGTCTACGTAAAATGTAGAGAATGTTTGCTCTACGTTTTTTTGCAGGCCACCCAAATTCATTTGGCAGGCTGCAGGTTGTGAAGGCTTAGGTTAGTTGAATGCACATATTTAAAGAGAAATCATTAATGGATCAATATCAACTGTCCTTGGTCTTGAACCATTCAGCATTGGTATTATTTAGCTAAATATATAGAAAAATTCTAGCTGTTGTGAAGTTTGAAAGGGAAGCTAACATGTTGGATGGTAAAACTTATATCCCAATTGTATGCAACAGGCTAGAAGATGGGACCAGATTAAAACAAAAAAATAAAATTCAGAAGGTATAAATATAAACTGCGGACCTTTGTATCAAAACTCTAACCTTGTAAGTTCAGGAGTAATGAATTAAGACTGCATGGAAGTTCATGTTGTAGTTTTGCAGCATTGTTAAGTTGTGAAAATATTGATGATCTGAAGAGTACCATATGTGAAGAACATGTCAATAGAGTAAGGTGATTTTTATTTGGGGGGGAGGGAAGAGAAAAAAGATAGCTATGTAAGAAGATCTCAAATTCTATCAGAGCAATTACAAGGGGTATAGCAACCTTGCTAAATTGCAAGCTGGGCTTCACATGGTCTCTTACTACAGGGAATATTCTTGTATGTTGTGGCTTTATTTTATTTTCGGGGCCCAGCTAGGGCCAATATCTAAGAGCAATAGGTTGATGGTGGATAGAAGTCTATTTAGGTTAGATACTAAAGAAAACTTCTCGACAATTAGCGGGATTCAAAAGAGGAATGTGATGTTTAAGGAAGGAATTGGTTTCCCCTCAGCGAAGGTTGTCAGACACTCTGGAGAAACACTGTTTTGCAATAGGACCAAAGTCATTCAACTTAACTTTAATCTAACTAGTTAGTTTGTTTAGTTAGTTAGTCTAATCAAGCTAGTTAGCTTCTGATGTCCCTTATAACTGAAATCCTGGAATCTGAGAAAATGTATGGATTGTTTACATTTTCACATTTGCTCATTGAATAATGAAATAAGGATGCTGATATGCAAATTATAATTTAAAAGATGTGATATTGGGAGATATTATAAAATAATTTCACATATTTTTGAGTTATTTAACTCATTTAAGATGCTGTCAAGTTTCTTGTCATATTGATATATCAGTGATACAATTATGTATAAAAATTATATCATTTCTATTGTCATTACACTCCTCTGACTGATTACCATGAAATTTAATTTGTGCTAATCAGTTGAAGACCAGGAACAGAAATTAACTCTGAATGTAGCTATCTAATTTTTAATGTATTATACATTCTTCTGTGGTATTTGTTCATATTTTTGCTTTAAAAACTGTTTAGTAAGTTATGAATCAAGAGTATATCATTTTTATTAGCAAAATGTCATATATAAAGTATTCACCAATGAAATGTTGAATTAACCACAACAAATTCATATTTTTAAACATTTTAATGCAATAAAATTTGTTTTATCACATTGTATAGTATAGATTAATATTTTCCTTAAAATTTAAAATACAGATTATTCTTACTAGCACTATAAGACATATTAAGTATATTTATCTACTCTTTTGACTAATGTCTTTTCCTATTATGTTAATAAATTTATACCCTTTCAATTCAATTAGGGCAGTATATGACAGAACTTTAACTCTTTGAAGGTTCAAGAACTTCATCCAGTGATGGAAATTGTAATACAAACATACTTTCTTATCTTGTTCAAATATTGATCACATTTTATTATATATCCACTAAGACTTCTCTACCTAATCATCCAGGGACTGTACTCTCCATAAATTAATATTTTATTCATTTGGGGTGCAGAGTCAAGATAGTGGCACAGAAGCAGTAAAACTCCATAGCTCCCCAGCAATAACCACCTCAAATACCTACAAAACATGACTCTAAACAAATTTTAGAGCTCCAGAACCCACAAAAATTACAGAAAAACACATTTCCCACTGAAGGAAGCCAGGCAGACACACGGGAAGGGGTTCATTGCCGTGTGCTGGGAACCCTACCCAGCACCACATGAACCAGTGGCTTGGCTCCAGGGTAGCCAGAACAAGCCATGGCTGGAGGTTTCAGGAGAGCAGATCACTGACAGCTATGGTGTTTCCCAGAATTGTCAACACATAAGAAGCAAGGATTAAGTGAAAAGTCAGTGAAACTTGGCTAAATTCGGGGGAGAGGGTCTGGTCAACTTCCCCAGGGCTGGAAGTGGCTGATACAGTGGCCCTGCAACTGCCTCCATGTCGCTGCTTCAGAAGTTGCCAGACTGCAGATTGTAGGGGTCCAAGGGATCATTCAGAGGCTCAGGGCTCTTGCCATGAGCTGCCTGGATAGAGATCGTGGTCTTGGGTGGGAGTCTTGAGGTGTATTTTCAGTGAGCCAAAGTTGGTGAGGGCTGCAGAGATAGCGGTGGCCTCCTAATAGCTCTGGCAGCTGCGGAAACCCCTGTGATTGGGGACAGAGCTCTCCCCTCTGAGAGCAGAGTGCTACTGAATCCAAAGTCAAATAATTGACTGGCAACATGAGCAGGCAAAGGAAGCAAAGCAAGCCCAGCAATCCAACTTTAGATTCCTTATTTGAGGGACAAAAAAGTATCAAAGCATGGAACCAGAGGAAGACAACACAGTCAGAACTCCCACATCAAAAGCTTCCAAGAAACACGTAGACTGGTTACAAGCCATGGAGCAGCTTAAGAAGGATTTTAAAAACCAAATAAGAGAAGTGAGGGGAAAATTGGAAAGAGAAATGAGAATGATGGAAGAAAATCATGAAAAGAGAGTTGATAACCAAACTGAAGAAAATAACACCATAAAAAATAGATGAACTCAAACAGCAAAAGAGGCCCAAAAAACCAATGAGGAGAAGAATGCCTTAAAAAGTTGAATGTGCCAGATGGAAAAAGAACCTCAAAGCTTTCTGAAGAGAATAATTCCTTCAGAATTACAGTAGAACAAATGGAAGCAAATGACTTTATGAGAAATCAAGATACTATTAAACAGACGCAAACAAATTAAAAAATAGAAGACAATGTGAAATATTTCCTTAAAAAAACCACTGACCTGGAAAACATCCAGGAGAGACCATTTAAAAATTATTGGACTATTTGGAAGTCATGATCAAAAAAAGAACCTGGAAAGCATCCTTCAAGAAATTCTCAAGGAAAATTGCCCTGATATTTTAGAACCAGAGGGCAAAATAGAACTGGAAAGAATTCACCAATTACCTTTTTAAAAAGGTCCCCAAAAGAAAACTCCTAGGAATGTTATAGCCAGGTTCCAGAGTTCCCAGATCAAGGAGAAAATATTATAAGCTCCCAAGAAGAAACAATTTAAATACTGTGGAAACACAATCAGGATAACACAGGATCTAGCAGCTTCTACATTAAGGGATCAAAAGGCCTAGAATATGATATTCTGGAGATCAAGGGAGCTAGGAATAAAACCAAGAATCACCTACCCAGCAAAACTAGTTTAATTTTTCAGGGGAAATTATGGTCATTCAATGAGGTAGAGGACTTCCAAGCTTTCTTGATGAAAAAACCAGAATTGAATAGAAAATCTGACATTCAAATACAAGAAGCATGAGAAGGTAAACGTGGAAAAGAATTCATAAGGAACTTATCAAAGTTGAACTATTTACATGTCAACATGGAAAAATAATAATTTTAATTATGAAACTTTTCTCAGTAAGAGGATAGTTGAAGAGAATATAAATGTGTGTGTGTGCGTGTGTGTGTTTGTATAGATATGTATATATGTATGTATACATACACATGTGTCTATATAGGAGGATATATATGCATATTAATACATATGTGAATGTGTGAATATACTTGTACATAGACAGAGGGCACAGGATCAATTGAATAGGATGGAATAATAATTAAATGGTGAAATTGAGAGGTGGGAGAGAAATAGTATGAGAGGAGACAGGGAGAGAGAGAATGGGGTTCATTCTCTTATATAGAAGAGTCAAGGGATAATTGTTACAATGGAGGGGAAGAACAGGAAGGCAAAAGGGAATGGGTCAACCTTACTCTCATTGAAGTTGGCTTAGGGAAGGAATGACATACACTCTAAATGGGGTATCTTGGCCTACAGCACACTAGGACAAAGGGGGAAGAGTGAGGGGAGGGCAGGTTGGGGGGGGAAGGTTGTTAGAAGCACACACTTCTGTGAAGGGACAGGGTCAAAATGGAGAATAGAACAAGTAAGGGGTGTAATTGGAAGGAGGGAAATATATAGGTATTGGGGTAGGGAGAATCATCTTGCCCTACTGGAAAGGCAGAGGGGTGATGCAGGAGGATATAGGAGAGAGCAGATTGGGGCAAGGGATATACAGTGGGATCACTGTTTTGGGGTGGTGGGTAGGGGAAAGACATTGAGAAAATTTGTAAATCAAAATCTCATGAAAATGAATGATGTAAACTAAAAATAAACAAAAGTTTAAGAAATTAAAAAATATATTTCATTCTTTTTAATTCAGCAATAATTCAGAAATTCTCATTTGTTATTCTTTGCTGCCAGTACATGATCAATCTATTTCCTTTTCCAATTATGCATTTCTTAGATGGTCCCACATGCACACAAAATTATAAGCACCTCATTTTTTTTTCATTTTTTAAAGTTCCATGGCAATCCACTGATTTATACACATATTTTTTTTTGGCAGTTCATATTAATAAAACAAATTTTGGCATCAGTTAACAAATTGTAATCATTAATGGTTGTGTTAAGTTTTCCATAAACAATTGATGCCACTTTTCTCTTCCTATTCACTTCTTGGGCCATCTCATACTGGGCATACATGTCCATCTGCCATGGTGCATTCTAGAAAATTCTATTCTTTTCAGCATAGATTTCTTCTACGTGGTCCTGGTTGGGATTTTCTTCATTAGACTTTGAAGTTCTTGAGAATGGAATAACTCAAAACAACACAGGTAGCAAGTGGAAGAGTGGAAAACTCTCTTAATTCTTAGAAATTTTCTAAGACTAGAAAATGAAGAGAAGGTATTAACCTTCATTAGTAGAAGGAGTTTTCTCCCCTGGGAGTAATTTTACTAATTAAATCATTGCTATACTCTCTATCCCAATTCTCTAATTCCAAATTTAGCAGTACTCTTTCCATGGCAAAATACAGCTTCCTTAATTCATCTTCTAAAAAAAAATGTAGACTTCCATTTATAACTTATCAGATAGGATAAGGGGCTAGAGTCCATATGTACATATATCAGCATATTGGTTCTATTCTCCTAGATGTTTTTTGTCCTAATTTCATCCATAAATGCTTTCAGGATTACCTGTCTTAACTAAGATTCCCATGCTGAGCTTTCTGCAGACTCATTTTTTCCTTCCTCTCTTAACTGTTCTGCTGATTGCAATCTGTTACTGTCTTCAAATGAATTTTATACCCTAACATCTCATGGTCCTTCACTGCCATAGTGTTCCATTTAGTAAGACCAGGGATTTCTTAATGTGATGGCATAATTATAACATTCTACATGTACTACTACTAAAAGTAATGAGATTTATCTTGGGTATGTTAGGGAAAGCTAATAAGTTATCTTTTATACATTCTGTATATATCCTGTACATTATAGTGAACAGTCTTAACATAACTATGCTGCTAATCAATGTGGTATCCAAAATTGTGCAGTGTGTACAATCATAGAAACTAAGAACTCCAAGTCAATAGCATTTTATTAAATTGACCTGGTCTCCTCTAATGAAATGATCTTTTTACCTTCCTCACTATCTGAGATCTCCTTGTGCTCAAAGGCCTTATTTCTATAGTACTTGATATCTAGATACACAGAAGAGGCAAAGTAAAACACAGCATCTTATTCATTGATAGACCTTACTCATAACCCTCCATGAGGGCCAAAAATGATGAATCAGAAAGGATCATTTCCATTGACCAAATGGCAAGAAAATAGGACCCTCCTCACATTGAGGAAGAGATTAGTTTGGAGGCACAAAAATAAATTGGGGGTATTTTCCATATCATATCCACTCACACTGGGTTTGGTCATGTACTCATTAACCAAAAAGATGGAGGTGCTCTAGTAAGTGTTGTTGTGGTTGGGCAAGTTCACTTTGTAACTGGTTAGTGAGCATTGAACAGCAAGCTTATACCTGCAGTTTAAATTTTAAGAACTATTATGAGAAAGAATGTATAATTTTTAGATTAGATGATCTAATCACCCTTAAACATAATGTTCTAAAAATATGTATTAATATATGTAATTGTTAAGTAATACTAGTTAACTAGACTGACTAAATGTATATTACTAGATGAGTATATCACTAATAATTGCTAACAATCATTACTCCTGTGGAATCACACTGAACTGATGAATATTTATTGGAATAAAAAAGGGGTCCAATAAATCATTCCTTTCATCTTTTACTCCAATCTCAGTTTGTTTGTTTTTAAAGGGTAGTAGATTGCCATTGATTAAACTAGGGACTCATGTCAGTTTCTGAGTTAAAATGATAAAAATACACTTTTAAAAAAGAATAGCTAGCATTTGTATAACATTTTAATGTCTGTGAAGTGCTTTATATATGGTAACACATTTGATCCTCTCAACAGCCCTGTGCAAGCACACAGGTGTTCACACAAGGGAGTTAAGGAGGTGGGATTGATCTCTCAAAGAGAGCTCACCAGTTTGCTAGCTGCTCAACAAACAATCCCTGTTAGAAACCTTCCAGAGTATTGGGAAGAGAAGTAGCATCAAGAGAGCCAAAAACATCTTCAAGCCCCTTAACATCTAAATTATTTTTTCTACCAGACCAGCTGCAGCAGCCATGTTAATAAGCTGGAGCTGTAAACAAAATGACTCTTTGTTTTCCTGCTGGCAGAAAATAGATGATTTTAGGACCAGGGAAACAATCCATGATTCTGCCTGAACTGAGATTATAGAAAGTCCTAATAACTGCCAACTATGATAGTGGAAATTCTCAAATTAGTCTTTAGTATTATGATATTAAAGATACCTTGGGAATTTATAAATGTAATATGGGAAGAGTAAAATGCTAAGCCTTTATTAATTATAAACATTTACTTTGAAGGAATTAAATTAATACACATACTCTAAGGAAATGTGGCAGAGGATAGGTAAATTTAAGTGGAGAAGGGAATCAGGAAAATCTGGAGCATGGGGTACTATTGCTTGCAAAGATAAGCCCCTATGGATTTTTATAATAAAATGGCCTAGAAATCTTGGAACAACACAAAGATTTAATAGATAGATATATAAGCAGGAAGGTGATAAGTGTGAATATAATAAGTAGATTGAGACAAAATGTATGGAGCGGCACTGGTGTAGTGGGTGAAAGATGAAGTGACTGAGGAAACAAAAGTTCAAACTACCAGACATATAATTTTATTTTGAAATTTATACATTTTATTTATGAATGTTGATTACCCAACAGGTTGGAATTGCTTGTCATCCTTAGCTTTGACAGTGAATCCTGAATACAGGAGTAGATGGATTTTTACACGTTAAAAAATATTACTCAAATAAGTCAAGTTAATTAAAAGAAATTAACCAGGATCCAACATTTGGTAATCTGATTTCTAATTGTGGGAAAGATTTTCCAAGTTGGGAGAGGGAGAGCAAACAGGTGCAATTCTGTGAAATCAGAAAAATTGGTGACTCACTCCCCTCAAGTGTCTATAAACAATCACAGAATCCATATTGGTCCAGTTTTCAGATAAGAAATATGGCTTGCTTAAGATGCATAATTGTGAGAAAACTCCTTGCATCATTCTTTGAATCTGACTAAGTTTCTGATCAGCATAACCTGGTACTTAGTTAAGCAGCAGAAAGAGATAATCCAGCTTCAGAGCCATGTGGGGTTAGCGTCAAAATCATTTTGGAACCAGATGAGGTACATATTGTTCCTACTGCCAATATGCTACTGATTTGGACTGATATTTTCACTGAGGTTACAGAAAAGCAGCATACGTGTTAAAGCTTTCATTCTATAGTGAAAAGCAATTATTTTATTTGAATATGCAAGGCCATATGACATTGAATAAAATGAAACAACAACAATAGAGGGACTTGAGGACCATTTCCATAGGAACCCATGATGAAAAGAGTGAGAAAAGTGGACTAACAATAAGAAGAACAAAAATAACTAATTATATCAAACATATTATTAAAAGTGATAATAAACTTTTCCATATTCTTACTAATTTTTTTTTCTTTCCTGCTCTGTATTTTTCCTCCTTGTATCTTGGTCCCCAAAGGTATGAAAATTTCAAATAATAAGTTACTACACCAATTACATAAAACTTAGGTAAGAGGAAGATATTCATCTGTCAGGGAACTAGAGTCTGAATTTATCTTAAGAGGCATTAAGGAAATAAGATATCAAGTTCAGGCATGGATAGTAAATAGTACATATGGCTAGAACCACTTTATGCCATAATAATTGTGTTATATCTCTATTAAAATTTTTTGCTGACTTTGTGTTCCCTAGACTATAATATATAAAAACACTTATCAATGTACTCTACTGCATAAATTACAATAGTGCAAGGCAAGTATTTACTAATCTTCCAAACCAAGGGAGATATGTTGAAAATTGTCTATACAATTTCTGTTTGCAAAACGTAACAAGAGAGCACTTAAATAAAAGACTTCAGAATCTCAATTCAACTGAATTGAATCCCCAATTACTCTCTGGTTGTGAAATGCATTGATAATAATCACCCTTTTATATAACTTATTCTTAAAAATGCTGAAGGAAGATGAATGGAATGGTCCTTTAGGGGCTAAAATGTTTGGAATGAGTGGAAAATATTTTTATAACAACTTTTTTGCTGCTCTCTAGCCAACGTAAAAACAAAATAAACTCAAAAAACAACTAATGAATCAAATTTGAAATAATAAACAATGAAAAAAAATTTAGGTGTTAAAATAATCATGTTTTTCATGCACTATATGAGTTTGTTAATTTGGAATCTCTTAGAAATTATATTTGTTATTTTTATTTTGGGGCAAATCTCTGCAGAACAAAGTAAAAGATGTTAGTCAAAACTTAGTACACAATATGTTCAAGAGCAAGTGTTCCTGTTACACTGTAAAATTGAAGTGCTAATTTAAGAAGTGCTACTTATGCTTTTGGTCTTTCTTTTCGGCATGAAAATCTGGCACTTTCATAATGCTGCCCAAATTCAAAAGGAGAGGCAACTCTTCAATACATTCTCAATGTAAAATTTTTAAAATTGATTTGTTTGTTTACTTTTAGTTTACAAGACTCAGTTCCACAATTCCTTGAGTTTCTGATTTTCTCCCCTCTCTTATCCCTTCCCCCCATGGCAGCGTGCAATCAAGTATAGGATCAACAAAAAAATTTCACATTGGACATTAGTTTGGTTGCATAGAAGGGTTGTAACCCATGGGATGAACGATGGGAAAGATGAAACAAAAGCAAACATGGAAAAGGAAGAGAGCGTGTGGTTTTCCTCAGTCTGCATTTAAACTCTGTTCTTTCTAGATCTTTCTCTGAATGTAGACATCTCCTTCCAGCCTGAGTCTTTTCGAGGTGTCTTTTAAAAAATGTTTTTATTTGATTTATTTATATTTTTTAATAATTAACTTTTGTTTATTTTTAGTTTATGTCATTCATTTCCACAAGGCTTTGAGTTACAAATTTTTGACCCCTCTTTCCTCTACCTATGACCCCAAAACAGCAATCCCACTGTATATACTCTCCCTCAATCTGCTCTCTTTTATAGCCTCCCCCATCACCCCTCTGATTTTGTGGTAGGGCAAGATGGATCTCCCTACCCAAGTGCCTGTATATCTTATTTCCCAGTATGTGTGTATGTACACACGCATGCGTGTACATATATATGTACATATATGTGTGTGTATATATATATATATATATATATATATATTAAACATTTTATTTTAAAACTTTAAATTCTAGATTCTTTCCCTTCCTCCCTCATCCCCCACCCCCACCCCCACTGGGAAGACAAGCAATTCAATACAGGCTGTATAGGCATAGTTACGCAAAACATCTGCCAATTGACATATTGTGAAAGACTGACTATATTTCCCTCCATCCTATCTCACCCCCCAACTTGTTCTATTCTCTACTTTGTCCCAGTGCCTTTACATAAGTGTGTGCTTCTAACAACCATCTCCTCCATCCTGCCCTTCCCTCCATCATCCCCCCTCCCATCCCCTTTCCCCTACTCTCCTGTAGGGCAAGATACCCAATTTGGAGTGTATGTCATTCCCTCCCTAAGCCAACTTCAATGAGAGTAAGGTTGACCCATCTCCTTTTGCCTTCCTGTTCCTCCCCTCCATTGTAACACTTATTCCTTGCCTCTTCTATATGAGATATTTAACCCCATTCTGTCTCTACGTTTCTCCACTCATTATATTCCTCTCCTACCTCTCAATTTCACCTTTGAAATATCATCTCTTCCCATTCAATTGATTGCGTGCCCTCTTTCTATGTATACCTGTACACATATATACACACACTCATTTATGTATTCATATGCATACTTACCCTCCCATATAGACATATGTGGATATATACACACACATATACATGTGTATATAGATAGATAGATAGATAGATAGATAGATAGATAGATATAGATATATATATATGTATATGTACACACACACTCACACATTTGTATTCCCTTCAACTATCCTCATACTGAGAAAAGTTTCATAAGTCACAATTATCATTTTTCCATCTAGGCATATAAATAGTCGAACTTTGATAAGTTCCCTGTGATTTCTTTTCCTGTTTACCTTCTCATGCTTCTTGTATTTGTATGTCAAACTTTCTATTCATCTCTGATTTTTTTATCAAGAATGCTTTAAAGTCCTACAGCTCATTGAATAACCATGTTTTCCTCTGAAACAATTTTGCTGCATAGGTAATTCTTGGTTTTAATCCTAGCTCCTTTGATCTCTGGAATATCATATTCCAGGCCATTTGATCCCTTAATGTAGAAGCTGCTGGATCCTGTGTTATCCTGATTGTGTTTCCACAATATTCAAATTGTTTCTTCTTTGCAGTTTGTAATATTTTCTCCTTGATCATGAAACTCTTGAACCAGGCTATAACATTCCTAGGAGTTTTCTTTTTGGGATCTTTTTCAAGAGGTATTGGTGAATTTTTCCAATTTCCATTTTGCCCTCTGCTTCTAAGATATCAGGGCAATTTTCTTTAAGAATTTCTTGAAGGATGATTTCTCGTTTCTTTTTTTGGTCATGGCTTTCAGGTAGCTCAATAATTTTTAAATTGTTTCTCCTGGATCTATTTTCCAGGTCGGTGGTTTTTTCAAGTAGATACTTCACATTGCCTTCTATTTTTTTATTTCTTTGGATCTGTTTAATACTATCATAACTTCTCATAAAGTCATTTGCTTCCATTTGCTCCAATCAAATTTTGAAGGAATTATTCTCTTCAGTGAGCTTGCGAGATTCTTTTTGCATCTGGAAAATTTAGCTTTTTAAGACATTCTTCTCCTAATTGGCTTTTTTGGGCCTCTTTTGCCACTTGCGTTAGTCTATTTTTAAAGTTATTTTCTTCAGTCAGGTTGTTGACTCTCTTTTCATGACTTTCTTGTGTCATTCTCATTTCTCTTCCCAATTTTTCCTCCACTTCTCTTACTTGGTTTTCAAAATCCTTCTTAAGCTCTTCTATGGCCTGTAAACAATTCACATTTTTCTTGGAAGCTTTGGATGCAGGAGTTCTGACTTTGTTGTCTTCCTTCCGTTCCGTGCTTTGATCCTTTTTGCCCCCCAGAAAGGAATCTAAAGTTGATCTGATATGTTTGCTTTGCTTCCTTTGCTTGCTCATGTTGCAAGTCAATTAACTTGACTTTTGAGCTCTTTGCCGCAGTAGAAATCTGCTTCCAAAGGGAAGAGCTTTGTCCCAAATCACTGGGGTTTTCAAGGCTGCCAGAGCTATTAGGAGGCTGCTGTCTCTACAGCTCCAACCAGTTTAGGCTCACTGGTCACACACCTCAGGACCACCAGCAAAGACCATGATCCAAATCCAGCCTGGTTAAGGCAAGAGCACTTAGCTTCTGAATGGTCGCTTGCACCACCCATTGCAATCTGCAAGCCAGTAGCTCTGAAGCAGCCACAGAGAGGCAGCTGCATGGCTTCCACTTCCATTGCTTCTGCCCCTGGGGGCAGAGGGCCAGACGCACTCCTCCATCCCCACCCCAATTCAGCAGAGTTCCCTTGACCTTTCACTTTTTGTCTTTGGCATTTATAGGTTGATAATTTTGGAAATCTCCACAGCTGCCAGTGATCCTCTCTCCCGAATGCTCCAATCATGGCTAGCCCTAGCCACTCTAGGGCTAAAACCATGGTTTCATGCAGGGCTGGGCTCGGCTTCCAGCATGCTGTGATGAACACTTCCTATCCACCTGCCAAGCTGTCTTCAACAGGAGTTTGGTTTCTCTCTGTCCCTTTGTTGGTTCAGGAGCTCTAAAATTTGTTTAGAGTCATATTTTATAGGTATTTGAGGTGGTTATGGGGGGAACCACAGAGTTTTCCTGCTTCTACACCACCATCTTGACTCTGCCACCTAGAGTTGTCTTATAACCTTACATTGCAGACTCTTAATTCTGACTATTATCTTCTTGACAAACTTTATCTCAGATTACTCCTATTCTTGTAGTCTATGTTCCTGCTAAACTGGGCTTCTTGTCCATTCTTGACCTGTCTTATCACACCTTATTTATAGACTTCCTTTCTCTCTCCATGTCATGTCCTCAAGTTATGTCCCTTAAAATTTTTCATTTCCTTAAAAGCCCAATGCAGATGATAATTCCATGATTTTTTTTCCCCCGGAAATCTCAACACTTCCGCAATTAGAGGGATTTCATTCACCTTTAATTTTTCATTGTGCAAGGCCTGAACCTTTCCTTTTGTACTTATTTCAATCTCTTGTATATCCTAGTTACTTATCTTGATATTTACCCTTTTAGATAGCAAATTCTTCTAGATCAGGTGACTCCTTACTATCTTTGTATTTCTGGTTGTTACTTAAAAACCTTTCACATAGTAGCTGCTTAAGATTTCTTAATGTGATTGGATTGTGTTAAATTAAAACAAAGTAAAGTATTTAGCAGTCTTTCTTTGGGCACTGGGTATTCTTTTTTTAAGATTTATTTACTTTTAGTTCACAACATTCAGTTCCGCAATCCCCTGAGTTTCGAATTTTCTCCTCCTTCTTTTCCTCCCCCATTCCCTACCATAGAATCATGCAATCAAATATAGGTTTTACAAATACCTTCACATTAAACATTAGTCAATTTGTAAGGAAGGATTACAACCAATGGAGTGAACAATGAGAAAGAAGGGACAAAACAAAACAAAACACAAAAGAGAGAGAGCAAGTAGTTTGCTTGATACTGGGTATTCTTAAACTAGAAGCTTCAACTAAAGCAGGGGTTCTCAATCTGTGGGTTATGTTCAGTTTGTAACAATGAAAATACATCCTGAATATCA
>CM053580.1:182999152-183019944 GCA_028627135.1 Pseudochirops cupreus | reverse complement strand
ATATATAATTATTAACTACATGCAACTAGGAATTAAGATATACATGCACTGGGGTAGGGAGATCCATCTTGGCCTACCAGAAAGTCATAGGGGAGATGGGGGAGGACATAGGAGAGAGCAGATTGGGGAAGGGGTTATACAGTGGGACAGGGCTGTTTTGGGGTGGTGGGTGGGGGAAAGATGGGGAGAAAATTTGTAACTCAAAATCTCTTGGAAATTTATGATGTAAACAAGAAAATAAATAAATTAATTAATTTTTAAAAAGAGAAAGAATCATTTTAAAGGAAAAGAGGCTGCATAATATGAAGCTGGAAACCTTGGCTAAGCAATTCAGTTTCTGTTCAGTTATATTTCCCTTCACTAAGAAAAGCAGACAATGAAAGTTATTGTAAAAGAACTATAATCTTTGAGTAGTAAACGGGAGGTAAATTGCTAGTGTCTTGTAGTTCTGTAATCTGCTAGCTCAGTTATGTAACTTCAGGAAATATACCTAAAAGGAAAAATAAAATCGCAAAAGATTAACCTGCTTCATTTCCCCCTTTTTTGTAAACTAACTGTTTCCTCATTGTTTCCTAAGGAGTTTTTTATTGTCATTTTCAATGCTTGATTTAACTTTGAAGTTTACTCTTCCTTTCTTATTTCCTCTAAAATTACTTAAAGTGACCAAATGATGTACATCTCTCAACTCTATAAAATTCTAACTTTGTGCCATGGTTATTTAAAATTCTATATCAGTTACAATGGTAATGGTAACTATCAAGCCAAAAGAATACAGGCTTTTGACACTGGTAATCCATTTGTGAAACAGAACATAGAGAATCTCATTAAGAGTCATCTAAATGAACTCAATGTAGTTTCACTTCTAAAGGTAAGATAAAGTTCTGTTTCACAATTGTCTTTCAAATCCTATGTCAGTATTGCATGCATCAGCAGAGTATTTTTGAAAAGTATTTCTCACTTGGCAATAGCTAATGTCATTCATAAAAATGCTTTAAACCAGCAGCAAATGTCTGAGCTGCAATACCAATCCTACTGTGAGACCCATATTTGAAAAAAAAAATGAAAATGACTAAAATTGAAACTCCACATTTAAATATGATATCCTTCAGAGCATATTAAATTAGAGGTCAGAAGAAATTATCTGTAAAGATATTTCTAAACACAGATCTGGTCATTTTACTCTACTATTTAGTACCTGAAGTAATGTCAGTTTTCCTCTAAAATAAAATTAAAAAAAAGAGTCCTCTAGCACTTTCAACCCTTCATGTGATTCTTACTCACTTTTCCGGGATTATTACACAATATTCCACTTTCTACATTTTATGGTCTAGCCAATCTAGCCTTTTGTTGTTTCTCCTACATGACACCTTCTCTCCCATTTTTGTGCATTTTGCATAGGATATTGTCCTTTACCTAATATCCATGTAACACCTGGTCTGGGTTCACTCTCCTAACCAATGCTAACCCTGATAGATTGAGTTCCTACATCCCTCTTCAGGCTTCACACTAAGGAGTGATGGACTACTGCATTCTTATGGTTATAGGGTAATTCTGAGGAGTTGGGTTTCTACTACAGTTACTCACAAGTCTCCATTATCAAATCAACTAGACATACTTAATAAGCTTTTTATAAAAAGTAAATATTAAGACAGAATATTAAAAGCAGTCATTAAATAAATAAATGAAACTTCCCCACTTAAAACCTGGAGTGAACTGTTCCTCAAGTTCATACAAAGTCTATGGGAGGAAGAAGGCATAAAAATTAAAGAAAAAATTGAAATTGGGATGAAGAGAAAGATCTAAGATTGTGGAATGTCAGTTCTACATCTTACAGGTGACCCAATTCTGAAAGACAGTGATATTGAAGGCATGAGTCTTGATATTCCAATGAATGGGATAGATCAAATGTCAGTGAAGTTGAAGATTAGGAGGTGTGTTGTTTTAGAGGGATCATCAACATCACATCAAGTTGTATGATAGGGCAGGTAGCCTTATTACCATTTATTAGGTGAACAGGCTGAGTCACAATGAGGTTAAGTACCAATGCTAGTTTTCAGGTTGATTCTGGAAAGCCATGATCTCTGATTCTATGAGAGTATATTTTTTCCCACATTTAAAACAGAGAGTAGACCTGCTACAAATAACTACACCAGACTCAGGAGCAATGGGAAAATTTATTTTGTAAACAAATCAGATTTCTACCGTTTGGAGTTAAAATTTAATTCAGACCATATCTCAGCTTCCATGTCTACAGAAGTTATCTGAGAAGGCAGCCCCCCACTAACCTCAAAGGGAGAATTAGGTTCCTATGCAATTTGTAGGGACAAAGAATGAGAAAGAGAGATGATCTTCTTATACTCCTATTTTCCTTTTGGATTTGTGTCATAAAAGGCATGCTCAATGAAGAGAAAATAGTATTGTCTAGTTACACAAACAAGGAGCCAAGAATTAGGTCTCCTGAGGTCTAGTCATGGTTTTGCTACTGATTTGTTGTGTGACCTTGGGCAAAGCATTAAACTCTCCATTTAAGTACTTTCACAGTGGTTTCTCTCCTCAGTTACTCTGCTCTCTTTCCTTACTCATTCCATATTTCTGTAATTGTCCCTTTTGCCTGTGGAGAAGAGAGAATTTCTATAGCTTTTAGTTGTTTCATTCTTTGTGCTCTGCTTCCAATTCTGTGTAGCCCAGCAGGGAACCTGGCAGATTAGAAAAGAAAATGTTTCATTTAGAAACCAACTTTATATTTTAACTTGGACAAGGAAAATATTTCCCACACAAATTCAGCAATGCCTATGGCAATGTTTCATCAGATTGTGGATTCTGGTTCTCCAAATCCATGCCAAAATTTATGAAAGATAGAAAAGAATAAAGCAAAATAAGGAGACCCTGGACCCTTTACATGCCTAAGTAATAATGGCTCATTTGCTTTTTACCAGATACTTCCAATAGTATCCCTAGGAACAATTTAATTTAATTGGAAATGTAAGCAGACAGAAAATGTCTGAAGGCATCAGATCACACCTGGAAAGGAAGAAGTCATAATCTTTACCATTAAGCTAAGGGAAGAAATGACCCATTTTAGAAAATAGCTATGTTAACTGCAGCAAAGTGACCCAAATCTCACTTTCAAAAGCAATTGGAAGCTAAGATGCTTATTAAATGAGTTGTTAGAATCTATGCATGTCAGAGACAGAATCATATGAAAAGTATGAAAGAGAATACATTTGTAAAAAAGTAATATTATCTCCCAAAAAATTTTAGATTATATAAAATCAGGAAGAAACTAGGAGGAAATATCATCAACTATACATAACAAAATACTTTCAGTATATGTGAGCATGTCAGCTTTCAATTCAGATCCTTTATGCCTAAGCTCCAGCCACAAATTCCAATCCTGTATAGTTTTTATCAATGTTCTTTCATTGCTCATCCACAGATCTATCTACATAAAATTTCACCCAAAGGCTATTTCATATACCATTCACTCTGCTTCCCACCTAGCACAGCGTCAGGTACCTAGAGTATCAATCAATCTTTTATATTGATGTGGAATAGATACTCTGGGCACAAAGCTCTACAGGTTCCCCTCAAGAAAATACTATTTTTATTGATGTCTACCTACTGAAAATACTGGCTCTCTGCCTACACAGTGGTAGGTAATATACAATATATAGACATGTTTTCCTGAGTTCTCATATAACATGATGTACAATTATGCCATTAATAGATCCTGTTATGCATATAATGACTGCTTAGATCTGTAACTGTCTGAATGGAAGAAATGGCAACATATACCACATCAGCCAATATTTTCTTCCCCCAAGTCAATTTTTTTACCTTCTTTCCCTCCCTCAAAGTAAGAGTTCCCTTCTTGAGGACTAAAGAAAAGCATAAAATTTGTAAGAAATAGAGTTGAGCTTTAAGAAGACTGAAAAAATAAAATTTGTCAAAAATATAGTTCATTATAACTTTTGTAAGGATATCTGTTCTTCAATGAAGGGAGTTAGGGTTTATCAAACTAGTTCCTTGTTTGATACAATGCCCCAATACATTATTACATATATATGTGTATACACACACATACACAGACACGCACACACCACACAGACCACACAGAACACACACACAAACAATATCTAGGGGATGAGATGTTGTCATTGCTGATGCTGATTATATAATCATGTTTAATACAAATATAACACAACTATATAATAATATAAAGGCAGTGTAAGGTAGTGGGAATATTGCTTGTCTTGGAGGTAAGAAGGCCTAGGTACAAATCATTCCTAAGATATTTATTAGCTCTGTAATGCTAGAAAGTCACTAAGTCTTAATGGATGTACCTTATGTTGATGAGAGAGTTGCCTACACTGGATATGCTCAAGGCAATTGCAAATGAAATTACGGGAGATGCAGTATGGATTCTCAGTTCTGTTAATTTTTTAATTTGTGGCGTGGGGCAAGTTGCGTCTTCTCTTTCATCCTTCAATTTGCTTTGCCTCCAAAATGAAGAGGCTGCCCTAGATGACTTCTAAGGTCTGGTCTTGGAATTAGAAAGTCTTTGGGCTTCAGTTCTGTCTCTAATGCATGTTAGCTATGTAACCATGTGTAAATCACTTAAACTTTTGGATATCCGGGAAACTCTAGTAGGATCAGTGGCAAATAGATTTCACAAATGAATTTTCCTATGCAGATAAAATCATAGATTTATATATGTCTACACATGTAGAGTTTATATATGTATATGTATACATATGTGTATGCATATATGTTTATTTGTGCATGTTATCTATCTACGTACATGTACATGTCAAGAATGTCAAACATTTTTTCCTAAAAGGACATTTATCCATTCTTATCAGATGTACTATATATAATGTTGCTTATCTCAAAATGAGTAAATGGGAAATCTATCTTCAACTTAAATCAATGTCCATGTCTAGGTTGAAAGAAAATATCATACTTTGAAAAATAAGCATAGCCAGCTATGGTGGTATATACCAGGGAAATTGAAGTTGGTGGGTTTCTAAAATTTAGGAGTTTTCACTTGTTAAGTTAATCTGAATTTAACATCAATATTCTTATTGTAAGCATCTGGGAATGGAGGCAGGAGTAACAAAAGACTGCCAAAAGAGGTGCTGAATTGACTAAGTCAGAAATGAAAAAGATTCAAAGATCCTATGCTGATCAAAGTAGTATAAGGTCATGTGCTTCCAACTAGGTGAGATAGAGAAACTCAGTCTTAAAGAAATGAATGAATGAATAAATAAATGAGCACATTAATGAATAAATAAATGAATAAATATATTCATAAATAAAATATTAATGAGTGAATGAATAATGAATGAGTAGATGAAAATTAATAAATAAAAGCATGAATGAATAAAAATAAATATATGAAACAAATAAAAGAAACAAAACATTAAGATATTTCTATTCTGTAAGAACAGGGATGTAATGGTAAGGGAATTTGAACATCCTTCCAGCCCCTTTATAAACCAAAGTGAATTTGAGGACCTTACCTGATTTGAAAATATACCCTGCCCCCTATTAGGCTGAATGTAGTCATATGGAGCCTGTGGTGGGAGGTGTTTGCTGAAGAGTGGAGCAGAGCCCAAGCGGAAAAGCTTGCTTAGGGGAGGTGAGATTTTGCTTTGGGGCTCACTTTGGGAAGACTTGTGTGATTAGACCAGATGAGACTCTGGGCTGCTGTTGAGCCCCCCAGCTTTGAAAACCCAGATGTTGGTGCTTCTCTTTCTGGTAACTATGTATGTATATCATGGTCAGACAGCTAAAAGCCCTGTCTATTGGTTTGTTGAATTATATTATTTTCTCTGTCTGTATTTTTGTCTGCTTGTAACTTCTGTTTGTATTCTATGAAGTTTCGGGTACTGACTTTTCCCCTGAACTAGGTGAATGGTATACGTTTGATTAAAGTAAGATTGTTAACCCTTTTTGAGTTGTTTTCCTTTAGAAAAACAGTTCAAAAAGCAAATCAAAGTGCTAGCAGCCATCATGGGTAAACTAGGGTGCTTGCTGCTACAGGAGATCAAATCCATTTTTGTAGTAATACTTGTGAGAAAGTAAGAATAGATTAGTCAGTCAGTCTTATAGCCAGGGATTATAAATTTACTTCAAATAATTTCAATCATTTGTGTCATCTTTCTTTTGACATGTTTATAAATATATATGTACATACACATATACATACATGTACATATCTACATATTATATATTATATATGCATATACATATACATACCCATTTTATTCTTTCTAAAATTAGAATAAGTTGCATTCATATAATACACTTTTGGTAAGGTAATTCCATAAGTCCAGTTGTCTTGTGTTTTCAAAATGGCCTAGGCCTATATTATTCTAAGGCATTTTTAACAGAAATGAAGAAAGAAAAAGAAAGGAAACAAACAAACAAAAAAACCCTGGCACTGGATACAGAACATTTCTCACTGTCCTTGAAAAGATAAATGGATAACTTATAATGATAATTATATCCACTCACTAATATAATGAAGAAAATTGGAGAATATGTACACAATAGCTGTGCAGATGAGAGTATACATAATTGGCAACAATTAATCTAATAGAAAGAAAAAGAGACAGCTGGAATAATTAACACATGCCACATGAAGTGATCATTTGTGATAAGGATGACTGAAAAGACAGCAATATACTTAGCTTTCCCCACTGGCTAGGAAAGGTATAGTGAAAAAACAAATGAATCTAAAGCTGAGACAGTAGCAATCACAGGTGCTGCACTATCATGACAATTGCATCTTTATAAGAGAATTTCATATCTTTCCTTTGGACTCTATCACTAATGTTACACGTTTTCTTTCCTTCAAAAAAGTGGTCACATTCACCAAAACCTCCACCTTGACTTTAAAAATGACCTTCTCTCAAAAAAGCATAGTTGCCTCAGGGGTTTCTGTGGGAGGAAGAATTCATCTAGCATTATCCTTTTATTTATTTTATTAACCTCCAGGTTTTTTTAATCCCTGTTTCCTTTGTTCCCTTAAAAAATCTTCATTCTCTTTTTCAAAATATCTTCAATTTGGTAAATTGTTTTTAGTAATCCATAGAGAGAGAGCAGCTCTAACTGTTAACTGGCAGATTAAAAATCTGTTCACACAAGCACACAGACTAGGTCATAGAAGAGGCATTAGTAATGAAGGCCTCATCTGGCTGAAAAAAAAATGGTTTATTGTTGTTGTTGCTCTGTCATCCTCTATAGATGAACAAATAATTTTATTCAAATGAATTTCAGGGTATTTTAGAATTTAATTCATTTCTGATTGAGTTTTATGCATAAAAGTTAGTAAGCATTATGGAAATTGTGTCAAGGTTGTGAAGATTATTAGTACCACTTCAATTCAATTTTCATAAATAAATGATTTATGTAGTCATTTTAAAAGGAGAAATAATCACTAGGTACAAGATAATAAAAATATTTTGTTTCTTATTTAAAAAATTTTCTTTCTTTAAAGATACAAGGGTTATCATTATTATCTCCCACAAATGCCACTATTTGCCCTGTGGTGATTTAGTAAGAAGATTTTTCTAAAGATCTTTTATCTTTGCTATTGTTATTGTTGTTCTCGCATGTACATCAAAAACAAAGAATTTTAAATGAAATAAAGTTGATTGGTGTGATCAGGCCATGATATTGAAAGATGTTTTATATAGTGATAGAATCTAAATGCTTCAGATATCGTCATTTATGCTTGTAGCTTTTCTAAAGTCTGTCACAGCTATGTTATATTACTGTTTGAATTTTAATTCAATAATTGTTCCACATCTGATCCTTGACTTTCTTTGTCTTGTACTATTTCATCGAGCAAAACAAGTGACATCTCTGACAGTCAGACTGACCTGTCATCTCAAAGAACGGCCAAACATTTGTCTGGTGGTTTATGGGTTTTTACTGGTACCTACCCAAGGGTTACAGTACACCTCCTTGCTGTTATCATACCAAGATCATCTCTTTCTTTCCCTTCCTTTCCCTCTTTCTCTCCCCATCCAAATTTCAAACCTCTTTTTTTTTATTCTGCTATTTTCAGTTGAATCTGTTGTTCTCAATGATAGACTGGAAAATTTGAAATTGTTTTAGGAATGAATTTATTAGGTCATTTGGTAGAGTAGAGAAAGCAAGAAAGGAAATGACCTTCCTCTCTCCAGATTCTAGAAGATTTACATAATATAGTATTTTGACAAAGATTTCCCATACAGGAATGCCATGTATCTTAAAGGTAATAAAGAATTTTGCCAAGAGGGCCTTCTCAATGAAAGGTAGATTGAAATAGATATGAGTAACTGTAACCAAAAACAGAAGCTTGGGGTGGACCCCTCCAGAATTCCTAGATATTAAAACCCAAAACAAGAACATTTTTTGTAGATCTGGGAATATAGGGGAATGGGATATACCTTTTAATCATATCTACCATTCCTGGAGTAAAAATGACATTCTGGATATGGATAACCTTTAATCACATAAAATTGAATTTAAACAGTATAATAAATCATTTTCCTCACAAATCTCATGATGGTACTTTTGATGTATTCCTCCCCTCTCTCTTATCCCTGGGGTGTTAAAATATTCTTTGCAAGAAAAAGATTTAGGTAACTGAACTTTCATTGGTACATTTCATGAACAAGAAACTATGCTGTTAATGAATTTGAAGTTGAAAAAGGAAGTGCAGAATTCTTAAAAAAGAAGCACCTTTTTCCCTTGGTTTCAAGTCCCTATTAAGCATTTTGCTTCAAGAGAAGTTCACTTATCAGAGATTGTCCCTTTACTGATGACTATAAAATATTGCTGACTGTAAATATGGACTAACTAGATGGTACAAGTGGATAGTGCCTGTAGTCAGGGAGAACTGAATTCAAATCCACCCTCAGACACTTAGAACCTGTGATATGCTCAGTAAGTCACTTAAATTCTGCTTGCTTAATTTCCCAGAGAAAGAAATGGCAAAGCACTTCAGCATTTTTGCTAAGAAAATGCTGTGGACAGTCTGGTATATGAGGCCATAAAAAGTTAGACATGACTAAATGCCTGGGAACAAAACATGAAAATGAAAATTATGAGCAGTAGGCCAAAAAGAATATGAGTGGTTTAGATAAGCTATTATTGTCCACCAGGAAAATACATTTGAAAGAATCTACATGCTATTTTAAATGCTTTATTTTTTCATATGGAAAATTTCCAGATTTTAAGAAACTTCCTTCAAAAAAAATCTGTAATTTTTAATATTATCATATAAAAATTGAGAAAGAGTGTAGTATAGTAGATAGAAAGTTGACTAGGAGGACTTAAGTTCAGTTTCTGCCTCTAAAACACATTAGCTATTCTTGGGCAAGGCACTTAATTCATAAGGATCTTAGGAAATTCTCTAAGTTTACAAGTTGTAGATACGTTAACCGTCTGCATTCTTGGAGCTGTTTACATATTAACTTCCCCACATAGATGAAATTGTAGATTTAAACCAAATAAAATGATAGAGTAAATAATAAGTAATATTTTTTTCAAATGACAAAGGAATCTTTAAAAGTACGTTGTTTAAATTTCAGAAGGTCTAATAGCTGACTCTGTCATGAAAGAGATGTTGTATGAGAACTTCCAGCAAGAAAACTGAAGGAGTAGTTGCGCTTAAAGACAGATTTCCCCACTTCAAAAATCGGGAAATGATTCTAATAAAATCACAGAATAAAAACAGGAAAAAAGCTGGAAGGAATTCCCAAATTCTCAAAAGGAAAACCTCACCAAAATACCAGCATAAAAAAGGATGAAAAGAATGTAACATGTAATCCTAATCCAATGAATAAATTCTAGAAGGTATCTAAAAATATTAAAGAAATCTCAGGAGAAAAGATTGTGATAATAACTAGATCCTCAAAAATGAGAATTAAACAACCATAAACATAAATGTTCAGAAACTTAATGAAAAAATTAAATGTTTATCAGGGGTCTTGAGGAAAAAAAATAAGACAGTTTAGAATAGATAATGTCTGTCATAATAAAACAAGTGAAACTGAAAAAAGAATGGCTGCAGCAGAATAGAATATTAAAATGAAGAGACTAAATTGGGTGAGGCCATTGATTTACTTTCCTGTTAGCTTAAACAGAAAAGCCGAGGTAGGAATAGTCATTTGTCAGTTTCTGTCTAGCAGATCAGAAGGGCCCAATCTCTCAGAGAGAAACTGCTCAGGTAAACAACTGCTGGATTCTCGCTGTATATTCTTTCCCTAGTCTGGCTCCGCAGCTATAGCTAAAAAAATGTTTTGTTTATTGGTAAATATTCCATGAGTAAGTAATTTTATTTTAGTTTCAAATGGGAGGTGCCAGATCATCTTTAAATATAAACATATTCATTCATTTATTTATCTATCTGTTTATTTACTCAACTTACTCAATTTATTTATTCAACATTCACTTCCACAAGATTTTGAATCCCAAATCTTCCCCCTTCCTTCCTTTCCTCTCCCCAAGATGGTATGTAATCTGATGTAGGCTCTGCATACACATTTATATCAAATATTTTCATATTAGTCATGTTTTAAGGAAGAATTAGAAGCAATGGGAGAAACCACGAAAAAGAAGAAACAGCAACAACAAAAACAGACAAAAAAGGAAAGTAAATAGTATGCTTTTATCCACATTTGGACTTCTTTTTCTGGATATAGTAGCATATTCCATCATATGTCCCTTGGAGTTGCCTCATATCATCGTTTTGCTGAGAAGAGGTAAGTCTATCAGGGTTAGTTATGCCACAATATTGCTATTACTATGTACAGTGTTTTCCTGGTTCTGCTCACTTCACTCAGCATGAGTTCATGGAAGTCTTCTTTCCAGTTTTTCCTGAAGTCTACCTGCTCATCATTTCTTACGGAACAATAGTTTTTCATTATATTTATATTCTGCATCTTGTTCAGTCATTTCCCAATTGATGGACATCTTCTCAATTTCTAATTCTTGGCCATCACAAAAAGAGTTATAAATATTTTTGTACATGTGAGTCCTTTTCCCTTTTTTACTATCTCTTTGGGACCTAGTAATGCTATTGCTGGATTAAAGGGTATGCTCAGTTTTATAGTGCTTTGATCATAGTTCCAAATTACTCTCCAGAATGGTTGGATCAGTTCACAACTCCACAAACAATGCGTTAGTGTTCTAATTTCCCCACATCTTCTCCAATATTTATCATTTTCCTGCTTTTTCATGTTAGCCAATCTGATAGATGTGATGTGAGTAACAGATCATCTTGATTCATATCTGGCTTACTGCTCTGGCCTTGCATGTGCTTATTCAGTGGCATTAAATTCACATAAATATATGTGTCATCCCTCCCTCCTGCCCCAGCCTTACATAGGGATCCCTACAGACTGCATATTGACTTAACTTTAAAATGCAATGTTATCTATGTTTTATTGTATTTTCATTTATTTTGTCCAATATTTCACAATTACATTTTAATCTCTTTAGGGCAGCACTCACTGGGGGCCACATCCCACTTGTGGCTAAGACTATAATACTTAAGAAACAAGGAAAGGCACATTAAAACAACATCCATCAAAGAAAACTGTCAAAGTTACTGTGATAACAGTAAGTTAAAGGTTATTGGAGAAGAGTACTGACAATGTTATATATGATAAATTCATTTTCTTCAATTTACTATCAAGATTTCTAATGACTGCTTTTTCTGTTTCCTCAAAATATAAAATGCATCACCTTGTTTGAAACTCAGAACAAATGAAGGCAATTTTTAGTCATTTGGAGGTTGTCTACTTTGGTATTTCCCAGACATTGTACTTTCCTTTTATCTTCTACTTTTCTTTTAGCCATTTTATTTATTGTGTTAATAATATAAAAGATTAAACATGAAAAGTAAAAAGTAGTGCTCCTCAAAAAAAATGAATTTCAAAATTTCATTCTGGAATCATTCATTAGTTGGATTATTCATATCCATGATGCTTGTCTAGGATTCTTAGACCATCTCTGCAAAAAAGAACCTTGGAAAATTAAAATAATAAATCTGATACCATTCATTATAGAACCCTGACACAATGGGACGTACACTGAACAGGCAAAGAAAGAAACAAAAAAGCATGATACTAATATGAGCACTGCTACTGTGTTTATTTCTTCAAATCTTACTTTCTTCATCTGTAAAATGAGGAATTTGGGCTAGATTATTTCTGTGGTCACTTCAAGGTCTAAAATTCTATAATTATTTTTATTCATCATGGGAAGAAAAAAATAGGAAAAAGTAGACTAAAAATTCATAATCATTTTCAGGGAAGCCTTGAGCCATAATGAAGAATCACTGAGCTTCTATTCCAGTGAAATTTCAATATTTTTTTACTGAGTTGTATGGTGAAAAAAATTTGCACAAATGCCAGTTTCTACATTTACAAATTTATATAGACTAATTAGCAATTAAATGGAAATATAATCAATGCTATGAATCAAGGGTAATTACGAATTCTGGCAGCTAACTGTGCTGTGAATAACTCCAAATGAGAGTTTTCTTTTATTATCCTGACTAATTAAGATTTAAATAAGGTTAAGGTGTTCATCATAATGTAAAAATCATTTGTGCATATAAAAATATCAACTTATACTTTATATTCCTACCATATATAATAATATTAATCAATTTCACATAGTAATAATAAAATGAGAAAACATATCACAAGGTAAGAATGACTAGTTCAAAACTGTGACATACAGTAAAATGAAACCATTCTTTCAGAATAGAAATTAGCCCAGTGATATGTATTGTGTACCCTAGTGGAGACCACATTATAATATTATTAATGATGATTGTAACACTTGAACATAACAGGCTAGCCATTAATATCTGTTTCTTGTATTTGTTATAACATAAATCATGCAGTACTCATTTGGTATTCAGATAAAGCTATGACATTATTATTTAGGTATTGAATAATATTATACAGAAAAGTGTAACAGATTTATCTTCTGAAAAACAAAAATACTATACTCTATTAGTAACTAATAATTGGCTTTGTATATCTTTTTCCACATATTTTTCCTTAGGAGGCTTTGCAACATTGGGGGGGAGGGGGAATAATTCAATCAATTCAGTATTATCTGAAAACAAGAACATCTGAAGGACTTCACCTACCACAAGGAATTCTTTTTTCAGTTTGAACTCTGTACTATTCTTCCTCCACCTTGGAAATATCACAAACAATGTAAGAGAGCACATACTATATGCTGCATTATGCCTTACTTGATAATATTCAGAAGACTGTCAAATTTGTCACTGTTTTGTGCATTTCAAGGAATCTTTTATGATTTTAATTATTCATGGGAGACACCTTGTTGAAGGAAAGCCTTTAAAGAAACAATTGTCTCTGCCAATTCAAATATTTCCTTTTAGTCACAAACAATTAGCACAAATGAGATTTTGTATTTATTCATACTTTTCAGTCAATTTTGTCACGGTTAAATGTCATCTATTATAGAATTTTGTTTGCAAAAGACTGCCTGTTCCTTTCTCAAAATTATAACAGGGATGCCCTTACTAAATGTATTATTCTCATAAAGATTTTATAGACCTGGGAAGGTTGATAATTATTAATATTCTTTCAAAAGCTTCTTTCAGTAATAATAATGTCTGATTCCCTCCCCCCACACACATACAAGTAAACTCAATATCCTTCCTTCTTTATACAAAGGAACAATTCTTATCAGTACCTGTATCTTCTACAAGTAATGCAAAAGGACAATGAAGTGGGCCTAGAATTTAGAAGGAGAGCAAGCTGTAATTTTTTTAAGGAATTATGACCCCAAACTTCTTGCTGAATTACAAAGTCCTCATATTTTGAAATATTCGTGTATTGATTCAATAGAGTTCCAAATCATGGAATATCAAGACTAATGAAGAATCAGAAGTTGAGGTCATCTTCATCCAAAAGTTGGTGCAGAGGGATGTGAGTAGAATAGCAAATATTGCCAAGGAAGATATATGAGGAAAAAACAACATAAAGAATATAATTTATGCAATATGACGCCCAAAAGGAGATGGGATGTTAGTGTAGTTAGTGATAGCTGGTCTAGGTCTCTAACTAATGCTCATGCACCATCAAAAGACAGAGAGGAAAGATGCAAGCAGATCAGATCGGTCTACTACAAAGGATGAAGGGAAGGAATAAACAAGAGTCATAGAAGAGGAGAAGACATGGACTGGCTATAACGTGCAAGAGAAGAAGAAGGAGTAGCATAGTTGATATTACAGAATAACGAAAGTATAAAGTTATAGAAGTTATTTCTTTTACTTCTTCCTGTCTCACTTTAACAGAAAATAGGACAGACTATGTTACAATAATGCCACCCATGCAAATTGATTAAAATGATTTTAAATCAATTGAATCAACCAAATAAACCCAAAGAGTTAGTAGGTGGATGAGGAAGAAGAAATAGTTTTAATTTTGAGGTAAAATATGGAAAATGGATATTTCTATACAGGGAAGTCAGTCAGCCAATTAATCTATTAATCAATTTTAATTAAATACCTTCCATGTGTTAGGCCCTTTAGACACTGGGAATACAAGACCCCAGAACGAAATAATCCTTCATTAAGAAAATTTATATTCTAATGGAGGAAATAAATTAACATAAAAATATGCAATATAACTATCAAGTTCATAAATACAAGTATAAAAAAGTTATGGCAGCTAGGTTGTGCTGTGGATGGTATTGTAGGCCTGGAGTGAGGAAGACCTGAGTTCAAATGTAGCCTCGGACACTTGCTGGCTATACGACCCTGGGTAAATCACTTGACTCTGTTTGCCCTAGTTTCCTTATTTGTAAAATTAGGTGGAAAAGGAAATAGTGAAACACTCCAGTATCTTTGTCAAGAAAACCCAAAATAGAGTCACAAAGAGTCAGGCACAACTGAACAACAACAAACAAGCTAACACAAGGTAGTTTGGGAGGGAGGATACTTATAGTTGGGGAGATTAGCAAAGAATTCATGAAAAAGTGGTGCTTGAGCTGTGTCTTAAAGGAAGAGACTCTAACTCCATTGCCTTTGCTACAGGCTTTAATTACGTATTTCAAAAGACCATGCAAGAAGATCATTAATCCTAATGCACTTACGTTCTACACAAAACATATTGCAACCTACACATGAATATTTGTCATGAAAATCTGGTAGGGCCAGCTAGGTGGCACAGTGCATAGAGCACTGGCATTGGAGTCAGGAGAACCTGAGTTCAAATCCAGCCTCAGATATGTAATACTTACTAGCCATGTGACCTTGGGCAAGTCACTTAACCTCAATTGCCCTGCCTTCCCTCCTTCAAAACAAAAAAACAAACAAAAATGAACTGTTACTATGCCAAAAGTTTTTCCCTCCTCTAAGCTGTCACAACACACTTATATATCAAATAGGTTTTCTCTTCTTCTCTGAGCTCTTTGGAGATAGAGTCTTTCCAGGCCCTTTTATTATGTGTACAGTCAAATGAAGACCCTTGATGCCGTCCCAGTCATTCTGTATTGAGTCCCGTGGGAAAGGGAATGAAAGATATTTCTAGTGATATATAAGAGGCAAGTAGGAATACTTCATTATACCAATTGTACCCCCTCCCCAACCCCAACACACACACACACACATATAAATGCATATACATATGTGCAAACATATGTACATATCAGAACACATTTGCTAAAAGCCTACCTTGTGCAGAGGGTACAAAAAGTATTGTACATGTGTTGTTTTTGATGTGGTTAAGTCACATCCAACTCTTTGTAAGCCATCAGACCATACTGTCCACCAGAATTTTTCTTGGCAAAGATACTGGAGTGCATTGCCATTTCATTTTCCAGTAGCTCGAGGCAAAGGGGTTAAGTGACTTGCCCAGGGTCACACAGCTTCTACATGTATGAGATGAGATTTGAAATCAGGGCTTCCTGATTCTCGGCCCAGAGCTCTGTCCACTGAATTCTTTAGCTTCAAATACATATACAGGTGTTTACAAAATAAAAATAACCTAATTTTGCTGAGAACCTTAGCAGACGAGGGGATCAGGGAAATATGTATGTAATAAATAACATTTGAGCTAAGTTTTAAAAGAAACTGTTGAGTCTAACAAATGATGAAAAGGGAGTATATTATGTGTACAGAGAACAGCTAACACCAAAGCCTAATTTAGTCTATCTATGGAGGGACAGGAGATGAACTGGTAAAAACAAGAAGAGAGGCAACCATTCTGTATAACTGTTCTATATAAAAGGTCTGGAACATTTGATAAAATCATTGGCTTTGTAGTGAGATACCATGAGATATTCTCATAGTCTTCCCACCGAAATATATTTAAGTCACAATAGAAAAACTTGACCTGACAAACTGTTAGTTTGCTTGAAAAGCAACTCAAAAGAAGTTTAAGTTGCCTCAGAAAGGAGCGAGTAGTAATGATGACTGTTTTAAAACCAATTCTTGTGGCAACTTGGTGGAACAGTGAATAAAGCCCTGGTCCTGGAGTCAGGAGGAACCAAGTTCAAATCCTGCCTCAGACACTTGACACTTACTAGTTGTGTGAATTTGGGCAAGTCACTTAACCCCAATTGCCTTGCCTTCCCCCCTCCCCCCAAAAATTAAACTACAGTCCTCTAGGGGGAAAATTTACCTAGGACATATTTTGAAGTTTAAGCACATTTTTGACCTTCTTTTTCCCCTCATCACTTTCTTAAGAGCGGACAATCAACAAAACACTAGATCAAGCTCTCATTTGTAGAAACTGCCAATTTCCAATTTTCAGCTTACCCTGAACATTTCACCATCAGTTCTCCAAACCAATACAAACTGGTTCCAGCACATCCCCAGGAGCAAGTGACTTTAGGAAACCATATTGTGGAGTAGAGTGAGAGAGAAGGGACAAATGTAAAGGTGCAAGTAACATTTTCCATTCCATTGCAGTTGAAGTCAGAAGAGTAGGGGAGTCCTTGGAGTAAATGAGAGTGGGGGGGAGAGAGATAGAGGGAGATAGAGAGACAGAGACAGAGAAAGAGACAGAGAGGAGACACACACACACACACAGAGAAAGAAAGAGAGAGAGTCTAAATTATTCTCTAAATGTTCTCTCTAAAAATATTACTTATGCAGAAAGACACATTAGAGAAATCAAATTTTAAAAATGACACATTGAGTGGAGAGAATTAGAAGTTGGGAACCAAGAACTGCAGCTGCTAGAGCACTGAGGCTTTTTGGTTTTGGGGTTACTGCTGTTGCCAGCCTTGGTTGCTTTGTCCATTTTCCTTGTATTAATCACGGACCCAACTAAGAACTGCAGGTGAATTTATCACTATACTTTTGTCCCGTGTTATGCATGGAATATATCACGAGTGTGAGACCTTCCATTCTGTTTACATAAAACATTTTGAAAAGTTTAAAGCACTATATAAATTTCAGCTCTTAATATCTCTTTATTGTCAAGTTTTAAAGGGGAAAGGACATTTCATTTTATGCAGCCTAGAGCAAGCCAAGTTTTGTGGAAGATAACAAAGCTTTATCAAAAGATGGGAAATTTGAGGATCCACATAAATGTGACTGAAAAAAGGAAAACAGATTGTCATTCTTCAACTTTGGGTGATGTGTGTTGCCAAAATTATAATAAAAATCTTACTGTGATATCCTGTGCAAGATAAAATGATTATTAGAAAACATTGCACCATTTTATTCTAATATCAAATTGAATTTTTTGATAAGCAAATATAGGTATGAATGTAGACATATATAATGTATGAATATTATGTTTGTATATCTATTTTTATCTCTACCACCTCCTCTACCAGGGTCTTACCTTGTTATCTTCTCCTACTTTCAATTTTCCCCTCCCTTCAAACCTTTAAAAGGGTCTTTGAATTTTCTTAGTTGAGATCTCTCCTTTGACATCACTGTTTTCTACTAATCAGTAGATCCTTGAGTACAGAGATATCTCTATTTCCCCCCTGTTTAGTAAAACACTTTGGTATAGAGGTCCTGGATAAATGTTATTGAATTATTTATTTAATTAAAGTGTATAATTCCACATAATCATAGACTATCCAAGTTGGAAGGGGTATTCAAGTCTACTTAGATACATCTCATACATGACAAACAATAAGCTCTATTAACATATAACAAGAAGTTATCTGACCTTTGCTATTAGATCCCCAGGGAAAGTGATCAGCTATGTGGTTAACTTTTAGTTTACTGACTAGGTTTTTTTCTCAGAGACCAAGCTTTAAACCAAATTCACTCTGGATCTCATTGATTGGACAACACTAGGCTCCTGCCCAAGCACCACTTGATAATTATTTGGGGGCCCTCCTGGCTGAAAGGGAATGTAAATAGTTACTGTTTCTCTTTTGTCCAGCAACCCCGAGGGTCTTCTTCTCCCAGTTTGATTTTTTTTTCTTTTTATTAAAGGTGCCATTCCTTGACTCACGTCTTAAAGAGGCCATTCACTGAGTGGGCTTTGCCTCACTCAAAGTGAGAACCTGAGAAGACAAGTTTAAAAGGGCCAAGGTCTCCTACTGCAACTTGAGCCATCTCCAGTTGTCGTGGTCAGTATCTGGCCGCTAGATACAGATGGCTCTGGAGGAGAAAGTGAGCCCCTAACTCACTCAAATCAAAGTGAATTGAATTTATTGTCATCATTTCTCTAATATCATGGTCCTCTTCAAGAATGAAGGAAAAGTCACAATCACAATCAGACACCTCTAGAGGCAGTCTGCTATTATTTAAATAGCTCTAATTGTTAGGAAGTGCTTTGCTTATCTGTTTTCCTAACATTAAGTGGAATTTCACCCCTTTGAGAGTTCTTCCCATTGCTCTTAGCTCTGCCAGTTTTTCCATATAGCAACCCTTCAAATATTTTGATGAAGCTATTGTGTTCCTGCTTCTTCTTCTTTTCTCTGAGCCCAGATCCTCAATTTCTATTATGTAAATCAAGCCAAAGTATCAATAACATTTTAGCAAGGCTTCAGGAATTTGTTTAAACAAGGGATCAACTATGAAGAGACATTGTAAAAGTTTAGTGCAAACGAAAGCATTTTTGCTAGCAATAAAGATGAGAAAAACATGACTTAAAGGGAAATATGGATTGAAAAGAAAATAAAGTGGAATGCAATTTCTACAGTCACTCAGATTACATTGCTGCAGTATGACACAGTCTGACATCTGTGCAAAATCAAAATAAGAACAAATACAAGAGAAATAAGAAAGAAGACCAATAAAAAACAATAGGTTATATTCATAAAAGCTTGTGGGAATTGGGATAGGAGGCAAATGCATAGGTATAGTCAGTAGCAGTAGTAGTAATAATCTAAATATGAGTAGATTGAAAGTGGCATTTTCAGAAGAAGAAAGACAATAATATATAAAGATATGAATTCAGTAACTTTTTAGAGTTACTTATTGATTAAGCCTTAAATTCATTAAAATGCCATTTATGGGAGTTCATTTATGTGCCGATGGTTACTTGACCTATAATTTTCAAAGAGCCCATGGAATATAGGAAGTAGTCATCTAATGGAGTAAAACTTCCCATTTTTGGATTTTCCCATTCCCAGGTAATATCCCAAAGCCGAACAGCGTCAGACTCACTGAAACAAAGTAGAAATTGTCCTACACTATCAAGTGGAGCATGAAATTATTCATCTTATCCACTTGTTTCATAACTCTTACTGCTAAACCTGACTAGAACATAAATGAACATGACTGCAGATAAAGTGTCTGGGAAGGCCATTCATCTTTGTTGTGGTAGTAGTGATCAAATGTTCAGGCAGAGTCTCCCTCAGTAGTCATCTCCATTAAAAATACACCATTGTTTGTACGGCTAATATGCTATTATAGTCACAGATCATAAACCACAAATATTCTCGTACAACAGAGCTTGGGCAATCTTTACACAAGACCTTGAAATGCAAACATCAGTATATCAGGAACCAACTGTGAGTACCTTATTCATTTAAAAGACATAAGATTCAATAGTTTTCTAAATCTATCTCAAGGATATAAGTAGTAAAATAAATTTTATGTCAAAAGGTATCTGTTGTAGGAGACTATTCCCTTAGGAGATTAGGTTTATACCATGCCAGTAAAAATGAAATGAACAGCAAAACTGATCAAATTGGAAGGTAATTGCAAACATGAGAATTCTCCTATTTGATGTTTGTCTCTTTTGCCATTTCTACCCAAAGGATTAAAGTAAAGAAGTTTTCACTCCCTGTTTTAAAGTATACTGGGAATGTTATTACTTTTTTATTTTTAAAAAAAATATATTTGTATATATAAATTCAGCTTTGCCTGAAAGGAAGGATGCTAATTATGACGTTAAATTTTTAGTGGATAAAACTTCAGATTTTGACAAATTTTGGATTATATTGAATTTTCAAAAGCAAAACTAATGGCCCTTAACTGAATTCCCCACAGTTATCCAACAGCTGAATGTCAAGCTCCAGGGAGAATATTCTATATTAAACCCCAACATTCCGTAATAGTTTTAGTGTGGAGCATCTTGTGTTGATATAGTTAAAGATGCACAAATACTGTCAGAGTTTCTGAAAAATGGTCTGATGAAGAAGATAGCTTCCCTCTATACTTTTTTGTTTTGATAGACTGTGACTGAGGACTGTATCTTTGCCCTTTCTTAGGCTTTCATTACATATCTTTTGGCCAGCCACTCTAAATTCAATAACGTACAATTTTATGAATTCTATATAATATATACACACACATAGATACATATATATGTATCTATGTG
>CM053580.1:182988116-182999052 GCA_028627135.1 Pseudochirops cupreus | reverse complement strand
CCTTCCGCCATGCCCTGCCACAATGATCATCACAGGACAACCTATTTACTTGACCTTTATACAGTGGACAATGGAGGCATCCTTAAACTCTTGGGGGATAACCTCTTGCCATATAAACCTACAACTTTCTGTCAATTTTTTGTGTGGGCAATGAACTTCCCCCACCCCAAACATGTAAATATCAGCTGCAATAGAATCAGCACCAGGTGCTTTGCCACATGAAAGGAGCCTAATGGTCTTCCAAACCTCTTCTTCAGTTGAAACTTCAGCTGGGTTGGGGGAGGGGGGACTGATTTCAACCTGAGGTATATGGTCAATGGCTTCAGAATTATTTGATGATAGCCTGTTAAGAACATTATGGAAATGTTCAGTCCATCTCTCTAGGATCATGTCCCTATCACTAATCAATGTGACTTCAACACTGAGTATTTGAGGTGTCTTTGGCCCACAAATACCCTTTATGTTATCATAAGAGTGCTTCAGATTGTTACTATAATCATAGAAGTGAATTTCATCTGATTTTGGCTCACTGAAAACCCACCTCAGGACCACCACCCAAGACCACAATCCCAGTACAAGCAGCTCAAGGCAAGAGTACTTAGCCTCTGAATGATTGCTTGGCCCCCCTGCAATCTGCAGGCTGGGAGCTTCTGAAGCAGCCACACTGAGGTGGCTGCAGGGCCACCACTTCTGCTGCTTCCTCACCCTGGAGGCAGTTTGGCCAGATCCTCTCCCCCAGATTTAGCCAAGTTCCACTGACCATTCACTTAGTCCTTATTTCTTATGGCTTGATAATTCTGGAAATCACCACAGCTGCCACTGATCCACTCTCCTGAATGCTCCAGCTGAGGCTTTTCCTGGTTGCCCCAGAGTCAAGCTGGGGTTTCAGGACAAGCTGGTTTCAGCTCCCAGCGTGCTGTGATGAGCCCTTCCTGTACTACCTGCTGAGTTGCCTTCAGCAGGAGATGTGTTTTTCTGTAATTTTGTGAGTTGTGGAGCCCTAAAATTTGTTTAGAGTCACGTTTTACAGGTATTTGAGGTGGCTACGTGGGAGCTGTGGAGATTTCCTGCTTCTATGCTACCATCTTGGCTCTGCCTCCCTAATAGTCACTTTCTAAATAGTTAACTGACTTATGTATAAATAAATGAAGTTATAGTACTCAATAGTATAGGATGGGAATCAAAGGCAATGAAACAGCAAGAAAGAAAGGAAAAATATCTCATATTCCTGGTATACCCTGCTGCCTTAGGTTCAGTATGGGTTATGTCAGATAATTATATAACATGTTTCTAACACCCACATAGTGTAATCTCTTCCAAGTTATGAATACTGCCCTTCTTTCCTTTTCTTTACTCCCTTCCCTTAATTTGGAATTGTCCCAGGACCTTGTTGGTTTGCTTTATTGCTCCCATAATTTTGATGAAATAGAAGTTACCAACTCTTTCTTCAAGCAAGATGGAGAATTGCTAGCTTATACCAATCCTACCTGTATATCTCATAGGTCTTTTGCATTGTTATTTGGAATATCCAAAGAACTCAGACACTTTGAGTTCTTCTTGGGCTTGGGATGCTCATAAGCATCACATTCCCCTTACTTTTCTACCTCATTTTATTCATTTTGCAACTAGAACACAAATTATAAGAATTATCTTGAAATAAGAAGACATTTCTACTCTTGGTGTTCAAAGGCATTCATAGGCTAGATTTTTCTTATAAATTCATTAAATTATTATAGGGGTCCATGTCACACAAAAAAGTTAAGTATCCCTTCTCTGTTAGATTCCCTTGGTTCTAAATTCAGAAGTATTCCTGTGACCATACGTTGAGGGCTACTAATGGACAAATACAAATGGCTTAGCACTTTATTAGGCATCAATGGCTCTTGAATTACTTTAACCTAATGGAAAACTTTGGATTCAGTTTTGATTTTTCCTTAGGTTGATACATAGTATACACATACATGCATATATATGTATATATAAATATGCACATATACATACATATATGCATATCTGTAACAATAAGACTTTTTTCCATATTACTCAAAAACCTCAATCAAAATGGATTCCTATGAATTACAAAGAGTCAGTGCTTTTTACCTTCTTTCATTCTTCTCTGTCCAGGGACTCTCTATTCACAAATAATAGTATGCAGATTAGAAATAGATATGATTGATCAAATTTTATCTAACTGGCAAACCAAAACTAATTAAAAAGAAATTATAAATGCAATTTTGAAGAAACAGAGATGAGATTCAAAAGAGGATTTTTTCTTCTCTCTCCTTGGTTGGGAAAAGAGATAAAGATGGGACCCTTTATTTGGAATAGTAAAATCACTGGAATAGCAAGCACTCCCTCTATTTTACCCACTTCTTGCAAACTGAAGGCAAAAACTGGATCCCAGTCAAAAATATATGGAACTCTGTTCAAACCTCAGTGAATATGCATACGCCCTATCTCACCAGAGCCTATACTCCAAAGCAAGTGGGAAAACACAGCATTTTAAAGACAATCAGCTTGCTTCTTTATCCATACATTCTGCCAAGCCTACAGACTTAATGCCTGCCATCAGAACTTCATCTCCCATTAAGAATTTCCTCTTTTCTAGAGAAAGCAACCAAAAGTTACACATGAATTATCTTAAACAAATGTGGGTTCCAAGTAATTTGGATCAAGATCAAAACATTATCTTGCCCATATGTGTTATTATCAAGATATAAAAAAAACCCTCAAACTTTTTGATTACTTTAAGGAATGCTAAAGACAAAATGCATCTCCAAAATTTCTTTAATGTTAATTTCTTAATCCCTTGAATTTCTTAATATCTATTTAAAGACGAATCAAAAAACTATGGGTGTTCCTAATTTGAATTTACTTGAAGATTTCATATTTTAAATTATTGGAATCCAAAACTTAAGATATATAATTAGGATATGAATAGGACACATTCCCAGAATTGGGGCTAGAAATAAGCACTGTCAAAATTGAAAATGAACAAATATCAAAAAATTAATGCATTTTGAAATACTTAAAAAAACACATTCCCTAAATAAATATTTTGATTTAAAAGTGTTGCCAATGAAACTGAGTTGTTTCTTATTACCTTGAGCATTTTTCTTTTTAATTTTCATGTCTCCCCTAAAGCCTAGAATGATGCTCTGAATGTGGTAAGTGCTCAAAATTGTCCCCAAACATTATTTTTGGTCATAGCTTTCAATCTAGTCTGTGATATTAAATATTTTAAGCTTAAATATATTTAAGACAAACTTTAATCCTGGAAATTATGAAAGACATGTGATAAAAGTGGTCTAAAGATATAAGCTTTATAATAATTACTGCAAAAGAAGAGTTGGATAATAGGACTTTCTTGTGTTTCTATCATTGTTCAAGATGGAGCATACTTAAATGCTAATGACTAGCATTAGTTAAACTAGGCAGGAATATCCCTCAAGTAGAGAACAATTCATCAAGCTGCCAAATTTGATGGAAATATATCAGTGTAATGGAGTAGTATATCACCATTAAGAAAGACAAATCAAGCAATAGAAAAAATATGAAAGGGCTCAAGTGATATAATGTAAAACTAAAACAGACTTTCAAATATTACACATCTTGTGTTTCATCCTGTCAGAAAGAAAACAATATGATTTGAAGAGACCTAAATCTTGAGTCTGATTGTTATTTTTTTTAATCCATCTCCATGATTTATTATCCATAATGCTTCTGGGCCTCTATTTGAAAAAAAAAAAAAGCTTTTGTGTGTGGAGGGAGTATTTTGTCTAGTTCATTTCTAAGGTCTTTTACATATTACAATGCTATGATCCCATGGTTATGATTTCTGGTTTGCAAAGTAAAAGTTAGCTTTTTTTGATAAATTATTTCATGGTAGGAGTGTTCATAGGAAAATACTAGACTAGGGATAATGCTGTCATCTCTAGGAAAATGTGCATTTGAGCACTAACTTTTGGAAGACAATAATACAACATATCAATCTGTGTTATTTTGCTCAAAGAAATTATTCCACTCTTAGAAATTTCGTTCCATTACAAGATTTTTCACATGGCAGGTCAATGAAGGAGATACTTGGTGTAATTGATAGTATGGTGTAGGAATGACAGATTTGTAGTTATAGCAGTAGAGATAGATAGAATCTACATCTATGATTTCACTGATTTAGAATCCGTTTCCCTCTCTCAAATAAGAAAAGTCTCTCTTATATTTTCTCCAGTGTGCATTTCAGGTCTTTGTTAGTATGTGAGAGCTAGGCAATCTGCTTCTATTCAGGCAGCCATGTTGGCTGGAAGTCTCAATACAAATTCCTTTGTCCATCTGGCATCTCTCTGTTGGATTTAATCACCTGTGAACCCCGACTTGACATCACGCACGCGCGCGTGTGCGTGTGCGCGCGCACACACACACACACAACCTGGACATGTCACTAGGAATCATGGTCCTGATACTTACGAATTTGATCTTGAAGATGTTCTCTCTGCTTCAGTATGGCTGTATTTTTAAAAAATCTTCCAAATGGGTCTTGTGAGGGGTGGAGCCGAGATGGCAGAATAGAAGCACAAATCGTCATGGTTCCACCTGCAAACAATTCCAATACCTGTAAAAAAGTGACTCTAAACAAATTCTAAAGCTACAGAACCCACAAAGTCACAGAGAGAAACAAATCTCCTGCTGAAGACAGCACAGCAGGCCAAGAGAAAAGGTCTATTGCAACAGGCTGGGAGCCAAGCACAGTCCCACCAGAGCCATGCAGTTCCAACCCCAGGGTGGACCCAACCATCAGAGGCCAGAGCACACTTAAGGAGAGTGGATAGCTCACAGCTGTGGCACTTTCCAGACTTCTCAACCCATAAACACCAAAGTAAAAGGTCAGTATGGAACTCTGTTCAAACAGGGGTGGACAGAAGAGCACTGTCTGGGTAATGCCCCTAGGGTGAGAAGCTGAGGAGGACCAGTGGCTGCACCAAATGGCTGCCTCAGCAGCTCCTGGAGTGCAGATTGTAAGGGGACCAAGCGACTATTCAGAGGGGAATTAATCTTGCTTTAATCTGCTTGGATCTGGATCAGGGTCTTGCATGGTGGTCCTGGGGGGTGACCAGTAAGCCAGAGTTTGTGGGGGCTGTAGAGACGGCTCCCTCCTAATAGCTCAGGCAGCTGCAAAAAAGCCCAGTGATTTGGGAAAAAGCTCTCTCCATTCTGGAAGCAGAGTTCTACCATGGCAAAGAGCTAAAACAACAAGTAATTGGCTGGCAATATGAGCAAGCATAGGAAGCACAAACAGACCATACAATCCTTTTTGGGGGACAAAAAGGATCAAGGCATGGAATGGGAGGAAGACAGCAAAGTCAGAATTCCTGCATCAAAAGCATCCAAGAAAAATATGAACTGCTTACAGGCCATGGAGGAGCTCAAGAAGGATTTTGAAAATCAAGTAAGAGAAGTGGAGGAAAAATTGGGAAGAGAAATGAGAATGATGCAAGAAAATCATGAAAAGGGAATCAACAGCCTGCTAAAGGAGACCCAAAAATACACTGAAAAAAAATAACACCTTAAATAATAGACTAACTCTAATGGCAAAAGAGGCGGAAAAAGCCAATGAGGAGAAAAATGCCTTAAAAAGCTTAATTTGCCAGATGGAAAAGGAATTTCAAAAATTCACTGAATAGAATAATGCCTTCAAAATTAGATTGGAGAAACTGGAAACTAATGACATTATGAGAAATCAAGATACTATAAAACAGATTCAAAGAAATGGAAAAAAAAATAGAAGGCAATGTGAAATATCTCATTGGAAAAACCACTGACCTGGAAAATAGATCCAGGAGAGATAATTTAAAAATTATTGGACTACCTGAAAGTCATGATACAAAAAAAAAAGAGCCTAGACAACATCCTGCAAGAAATTATCAAGCAAAATTGCCCTGATATTCTAGAATCAAAGGGCAAAATTGAAATTGAAAGAATTCGCCAATTGCCTCTTGAAAAAGATCCTAAATTGCATAGACCAATATCTAACACTGTACACCAAAATAAAGTTGAAATGGGTGCAAGATCTAGGTATAAAGGTTGATATTGTAAGCAATCTGGGAGAGCAAGGGATAGTTTACTTGTGAGATCCATGGAGTGAGGAAGACTTCATGATGAAATAAGAGTTAGAGAGCATTACAAAATGCAAAACGGATAATTTTGAAAAGCTTCTGTACAAACAAAGCCAATATTACCAAGATTAAAAGGGAAGTGGAAAATTGGGAAAGAATTTTTATAACCAGTGTTGCTGATAAAGGCCTCATTTCTAAAATATACAAAGAATTGAGCCAAATCTATAAGAATACAAGCTACTTCTCAACTGATAAATGGTCAAAGCATATGAACAGGCAGTTTTCAGAAGATGAAATTAAGGATATCTATAAGCATATGAAAAAAAATATTCCAAATCACTAGCGATCAGAGAAATGCAAATGAAAACAACTCTGACATACCATATCTCAGCAGCCAGACTCACTAAGAAGACAAAACAGCAAAATGATAAATGCTGGAGAGGATGCAGAAAAATTGGAACACTAATACATTGTTGGTGGAACTGTGAACTGATCCAGTCATTCTGGAGAGCAATGTGGAACTATGCCCAAAGGGCTATAAATAAGTTCATACCTTTTTAACCAGCAATGCCACTTCTCGGGTTATATCCCAAAGAGATCAGAGAAGTGGGAAGAAGACCCATACGTACAAAAATATTTATAGCAGCTCTTTTTGTGGTGGCAAAAAGGAAAACAAGGAGATGCCCTTCATTTAGGGAATGGCTGAACAAGTAGTGTTATATGAATATAATGGAGTTCTACTGTGCTATAAGAAATGAGGAGCAGACAGAGAGACTTACATAAACTGATGCTGACTGAGAAGAGCAGAACCAGAAGAAATTTGTACACAATCACAGACACTATGTATGTGTGATGACTTACTTCAATAGACTGGTCTCCTCTCAGCAATACAAGGTTATAGGACAACTCCAAAAGACTCATGAATGAAGGAGATATGCACATCCAGAGAAGGAGATGTGCAGTCTGAGTGCAGATTGAAACAAACTACTTGCCCTATTTCTTTTTCTTGTTTTGTTGTGTTTCTCTTTCCCACTGATCATTCCATCAGTTACAATCCTTCTTTACAACCAAACTCATGATTAATGGGAAGATATTTGTAGATCCTATATCCACATGCATGCCTCCATGATGGGGAAGGGGGAGGAAGGGGGAGAAAAATCTGAAACTCAGAAGAATGTGGAACTGAATGCTGTAAACTAAAAGTAAATAAAACAATTAAGTAAATAAAACAAAAAAACAAAAAAAAGAGATTCCCAAATAGAAAATTCCAACAAATATTATAGCCAAATTCCAGAGTGGCCAGGTCAAGGAGAAAATACTGCAAGCAGTCAGGAAGAAACAATTTGAGTATTGTGGAAACACAATCAGGATAGCACAAGATCTAGCAGCTTCTACATGAATAGATCAAAGGGCATGGAGTATGTTATTCTGGAGGTCAAAGGAGCTAGGACTAAAACCAAGAATCCCCTACCCAGCAAAACTGAGTATAATGCTTCACTGGAAAATATGGTCATTCAATGAAACAGAGAATTTTCAAGCATTCTTACTTTTTTTTTTTTTTTGGCAGAAGGGAAGGTAGGGCAATATGGGTTAAGTAATTTGTCCAAGGTTATATGGCTATTTTTTTGTGTGTGTTAAGCATCTGAGGACAGATTTGAACTCAGGTCTTCCTGACTCCAGGGCTGGTACTCTATTCACTGCATCACCTAGCTGCCCCAATTTCATGCATTTTTTGATGAAAAAAGCAGAACTGAACAGAAAATTTTACTTTCAAGTGCAAGAATCAAGAGAAGCATGAGAAGGTAAACAGGTAAAAGAAATCATAAGGAAATTATTAAACATGAACTATTTACATTCATACAGGGACAAATGATAATTGTAACTCAAGACTTTTATCATTATGTGGATAGCTGAAGGGAATATATTCATATGTGTGTATACATACATATACATATATATCAGAGGGTGTATATAAATATATATGTGAGCATTGGCATATGTATGTTCATGTATACACAGACAGAGAGGACAGGATGGGCTGCATATGAAGGGATGATATATAAAAAATGAAATTTAAGAGGGGAGAGAGGAATTTATCGGGAGAAGGAGAAAGGGAAAGATAGAGTAGGGTAAATTATCTCATATAAAAGAGTTAAGAGAAAACTGTTACACTGGAGGGGAAGAGCTAGAAGACAAAAGGGATGGAACAAACTTATTCTCGTTGAATTTGGCTTAAGGAGGGAATAACATACATGCTCAATTCGGTATCTTACACTACAAGAAAATGGGAGGGTAGGGGATAAGAAGGGGGACAATAAAAGGGAGGGTAGATTGGGGGAGATGGTAGTTAGAAGCAAACCTTTTGAAAAGGATTGGGTCAAAGGAGAAAATAGATTAAGTGGGGGGGGTGGGATTGAATGTGGGGAAGCATAGTTGGTCTTTCACAATATAACAATTATGGAAATGATGTGGCTACCTACACATATACAACCTATATCGAATTACTTATCTTCCCAGTGGGTGTGGGTGAGGAGGGAAGAAGGGGAAAAAATCTGGAACTCAAAAGTTTTAAAAACAAATGTTTAAAAAAAATTTTTTTTCTACATGCAACTGGGAAATAAGAAATACAGGCACTTGGGTATAGAAACCCATCTTGCCCCATTAGAAAGTTGGGGCATGGGGCATGATAGGGCAAGATATAAGGGAGAAGAGATTGTGGGAAGGCGTATTTAGCAGGGTTGCTATTTTGCAGTGGGAGTAGGGGAAAATGGGGAGAAAAAACTAACTCAAAATTTTGTGGAAATGAATATTGAAACTAAAAATAAATAAATAAACAAATTTTAAAAAAAGAAAAGAAAAGTCAAGTCTCTTATATTTCAGGTCAGCATCTTTTCCACAGCAAAGATACTTAGAGAGTACTCTAAAGAACTGAGATATTTGGAGATTTGCCCAGGTTCATTGTCAGTCAGTTAACAAACATTTTTTAAGTACCTACTATGTGCAGTGAAAGAAAGAAAAGAAGAAAGGAAGGATAGAAGAAAGGAAGAAAAGGAAAGAAGAAAGAAAGAAAGACAGAAAGAAAGAAAGAGAAAGAAAGAAAGTTAAACATAAACTTATTTAGCATCTGTTACATACAAAAGTATTGGGATAAATTCTGTTTAGCTAGAGCAATTAGGTGGCTCAGTAAGTAGAGTACTGAGCCTAGGGTCACAAAGACCTAAGCACAAATCCACACTCCAAGGGACAAAATCTCTTTTCAGAACAGGAGAGACTTGGAATTTGAATAAAGTTGAGAGAGAACCCAATGTGGAAGTGTTGAATAAAAATGGATAGAGAGGGGTGTGTTGTGTCAGACACAATTCCAAAGAATGAGTATCTCAGGAAGGAGGATAAGGTCTAACTTCTACTCTCTAATTGGTTGATCTCAATGTACTAAGGGTCATTTCACCACCTGAAAGGGCTATGACTTCCACTTTGGAAATGTCTAGTTTAGATAATATCTTATTAGTTCAGAGAAGAGACACATCACTACAGGCTGGGGTCATGAGGCAAAAAATTAACAGAGCAGGGGGAGCTAAATGACCCAGTGAATAGAGCACCAGCCCTGCACTCAGGAAGACCTGAGTTCAAATTTGGCCTCAGAAACTTGACACATTTACTAGCCAAGTGACCTTGGGCAAGTCACTTAACCCCAATTGCCCTACCTTCCCCCTCCAAAAAAATAATAAAAAAAAAATTAACAGAGGAGGTAAGGTTTATATAGGCCCAAGCTTTCCAGGTGGGATTAATACCATAAATAATGTCACAAAGGCATGAAATTGTTTTTGGTGAGAGTGAAAAGAACCATTTGCCAACAAGTGGAAAAATTAGAGGCAGATGAGGAGTCAAATTGTGGCCAATCCATCAACCATTTCTGACCTGCTTAATCACATTTCCAAGGCAATATTTTAGAAATATTTTAAGGACTTCTGTTATTTAACTAATATTTACAAATTTTGCAAAATGTACCATTAATGATATTAATAATGGGAAAGGAAGCTTGCCAAAAATTAGTGCTGCCAAGCCTGCCTGAAAGTTTTGGATATAAGCTATTTGAATAAATTAATCTAGGATTTAGCTGTGAATCCAGGAAAACCCCAACATATATACAACAACAAAACCAGAAAACTCTAAAAAAGTCTTTTTTACAATAATTTTACAATTAGTGTTGCACTAAAGCTCAGTCACATTTTTGACATACAGTATCACTAATAATGAAAATGATAATATTATTCCTATGTAGAATTTTCATTTAAGGATTTCAAAGCAATTTACAGGTTCCTAGATATAATTCTGATGAACAAGAAAAGAAAACCTTCCAACTTTCCTCCCATTAGCATTTATATTGGGAACCCAACAGAGTTTGGCTAGCTAACATAAGCGTTGAACACCAATTACAAGTTTCTGTGTTTCCACAGAGGCACATGAATGCACATCATGTTGCCTTGGAAACTGCAGTGCCTATAAACACTCATCTTCCTTCATTCAGATGTGACAGAAATGACAAACACTTTTTTTTTACACCATGACTATTCAGAAGTATACATTCATCTTTGTATTGCCATGAAACCAAATATAAGTTTGCATTAGATGAGATACATATACTGAACAGAAATCATTTGGTTGTTTGAAAGTGAAAACACGTTCAAATAGAAATGACTGTTTTCTCTTTTCTCTTATGTACCTGATGCAATTCTTAAGAAACAGTTTTCTTTCTACAGAGAGATGAGGATAAAACTACTTTTGAAAAGAACTCAATATAAAAAAAAAACATAAGGCTTTAGTAA
>CM053580.1:182962702-182987616 GCA_028627135.1 Pseudochirops cupreus | reverse complement strand
TTTTTTAAATATCATGTTGGCATCTCAGTGGAGGATGGATTAGAGTAAGTGGGAACTTAACTCAAAGAGACTATCTAGCAGTGTACAATGATAGTCCAGTCATGAGTGAAAACATGCACTACAAAGGAATAAAGGAAATACATTTATTAAGTGCCTACTGTATGTCAGGAACTTTGCTAAACATTTTACAAATATTATAACATTTGATACTTTTAACAGTTCTGGAAAATAGGTACTAATATTTTTTTCAGATTTTGCAATTGAGTAAAATGAGGCAAATAGAGGGTTACAGCTTGCCCAGAGTAACACACATATCAAGTACCTAAGCATGAATGTGAATTTGTCCTTCTGACTTGAATCATGGCTTTATCCACTGCACCAAATAACTGCACCAGGGTAATAAGTGTGTCAGAAGAGACACTTGGGCCTATTTGAGAGATGTTATGAAGGTAAAATTACCAAGCCTAGGCAATAGAACAGTTATGTGGAATGAGAGAGTTAGAAATTGAGATTACCTAGATTATAAACCTGAGTCACTGGGATGGTGGTTGTACCCTTAATAGTTATGGTGAATTTTAAATGAGGTGAATGATTTTTGAGGAAAAAATTATGAGTTTAATTTTGGATATGTTGAGTTTAAGGTGTCTGTAGGTCATCTAACTTGAGACGTTCAATAGGCAATTGAATATGAAAGACTGGCAGTCACCAGAGAGGTTAGTGTAGAATAAGTTTATTTGAGAATTATCATATTAGAGATGATAATTGAACTCATGATGAGAAAACCAAGTGAAGGAGTATAAAGGGAAAAAGAAGAGGGCTCAAAACAGAGTCATATGGAGTCCTCACTAGATAAAAATGCAACAAAAGAGACTGAGAAGGAGTGATCAGATGGTTTGCAGGAAAATCTGGAAAGAGTAAGATCACAAAATCCTGGAGAGAACAGTATCATGGAGAAAAGAGTGACAAATAGTGTCAAAGAACACAAAGAGAACAAGAAGGATGAGGATTTTGAAAAAAGGTCATGACATTTTGCTTTTAAGTGATCATTAGAAACTTTGGGGAGAGTAGTTTTGATTGAATGTTAATACCAGATGCTATAATGTAGAATTAAAGAGAGTGAAGAAAGAAAGTAGACATTGATATGTATATTGCTTTTTCAAGGAATTTAGCCATAAAATGGACAAAATAAATAAGAAAAAAAGGAGGGATAGAAAGATCAAGTGAGTTTTTTTTTCCTTAAAGGATAAGGGAGAGATAGGTATATATGTAGAAAGTAGGGAAACATCCAGTAGATAGAGAGAGATTGAAGTAGTGAATGAATAGGGATGATCTAAGGGACAATATTCTGGAGAAAGTAAGAAAGCTGTGTACATAGAGTTTTTCCTTAGCAAGGAGAAAGGTCACCACTTTAAGTGGGACAGGACTGAAGAATGATATAATGGCTGAAGACATCTGGGTAATCTGAGATCAGATAGAATAAAAGGACTTATCAAAATTTTTCTCAATTTGTTGTTAGTAAAATATGAGACACAGTTCAAAGCTGAGAGGGATGGAGAGAGAAGCTGATGTAAAAGGCTTGAAAAAGGATGAAACATCTTGAAAAATCTTCTATGGTGATTGTGACAGTTAATTAGGGGGATATAAAAAGATTGCCTTGCCATTGTGAAGTACCAGTTGAGATTATATAAAATCAATTTGTAGTGGACCAAGTTATCACTGTCCAATAATTTTATGTGGAGGGAGTAATACAAGTCTGGGGGAAAGGATAAGATCTGCAAAACAATATGGGGGACAGGGATTCAAGAACCAAGGAAAAGAAATAATTGAATTAATTCACCAAAGGGTAAAGAAAGAGAAGGTTGGATGAGTGTAGCTATTGCAAGATGGCCTGGGAAACAAAGGAAGTGTCAAAGGATTGGAAGTCACAATGTGATGAAGAACAAGAGTATCAATGAAGAACAAAGAAGAGAGTGAGAGAAAGAGAGAGAAAGACAGACAGAGAGAGAGAGAGAGAGAGAGATTGTGATAATTTTGTTTTTGTGCAAGCTTTTTAATTTCATGTAATCAAAATTATCTATTTTGCTTCCCATGATCATCTGTATCTATTATTTTATAATAAACTTTTCCTTCCTACATAAATCTTAAAAGCATATTTTCATACACTACTCTAATTTACTTATGATATGTTGAAATCACTTATCCATTTTGATCTTATCTTGGTATACAGTATGGCATGCTGGTCTATACCTAGTTTCTGTCAAATTGCTTTCAAGTTTTTCTTGCAATTTTTGTCAAAAAGTAAGTTATTCTTCAGAAAGTTTGGATTTTCGGGTTTGCCAAACACTATATTACTATGATCATTTACCATTTTGTATTGTGTACATATTTTTTTCCAGTAATCCACTACTCTATTTCTTAGCCAGTACTAGATTGTGTTTATTATTATTTTGTAATACAGTTTGAAATCTGGTATTAGTTGTTTGACTTTTATCTATTTTTTCCCCAAATATATTATACATAGCATTAGGATTAAGTGTTTCTTAAGTGTTTGGTAAATTCCCCCTGTAACTTCATGAGCTCCTGGGGATTTTTCTTAGAGAGCTCAGAGACAGTTTGTTCAATTTTTTTTTTTAATGGGAGGGTTGAGTATTCTATTTCCACTTTTGTTAATCTGGTGTGTGTGTGTGTGTGTGTGTGTGTGTGTGTGTGTGTGTGTGTGTGTGTGTGTACTATTCATCCATTTTCAACTTCATTCATCTTTCTTTAATTTTCAGGATTTCCATTTTCTTGTTTATTGGGGATTTTTAATTTGTTCTCTTTCTAGTTTTCTTTTTAATTCCATGATTAATTCTCCAAATACTACTTTCCCTCTTTATTGATGTACATGTTTAGTGATGTAAATTTTTCTCTAAGAATTGCTTTTGTGCCATCACACAAATTCTGAAATGTTGTCTTAATGCTACCATTCTTGTTAATGAAATTATCAATGGTTTCTCTGATTTGTTCTTCGACCCCTGATTTTTTAAAGTCTTACATGTGTACTCACACAAAACATGTTTACACTTAAGTCATTCAGTGTAAGAAAACATAGACAAAAAAAATAAGAAATGAAAACAAAGAAAGAGTATCTTCCAACTGCATTAAGGGTCTACCCATTTGTTCTTTGGAGATGGATAGCACCTTTCATCTTATGTCCTGCAGAATTGCCTTGAATCATTATATTGCTGAGAATAGTTAAGTAATTCATAGTAGGTCATAATGCAATATCGCTATTACTGTGTACATTCTCCAATTACTATTCATTTTACTCTGCATCAGTTCATGTAAGTCTTTCCATGTTTTTCAGAGAGCATCATGCTCACAATTTCTTAAAGTACAATACTCTCCAATCACAGCCATATAAACTTATATGTTCAGCCATTCCCAATTGATGGGCATCTCTTCAATTTCCAATTCCTTGTCACCATTAAGAGCTGCTATAAATATTTTGCAAAAATAGGTCCTTTTTTTTCCTTTTTAAAAATCTCTTTAGAATATAGACCTAATAGTGATATTGCCTGGTCAAAAGTCTTCCATGCCCCAGTTTGCCCACTTTTGGCCTAGTCTATCCTTTAAGGTATTATTTTTCTTCAGTATTTTTTGTGTCTCCTTTACCAAGCTATTGACTTATTTTTTCATGATATTCTTGTGTCACAGTTTTCTTCCCAATTTTTTCTCTACTTCTATTACTTCATTTTCAAAGTCCTTTTTGAGCTCTTCCTTGGCCTGAAACCAATTCATATTTTTAATGAAGGTTTTGGATGTAGGAACTTTGACTTTGTCATCTTCTTTTGAGTGTGTGTTTTTATCTTCCTTATCACCTTAAGGTTTTTCTCCATTGTTTGCTCATTTTCCCAGGCTGTTACTTGACTTTTAACTCTTTGTTAAGGTAGGGCTCAGCTTCCAGGGTGGAGGGTGAACTGTCCTAGACTTCAGGGATTTTGTAGAGCTATTTTCAGAAATATTTCTTGGGAACTTTGAATTTTCAGTTCCTTCAAAGTGGTATGATCTAAGATGAGATGTTGCCCCTCTCTTAGCCAGTTCTCTGGTCTCTGAGTAATTACAAGAGCACTTTTCTGTCCTGGTATGGTGAAGAGTGTTCTCTCTCCACTATGGCCACATGCTCTGCTGTGCAAGTGCACCTCCTCACTCTGGGACTGCCATTCAGGACTATAACATGGATCCAAGTATAAGTAAAGCAACAGAGTCCTGCCTCTGTGCTAGCAAAAAGAATTCTGTAATCTCCTGATCAATTGTTCAACTCCTTTCCCATCTGTGGGCTGAGAGCTCAGGAATCAGCTGTTGCCACTGACACTGCTTATTCAGTCACTCCCAAAGTGTGCTCCCAGTGTGCTGTGGTGTCACATCATGTGCTGGATTGTACTTCTGGTATGTACTACACTCCACTCTCACCTAGATGTGACAGGCCTTTCCTACTCACCTTCTAAGTCAGTGGTTCTCAACCTTCCTAATGCCATGACCCTTTAATACAGTTCCTCATGTTGTGGTAACCCCCAACCATAAAATTATTTTCATTGCTACTTCATAACTGTAATTTTTCTATTGTTATGAATCTTAATATAAATATCTGATATGCAGAATGTATTTAAATTGAACATAACCCACAAGTTGAGAACCGCTGTTCCAAGTTGTCTTTGGCATCTGTGGGCTGAAAGCTCTGGAAACTGCAACTGCTACAAGTGATGAAGTTGCCCCAAGTCATGCTATGAGTTTTCTGGGGCCCTATAGGGCTTACATATCCTGCCCTGTACTGTGTTTCTCATTCACCCTGGTGCAACAGACCTTTCCTGTCAATCTTCTAAATTGTCTTGGATTGGAAATTTGTTTCATTCCTTCTTTTGTGTGTTCTGCTCTAGAATTTCTTTAGAGTCATTTTTTTTAAGGGATTTGGAGGGATTTGGGGGCAATCTCAGGTGAGTCCTTGCCTTTGCTTTGCCATCTTGGCTCTGCCCCAAATGCAAGTTTCTTAGAGATTGATGCATTATCTTGCTGGTAAAGCCCATGGAGCTCTCCTTTTTTTTTTTTTTGTTTAGCAGCTTCTGAATTTCCCCATCATTTTCATCAAACCCATCTCGACGTTTGCAAGTGTTCTAGCCTAGACAAGTAAATGAAAGGTTGTTCCACAAATCTCTGAAAGCTGTCTTCTCATTTTCTGCTTCACTATTGCCAACTGTGTATTGGCTTGTTTCCCCCCAAATTAGCAACTGAACTGTTCCCACTCAGGGAAGCACTCTAATCTGTTGACATTAAGTCTTCTGGTAGTTGTCTTTCCTTGCTCTTCTCATGTCAGCTTTTTTCCAAGCTCATTCTGCCTTCAGCAGTCTGAATATAAGTTGGCATCAACTATATTTTCTCTTGAAGGTAGAAGTCAGAAGTACTCAGTGACTGAAAAGAATTATGAGACTGAAAGAGTTCAGAGAGAGAAACAAATGGAACTCTCCTCTCTTCTGCTTTCCCAAACTCTCATCTGCCCTCACAAAGCATGTTGCATTGATCTCCATCACTGAGAATAGAGAGTCTCAGACCAGTGGCCTTTAAGACTGTATAACGTTTTTTCTACTGGGACTTAATCTCTTTCCTGTCTCTTGCAAAATTTGGCTAAGGTAAGTATCATTGCTAGTAGCTGTCTCTCTTCATGTCCTTAATCTCAGCTTGCTTCCGTATAGACTTAGAATAATTTCCCCATGAGTAAGATATGGGACTCTCTTTTTCTTGAGTTATTACCTCACTCAATCAAAGGATTTCCTCACTTTATATTATCTGATATATACTCTCCTTTGTATGCTTTCTCTGGTTTTTCTATCAATTTTCATAAATGTATTTCTTTGATATTTGCTACATATTTTCATTGTGGAACTAGTATTTGGTGGAAAGAGAATCAGGCCTTGAATATAAAGTTTAAGTTCTCCTTTCCCCTGAGTAAACAGCAATAAAAATTTAGTTTGAATCTGAAAACTGCACAACAATAATATAATATCTATCATACTGCTTACTACATAAAAGGCACTGGGCTAATCACTTTAAAATTAATATCTGATTCGATCCTCACAATATCGCTTAGAATAAGAATATTTAAGTGAGCAGATGTAATTCTAGCCCAATTCTCTCTCTCTCTCTGTCTCTGTCTCTGTCTCTCTCTCTCTGTGTCTCTCTCTCCAAACTTTTGGCTCTAACCTTCTTTTCTTAGGATAAGAATTAAACTCCCCCTTGGATAAGGGTGTAGGGTGAAAATGTTAGACATGTCTTCTTCATTTCCATCCATGCACATGACACTGCATGCTACATGTGGGGAACAGTTTTACTAAATTCTGAAATGAAAAAAAATGGTAAATCTAAACCTTCAACTAAATATTTTAACCACCTTAGGACTTGGACTCAACAGGGGTAATTTTCCTCACATCTCAGGGGTGTAGGGTATGTTCAGGGAAGACTAGTACCCCTCACCTGTCTCAAGGTCACTTTCCATCTTTGTGGTCCCCCTGATTCACCCAACTGTCATCTGTGGCACCAGTTAACATGTGCAGTGCTCACACCACAGTAAACATTTTGGATGAGAAGCTAAATCAGGTGGAGAGGAAATGAGTGGTCTCAAACTAAATGTTGACTACGTAGAATACTGTTAAGGGAATTTGAAGAACTTCCTGCCCATTAATAGGGAACTCTGACCCAAAACTAATCAGGCTCTTGCCTCTGGGGAGGTCCCAATTAAGTGTTATGAATTTTCAAGCTTCTCATCACTCAGCCAATCAGACACCTAGTCTTTGTTATGTATTCTGGGAAGCTGATGTTTTGCTTTGGGGACTTGCTCATGAGAAGGATCTTTTGACTTCTTGGTCAAGACTCTTGAGTAGCTGTATGTTCAGAGACCTCTGACTGCTTAGATGTCTGTACTCTCTGGATCCAGTGATATATGTAAAGTGTATAGAAATATTGCTATGTTCAGACAGCAAGGGGCCTATCTATTGGTCTTGGACTAATTTCTCCGCTTGCATTTTTTGTTTATTTATTTATATTTATTTTTTTAGTATTTTAAATTAAATTTTATGTTTTTTTTATTTTACAACATTTATTTTTGTAAGATCTTGAGTTACAAATGTTCTCCCATCTTTCCCCTACTCAGCACCCTAAAAGAGTAATGCAACTGAATACTCCCTTCCACAATCTGCTCTCTCCTATATCCTACTCTATCTCACCTCTCACTTTCTGGTAGGGCAAGATGGATCTCCATATCCCAGTGCCTGTATATCTTATTTCCCAGTTGCATGTAATGATAATAATAATAATAATAATAATAATAATAATAACATTTTTAAAACCATTATATTTTAAACCTTTCAATTCCAGATTCTTTCCCTTCCTCCCTCATCTCCCACACTTACTGGGAAGTTAAGCAATTCAATACAGGTTGTACATGTGTAGTTACACAAAACATTTCCACAATATTCAAATTGTTTCTTCTTTGCTACTTGTAATATTTTCTCCTTGATCTGGGAACTCCAGAAGCTGGCTACAATATTCCTAGGAGTTTTATTTTTGGAATCTTTTTCAAGACGTAATCAATGAATTCTTTCAATTTCTATTTTTGCCCTCTGGTTCTAAAATATGAGGGCAATTTTCCTTGAGAATTTCTTGAAGGATGATTTCTAGGTTCTTTTTTTGATCATGGCTTTTAGGTTGTTCAATAATTTTAAAATGATCTCTCCTGGATCTATTTTCCAGGTCAGTGGCTTTTCCAATGAGATATTTCAAATTGCCTTCAATTTTTTTTATTTGTTTGGATCTGTTTTATAGTATCTTGATTTCTCATAAAGTCATTAACTTCCATTTGTTCCAATCTAATTCTGAAGGAATTATTCTCTTCAGTGAACTTTAATTTTTTTTTTCTGTCCGGCAAATTCAGCTTTTTAAAGCACTCTTCTCTTCATTGGCTTTTTGAACCTCTTTTGCCATTTGAGTTAGTCTATTTTTTAAGGTGTTATTTTCTTCAGTCAAGTTGTTGACTCTCTTTTCATGCTTTTCTTGCATCATTCTCATTTCTCTTCCCAATTTTTCCTCCACTTCTCTTATTTGATTTTCAAAATCCTTTGTCTTTCTTCCATTCCACGCTTTGATCCTTTTTGTCTCCCCAAAGGTAATCTAAGACTTGATTTCCCTGCTTGCTTTACTTCCTTTGCTTGCTCATGTTACCACTCAATTGCTGGACTTTTGAGCTCTTTGCCAAGTAGAACTCTCTTTCCAGAGAGGAGAGCTTTGTCCCAAATTGCTGGGGTTTTTGCAGCTGCCATTGATATTAGTTGGGTGCCTTCTCTGCTATCCCCACAAGCTCTGGCTCACTGGTCACATACCTCATGACCACCACCCAAGACCATGATCCAGATCCAGGCAGCCATATGGAGGCAGCTGTAAGGCTGCCTCCATCTCTTTTCATTCTTGTGGCAGAGGCCAGACAGTGCTCCATTCTCCTCAATTCCAACAGAGTTCCGCACTGACTTTTTTTTGGCTTTGGCATTTATTGGTTGATGTTTCTGTAAACTGTCACAGCTGCTGGAGATCCACTCTTTTGAAGTCCTCTCCAGCTGCTACTGGTTGGGCACTGCCCTGGGGTTAATACCGTAAGCTCACAGGGGTCTGGGCTTGGCTCCCAGCAAGTTGTGATGGAGTCTTCCTGTTTGCCTGCCAGGCTGTCTTCAGCAGGAGATTTGTTTCTCTCTGTCACTTTGTGGGCTCTGTAGCTCTAAAATTTGTTTAGAGTCATATTTTATAAGTATTTGAGGTGGTTATGGGGGGAGCTCACTGAGTTTTCCTGCTTCTGCACCCTATGCTTGTATTTCCTATACTCACTTCTTTCTCTGGAATTAAAGTGGGATTGTTAACCCCTTTAAAGCTGTCTTTCCTTTATAAAGCCGATCAAAAGAACCTTTACTAACAGGCCATCCTAGGTGTGCTATGGTGCCTGCTGTTTCAAAGGGAGAGAGTGGGAAAGGGAATTCCCTTGTGAAGACTTCCCCTGCTGGATTGGGAAGATGAAAAGCATTCTTCCAATGGACATGTAGGCAGTTAAAACAGACTCTGTGGAATGTTTAGAACTTGGTTAGACATGGAAGAAAGCCGTTATCAATCATCTTGACTTTTTCTTGACAGTGGATTTTGATGACTCTGGAAGACTGAGGCCAATGACTTTGTGCAACTCTGCCTTGCAACTTCTATTTATGCCTAAATTATAAGACATTACCTTACCATTTACAAAGCAGTAGGTGCAAACACCCTGGGAGCTGTCATCACAACCCTGCACACAATTGGCCCAGGACATAGTGTCATCTTTTCATTGGAAGGATCAATGGGCCTAGGCAGCTCCCTGGGTGGCTGAGCAACCTTTTAAGAACTGCATTTTTCAGCTCCTGATATATCAAAGGGGCTAGAAAATGTTCCCTGAAGACTGTGTACCTCAACCATCCCTACTCTGCTTACTGCAGCAGGTGGGGATCCCACCCTGTAGTGGAAACACAAAATGTTCAAAAACTTTTACAAAAATGATTCTAACCCTTGATACATGAAATGGTCTCATGCTTATGGACAATATGAAATCTAGTAGAAATGAAAGATAAACAATCTTCATTATTAGAGAATTCTTCAGCTATTGCATCCAAATAGCTGCCCTGAGTGAAAAAGGGATGATAGATGAAGGTCAACTTGCTGAAATTGGAAATAGATAAACATGTTTCTGGAGGGGTAACAACAAATAGGAACACCATGAAGCTCTTTTAAATTTCACAATCATGTGGAGTCAAGATGGTGGCATAGAAGCAAGAGAACTCCATGAGCTCGCCCCCATAACCACCTCAAATACCTATAAAATATGACTCTAAACAAATTTTAGAGCTCCAGAACTCATAAAATGACAGAGAAACAAGGCTCCCACTGAAAGCAGCCCAGGAGACAGAAAGGAAGGGTTAATTACAGCACACTGGCAGCCAAAAATAGCCCAGCCTGAAACCATGGCATTAGCCCCAGGGCAGCCAGGACAAACCTTGGCTGGAGCACTCAGGAGAGTAGATCACCAGTAGCTGTGGCAGGTTCCAGAAATATCAATCCATAAGAGCCAAGGACAAAGGGAAAGGTCAGTGGAACTCAGCTAAATTTTGGGGAAAGAAGAGGGTCCAGCCGTCTGCTGCCAGGGCAAGAAAGCAGTGGAAGCTGCTGCCCTTGAGCCACATCTATGCACCTTCTTCAGAGCTCCCTGCCTGAAGATTGCAGGCAGGCCAACTGATCATTCAGAGGCTAAGTGTTCTTGCCTTAAGCTGCCTGGATCAGGATCATGGTCTTGAGTGAGGATCTTGAAGTTGTTACCAGTAGACCAAAACTGGAGAGGGTTGCAGAGATGGTGGCCTCCTAATAGCTCTGGCAGCTGCAAAAACCCTAGTGATTTGGTACAAAGCTCTCCCCTCTGAAAGCAGAGTTCTACTGAGTCCAAAAGTCAAGTAATTGACAGGCAACATGAGCAGGAAAAGAGAGCAAAGCAAGAACAGCATTAGAACTTTAAATTCCTTTTTTTGGGGTAACATGGATCAAAGCATGGAACAGGAAGAAGACAACACAGTCAGAAGTCCCACACCAAAAGCTTCCAAGAAAAATGTAAACTTGTTAATAAGACATAGAAGAGCTTAAGAAGGATTTTGAAAACCAAATAAAAGATGTGGAGGAAAAATTGGGAAGAGAAATGAGAATGATGCAAGAAAATCATGAAAAGAGAGTCAACAACCTGACTGAAGAAAAAAACACCTTAAAAAAAAGATTAACTCAAATGGCAAAAGAGGCCCAAAAAGCCAATGAGGAGAAGAATGCCTTAGAAAGTAGAATTTACCAGATGGAAAAAGCATTTCAAAAGCTCTCTGAAGAGAATTCCTTCAGAATTAGATTGGAGCAAATGGAAGCAAATGACTTTATGAGAAATCAAAATACTATTAAACAGGTCCAAAAAAAATGGGAAAAAAAATAGAAGGCAATGTGAATATCTCATTGTAAAAATTACTAACCTGGAAAATAGATCCAGGAGAGATTATTTAAAAATTATTTGACTACCTGAAAGCCATGATCAAAAAAAAAATAACCTAGAAATTATCCTTCAAGAAATTCTCAAGGAATATTGCCCTGATATTTTAGAACCAGAGGGCAAAATAGAACTTCAAAGAATTCACTGATCACCTCTTGAAAAAGATCCAAAAAAAAAAACTCCTAGGAATGTTATAGCCAGGTTTCAGATCTCTCAAATCAAGGAGAAAATATTACAAGCTGCCAAGATGAAATAATTTGAATACTGTGGAAACACAATCAGGTTAACCCAGGATCTAGCAGCTTCTACATTAAGGGATCAAAGGGCATGGAATATGTTATTCCAGAGATCAAGGGAGCTATGATTAAAACTAAGAATCACCTACCCAGCAAAACTGAGTTTAATGTTCCAGGGGAAAATATGGTCATTCAATGAGGTGGAGGATTTTCAAGCATTCCTGATGAAAAAACTGGAACTGAATAAACAAATAGACATTCCAAAACAAGAAGCATGAAAAGTAAACATGGAAAAGAAATCATAAGGAACTTATCAAAGTTGCACTATTTACATGCCAACATGGAAAAAAATGATAATTGTAACTTATAAAACTTTTCTCAGTATGAGGATAGGTAAAAGGAATAGAAATGTGTGTGTGTGTATGTATGTGTGTGTGTGTATACATATATACATATATATGTGTGTGTTTATGTGTATGCATGTGTGTATGTGTGTATACATATTTATGTATGTATGTAAACATACATATACATATGTTTGTATAGGCAGCTATATATGAGTAGAAATACATATGTGAGTGAGTGTCTACATGTGTACATAGACACAGAGCACAGGATCAATTGAATAGGAAGGAATGATATTTTAAAAGGTGAAATTGAAAGGTGGGGTAGGAATAGAATGAGAGGAGACAGGGAGAGACAGAATGAGGTTAATCATCTCATATAGAAGAGGCAAGGGATAATTGTTACAATGGAGGGAAAGAACAGGAAGGCGAAAGGGAATGGGTCAACCTTACTCTCCTTGAATTGGGTTCCTTGCCCTACAGGAGAGTAGGGGGGGAGGAGATGAGAGAGGCAATGATGCCGGGGTGGGCAGGTTGGGGTGGAGGGTTTTAGAAGCACACATTTCTGTAAAGGAACTGGGACAAAGTCGAGAAAAGAACAAGTTGGGATAGGATAGGAAGGAAGGAAATATAGTCAGTCTTTCACAACATGTCCATTGTGGAGATGTTTTGTGTAACTACACATGTATGGCTTGTATTGAATTGCTTGTCTTTCCACTGGAGGTGGATGATGAGAGAGGAAGAGGAAGAATCTAGAATTTAATGTTCTAAAATCAAATGTTATATATATGTATGTATATATGTGTATTTATGCATAAATATATATATATATATATATATATATATATATACATATATACATATGATATACAGGCACTAGGGTAGGGAGGTCCATCTTGCCCTACTGGAAAGTCAGAGGGGTATTGCGGGAGGATATAAGAGAGAGCGGATTGGGGGAGGGGATGTATAGTAGGATCGCTGTTTTGGGGTGGTTGAAAGTCGGAAAGAAAATTTGTAACTCAAAATCTCATGCAAATGAATGATGAAAACTAAAAATAAACCAAATTTAATAAAAAAATAAAGTAAATTTCACTATCAAAACTAATATAGCCAACAAGCTTTTATGCCTTACAAAAGAAGTGAAAAACAAACTCACGGTTATGCCATTGCAACATGTTTGAAAATGCCACACTGTCATCATCATTGCATGTACTCCCTGTGATGAACCCTCATGAAGTAAAAGAAAAAAAAATTGAAGATCTGGAGACCCTTATCACCAATGTGCAAAGCTAGTTGTAATTCCCTGCACGAGCAGCTTCCCAAAAGAATGCTATTCTGAACAGCTTTTAAGGTTCTGATTAAACAGTATAGTGAACACTCCATTTATTCCATTGTAAATCAAGGCAAAGATTCACAACAAATAACAATATAGTATTCCCGACATTACATCTTATCACAGAAAATCACAATATAGTGTTCACAACAGCTTATCATCAGAATGGCCACACAGTTTTCACCAAAGTGGCCACGGTATTTAGAACAAAGAACAAAAGAACAATCATCTGATATCCATAAGGATGTTTGCCTCCTCACTCAGTCACGAGTGGAAGATTGATCCATTGACTATTGTATTGTGAGATCTCACAATACAATAGTCAGTCTTCCACTCCTGTGGCAATCATAGGTTAACTTAATCAGTCACTTATCTAGCAATAAGTCACTAAGTATTATTAATCACTAAATGCAATTATTAGAAAATACACAAACCCTCCAGCCTTCAGTGTCCAATAAACTTCTATTTCATCACACATTCAATATCCAAGGAGAGGCCTTTTCTTCATCTTGACTCAGGTGGTCTCTCAGATTCCCTGGATCCCCTTCCATGGTCCCAGCTCCTACCTGAATCCCCCAAAGAGTCACCTGGATTCAGAGGCAGACAGCTCCCAGGTCCTTGTCCTGTATTCTGGGCAGTTCTTGCTACACACTGAAGTTCACAGGGTCTAGCAAATCTCAAAACTTTCACAACTTCTGTTGCTGGGAACTCAAGGATCAACCAAGCCAGAAACAAACAAACTCTTAACCTGGTCATGCTTCTTCAGTCCTCCAGCAGTTTGGCTGGCCCTAGTACCCAGAAGAAACCTCAGCCTTCCAGGGGGACTTCTCAGCAACAACTTCAGCTTTCAACTGATTCTGGTCTCAAGAAAACTCCAACTCAATTCTCAGTCCAGCAAGTAGCAGCCCAGCTTCCAAATGCTGTGAAAATTCTGCTTCCTCCACCAGGAGCCTGGCAGAAGAAAAATAATTCTTGATTCTGACTGTCTATCTCTGGGCCTCTTCTTATACACACACACACACACACACACACACACACACACACACACACACACACACACACACATTGGCATCCTGTCTCAGCCAACCCCTTCCTGTTATGTCAGCAACAAGAGACAGAGTTCACATCTTCTGTTTCTTTCACAGAGGTACTTAGCCCTTAGTTACTAAAGGCTAAGTTTATAATTCTGCATGACTTTAATGCAAGTGTAGGCACAGGCTACAGAAAATAGCAGGGAGTCCTTGTGAGAAATGAAGTCAGAAAAAGCAACAACAATCATTATTTCCTATTGAAGATATACATATCTCATGACCTTCTCATCAGCAACACAATTCCATTTACCTAAATACAATGAAACTTCATGGATGAACCCTTGCAGCAAACATGACCTTTAATAGACTATCTGATTATAAGAAGAGACAGACATGATGCAAGAGTGATGAAGGCAATTTGTGATACAGAGTGCAAGATAGCCATGATAATTTTTGGAGAGGAGGTGGGAAAACAGGAACATTGAAGCTTGTTTACTGAAACTATCACTTGGTCCAGACATTCAGTAAAGTAATTCAATTTTCTTTCAAAATAAAAACTTTGTTCAGACTCTATTATACTTACAAATTACTCTACACCCTCCTCCCTTTCATAGCTAACCTAAAAATGTTATCTACTTGCTCTTCCTGCTCTCCTTTCATCCATAAATTCATTCTTTGTAATCTGGTTTTTGACATAATGACATTTCAAAGTGCCTTACAAATATCCCTTTTTGTCCTCACAGACTCCATGGGAGATATAATATTTGTTTTCTGTGATTCAACTGAAACAACTGGGTTTTTTTTTGTTTGTTTGTCTTTAACCTTGTTCTCCCTTGATTCCCCTCCAGCCAGTCTGACTGATTCTTCTCAGGCACACTTGCTGGTTTATCATACACATAGCAAATCTTAAGTGTAAGTCTTCCCCAGGTCTTTTTTTTTTTTTTGCTTTTTGGTGGGCAATTGGGGTTAAGTGACTTGCCCAAAGTCACATGGCTAGTAAGTGTGTCAAGCGCCTGATGTTGGATTTGAACTTAGGCCCTCCTGACTCCAAGGCCAGTGCTCTACTCACTATGCCACCTAGCCAACCTCTTTTCCCAAATCTTTATCCATTGTCTTCTTTTCTTTTCTTTTCAATCCAGGGAAATGTGAATAGATTGCATAGGGTCTGTGAACTTAGGGAAAAAATAATGAGTCTTTGTTTTCACTAATCTTTAACTCAAAATTATAATATTCCTCAATTTTTTTTAACATAAACAAACACTGTGAGAAAGGGTGGATAGCCTTAAGCAGACTGTCAAAAAAGGTCAGCACATTATTTTCTATATTTCCTCTCTTTATAATCTCATATGCCACATGGATTTAGTTTACATCTTCATTCCAATGAATCTTGTACTTAATATGCACATATATACACATTCCCACATAGATATGCATATTTTCATATACATGTATAAATATAGGAGCCATTGCATAGAGATATTGATCACACCAATAGGAGCTGGTGAGATTATGATGAGATTATGATGAAGAAATGTAGTAAAGGGGCTCCTAACTGTTTTTTGTTTTGCAAAATATAACCATTTGGAAGTTTGGTGAAGCCTATGGACATTACAGGTAACCATCCATATGTCCATATACACATATATGTGCGTATAAACATTTGCATATTTCCATGCCCAACATCTCCCCTGAGCTTTGACACTTCATCATCAATTGCCTTTTGAACATTTCAAACTGGAAAATTTGCTCATAGACACTTTGATATCTACACATTTTATTCCATTTCCTCGTAAGGCATTTGCTTCTCAACCCCTTGCAATATGTCTTCTTAATGCATGCTCACTTGAATCTTCATTTTTCAAAGATGTCAAAGATTTCTTAATACATGTCTTAAGGTGCCTTTTATCCCTCTTCCTTCTTTTTGATCTCTTCAGCATTCAAATTTTTCATAACTTTTTTCTTGGATATTCTCTCCCCTTTGAGGTTTATAATATTGTTTCTCTTGGTTCTCTTTATACCTTTATGGTCACTTCATCTCAATCTCTTTTGTTGGAGCATTTTCAATATCATACTAGCAACTATGAGTATGCCTCATGACTTCTAAATGGACATATTCTTTTCTTTCTTCTCCCTCCCTCCCTCTATGCTTTTTGCTCTTTCCTTCCCTCTCCCTCTCTTAGAGGGATAAATTCAGAGATGACTTAATCAATTTTATGGGTTCAATTATTTTTCTTAATGCAAATGACTCATATGTGTATATATCCAGCCCTAACCTCTTTCTTGAGCTCCAGTATTAAATCACCAACAGAGCATTGGACATTTAGAATAGATTCCTTAAATATATTTAACTCAATATGTCCAAGATAGGATTCTATATGTATCACAGAAACCTCCTCCTCTCTTCAAACTTCCTTTTTTTTGTTGAAGAATCTACCATTTTTTCTAGTCTCATATTCATAACCTTGTGTGTATCCTTAATATCTTTCTTATGTATCCAATAAATTTCCAAATATAGCCTTTTAAATCTTGCCAATGTATTTCACATATCATCTCTTGTTGTCACTCAGTTACTAACTTAGTACAATTTACAACAATTTTCTAATTTGTCTCTTTCCCATTAGTATGTGAACTCCTTGAGAGTATGAATTTCTTCATTCTTCTTATTTACATTCCTACACCTAGTGTGCCGCACAACAGAAATTAAATAAATTACTGCTTTGTTAGCTCAACCCCTAGGGACAAATTGCCTCTATGAAAGAGAGAGAAGAAAGACAGAGAAAAAAGACAGTGAATGAGTTGACACCAGAGTATAGTGGTATATGAATAACTTGATTCAAGTTATAATTTTGATATGGTTTCATTTTGTGATAGCTGTTTTTAGGAAGAATGAAGCCCAGAATCTTAAATAGTTTTAGAAAGAAAAGAAATTGATTTGGTCATCTGGGAGAGAGAAAGAGAGAGACAGAGAGAGAGAGACAGAGACAGAGAGACAGAGAGAGAGAGAGACAGAGAGAGACAGAGAGACAGAGACAAAGAGACAGAGACAGACAGAGACAGACAGAGACAGAGAGACAGAGACAGAGACAGACAGACAGAGACAGACAGAGGCAGAGAGACAGAAAGAGAGAGACAGAGAGAGAGAGACAGAAGGCTAGAGAGAAAGAAGGGGTGGTTCCCTCTTGTATACAGCTCTGGTAGGTTTACATTATTTAGGATTTTGATCAGGATACCAACACACAAATTACATCAACACAGTACATAAATCTAACCAAGAGGACAACATAGAAACAAGCTGGATTGAGATGGATGTTAATGGATGTAAATATTAAATAAAATTTGAGAAGACATCAAAACATAAGGGGAACCCAAAATATATGTGGTAAAATAGAAATTGTGGGAGAGTTCTGGATCTAATGGAATGAAAAATTCCTTGTATCCATTGCTGGCATTCCTTGAGTGTAATGAGTTGAGGAAAATATTCTAGGTGCAAAAAATCTTTAGTCACATAAAGTTGGATTTAAACAGTACAATAATCGATTAGTTTTCCAGGCAATACAATAAAGAATTTAGCCACATTGCAAAGATCATGCATTTGTTCTAATAATATTAGACTGATGTAAAATATCTGAACCTGATCGAATTGAGATGGTTTTCCCATTCTCAGTTATTTTCCGTCAATTGACCTCTGGATTTAATTTATTACTCCAACTTTGCTGTTTTCTTTCATTTTGTTTTTAATTTAATCATTTTAAAAGAATATCTACTATTTTTGGAAAATATACAAATATTGTAGCTCTTAAAGATCACACTTCAATGCATTTTGGAGATGCTGAAGAAACTGTTAGGCTGAGCAAGAGACATTTAAAAGATGATTCAAGTACATAAGTCTGGATCAGTTGCATTAAAATACAGACAGAAGTGAAACTGAATATTTAAAAAATGACAAGCACGTTAAAAAGGATTCAGTTAAAAACTTTATTAATTCTCACAAAACAGGAAAATATATTCAGATGATTGTAGAAGATAGGTGGATTATAATGGACTTCTTTACAGTGTAGAATATGATTCTTGAAGTTAGAAGAATAGTGAGAAAGCCAATTTTTAAAATAGCTGTTATCCTTTGGGGTGGAAAAGGAAACATTGTTTTTCATAAAGAAGGGGAAAAATTACTTGACATTTGAAAGGTTTTTTTTTTAAAGTGACCCTCCCTACTCTGTACAAAACTATTGTCAGAAGACATCAAGTTTCTGTGATATATGGGGCTCTTCACCCTGTTGTAAAAACTCCACTTAAAAAAAAATATATTTTAGGGATTTTTTTAACCTCCATTGGGTTTGAAAGTCTTGTTCCCTTTAAAAGAATAATGAAAACTAAGAAATATAATGATATATTAAAATCCTAAATTTCTCTGGAAAAATTGACATTCCCTAACTGCAAATGACTACTATGCAATGCCATATATCTCATGAAAGATATGAAAAAGTTATCCAAGAAATATATGTGCTCCAGTCACTTGGAAACTCACCTGTTTTAAACTCCATTGAAAATCTATTGTCTGCAGCCTGTTTCAAGACTAGATTAAGAAAGATGAAACATTTATTTAAAATAAGTTCAATATGCAATGTAATAAAAAAAAATTTAATAATGAATGTGTTTCACTATCTTGTGAACTCAGTGCTAAATTGTGTAAATCAAATGATTTCCACAAAAAATGATTAAACATACTAGACACATTAATGTATTAAGTACTTTTTTAATACTTAGAAATCTGTTAAAGTTACTAGAAGAGATAATAAATGCAATTGTTTTGCTTTGCTTCAAGTAAACCATTCTGAGAGTCCTGGGCAGTAAGGGGGTTTTATAACAGCATTGAGTGCTTAGGTGGAAGTACCCAGAAGTGATGGAAGAGTAATCCAAAACATTTTCTTGCACATAAACATTTGGACTGATTCCATCCTTCCTTCAAGTGTTGTTTGTGTGTGTGTGTGTGTGTGTGTGTGTGTGTGTGTGTGTGTGTGTGTGTGTGTGTATGTTTAATGTTTCTGAGGGCAAGTACTTGTCTGAAGTCTTGACCATTTGGACTGATGAAACACTTCTTCCAAGTGGTTTTGGAGCACAGGAAATCTATTTCTTTATTTTTGGTTACTATCAGCAGAAAGGGAAAACAGGCCAGGGAGACAAGTGTGACTCGCACTTGGCTGTTACAGTGAGGACACAACATGTGCCTCTCTAGCCTTTGTGGCTCTGCTAGCACCAGGTCTCACCTGCCACCTTGCCCATCATCATCGAGCAGGAGTTTGAGGCGGTGGATGTTGAGAACTGGTGGCAGCCCATGTACATTGGGAGTCGAAATCAGTCTCATGACTACCCTCATAAAGTGGAAAAATATCTAGAAAACAGAAATTGAAACAGATATAGAGATGTCAGCCCATACGATCATAATTGTGTTAAACTATAGAATACTGAAAATGATTATATCAATGCCAACTTTGTTCCCATAGAAGAGGAACAAAGAAATTACATCTTAACACCAGGTCCACTTCCTAATACTTGTTGTCATTTTTGGCTAATGGTATGGCAGCAAAAGTCCGAAGCACTTGTTATGCTAAACTGAATTGTGGAGAAAGACTCTGTAAAATGTACACAATATTGGACAACCAAAGAAGACCAAGTGATGATGTTTGAAGAGATAGGATTCTGTGTGAGGCTGGTGTCAGAAGAAGCCAAATCATACTATATAGCTCATGTACTAAAATTAGAAAATAGTCATAGTGGTAAGACCAGAATAATATCTCACTTCCATTATATGTTGTGGTCAGATTTTGGAGTTCTTGAATCACCAGCTTCATTCCTCAACTTCTTATTTAAAGTTCAAGAATATGTTTGAATGGTGAACATGGACCTGCAATAATTCACTGTACTGCAGGCATTGGCTGATCTGGCACATTTTCATTAGTTGATAACTGTCTTTTCCTGGGGAGGGGGGTGGAAGAGATTATCCTTTTTCTGTTGATATTAAGCAAATATTACTGAAGATGAGAAAATATTGAATGGGACTTATTCAGACTCCAGATGAACTAAGATTTTCATATATGACTGTGATATAAGGAGCAAAATTTATAATGGGAGATTCAAATATACCGAAGGGGTAGAAAGGACTTTCCAATCAAGATGAAGCAACTAACTATGAGCATTTATCACCTCATCCAGCTACAATAATTACAGGAAAGTACAATGGGAATAGAGCTGGAAGAAGATGAAAAAAGTGTAAAAATAAATCTTACAGAGCTCTCCACCAAGATGCAAGATACAGTAGAAGAGAGCACTGAAGGTGCCGTTCAGAAACGATACTGAGAGGACAGAAAAGCTAATATAGCTCAAAAGGAGCAGATGAAACAGAAGCTAAGTGAGACTGAATGAAATAGCCAAAGGTGGTTATATTGGAAACCTATTCTCACTAAGATGGGGTTTGGTACATTCATTTTGGTTGGTGCTTTTGCTTGCTGGACATTGTATTCTCAGGAGCATTCGTTACAAGTAAAGCCTTAATTTGTACAGCAAGCTTCTGTATTAGCAGTTGATTGAGTTGCTACTGGACTTAATCACTAGGGCTTTGTCTCTTAGAAGCAAGCTCCCTACTCGCCCCTGAAAATGATGTAGTAGGATAGACACCAATCAGGTAAGTGATGGAAACCAGTCACAAGTCAACAACTCAGAACTCTGACCTGCAGGTACTTCTTAAAAACCAAACTGTAAACTGCTATATAAAATAAAGATGTTAATGTTTGTTTTCAGAAAAGTTTACAATTTTATTTTTTTTGCAAATGTGTTGATACAGTTGAAAAGTTACATTTCACCAAATTAAACCGGAAAAAAAAAAACCCTTGGGCAGAGGGATATATCTATGTAGTTTGTCTAGGTTTTAATTCACACACTTGATTCAAGCAATGAACATTGTGGTTTCATCTACATTAAAACAAATGATCCTTAAAGATATGCATAATGTGTAATGTATTCTCAACATGGACATCAACATTTTACTTTCTTAGGATAAATATATTTTATAACTGCCTATTTAATCCTTTCATAGCTAATTGTACTTTTGAAAAAGAAAAGTCCAGTTTGAAAAGATCTGTTACCCCAGAATAATTTTATTTTGAAACTGAATGTTCTGATTTGTACATTGAATTAAATGCACCATATAAATTTTCATTTGTACTAGAGATTTGGTATTAGTGATTAAAAGTCTAAGAAAGCAATTCTTAGTGTATGTTTTGCATTATGTTGTGTTTTGCTATTCCTCATACTGAAGAATAAACAAAAAGCAATTCTCCCAAACAACATTTAAAGAAAATGGCAGGGACACTGTCAGGTAACTCAATTCAAAATATAAGCCTCTATAAAATTTATTTTTCTACAGTTCATTATAAAAATATTTTCATAGGAATTTTACTAATTTCACACTAAAACTATACTTGAGGATAATGCATGAGATTGAAGAAGTAAAATATTAACCACAACTTAATCCCTATCCATAGTCTCATATCCCTAAACTGAATGAAATGTGAACATTTGGCTTAAACTTTTATGTTCCCAAGTGAAATTTAAAGTTCTCTAAAAAATTTGGTTAGAAGATTAATTTTGCAGCCTGACCATGGCCCTTTAAAAGCTTAATGAGATTGATTGTTGGAAAAAAAACAAACAAACCTTTGACTTTTAAAAGCACATTGTTTTAACAGAAGCCATGTTCAGAGTTTAGAATGCTCTTCAGAGTGCTAACTTTATTAAAGTTCCAACTTTCCATTGAACTTTTAGCTTATCTATATTTTGTTGATTTTCAATTTATATCCCCAATATATGGAATCTTCTGAGACATATAGATAGTATAGAAAAGCATCTTAAATGTTTCGGTTGAAATTTTTGAAAGTGTTCAACTCCATTGAAAATACTTAATATAGATTGTTTATTAAATTGTTAAATACTTATTAAATAAGTATTTCAAAAAGACAGGAAAAGCAATTTATTACCATCTTCCACAAACAAAACATTTTAAATTCTACTAATATTTCTTTTTAATTAGTTTAAAATGAGGTATTTCTCCCAGCAAGATAAGAAGAGGGAAGGTTGGGGGTGGGTGGAAGAAATATTGAAAAATATAGGTAGGGATTTGTTAAAATTTTGTTCCAAGAAACAAACATTCCAAATTCAAATGCATTTAATTATACTAAACATACATGATAAACTAGTGTTGTTTTAATTAAGACTCAAATGATTTTCTTAAATTCCTAAAAGCCCAGCTGGTACTGCCATGTGTTGGGATATTTCAAACTATAAACTTCTGACAAAACTGTTTTTATGACATTTATTTTTTTTTTGTTAATCAAAACATAGTGAACTAGTAACAGAGTCTTGGAAGTGTGACAAGCAGGGGGAAGGGAAGGGAAACATTACTTTGAAACAAACCCAAGAAGTTAAAATAAACTAAAATTTATTTAGCCTCAGAAAAATCTGTTCTAAGGGAAATTATAGGCTAAGTGACTACAAAGTAAATAAATAGTCACATTTTATGCTTACTATGACATTCTTGATACAATTAACAGAGACTTAAAGGTAAAGAAATTTGTTTAAAATTATTTTTCATTAAAAATTCATTTTCTTCATATGCATAACAGATTCAAACCAGGGACCATTCAAACACCCAAAACCAAGCTCTATGGCTAGTTGTAGACCTATGCTTCAATTTTGTTTTGCTGACATAAGATATGAAATGTAATTATTTTATAATCCAAATAGCGTGATGACTTTAAACATTCTATTTTTCTACTTCATTTTTTTTTGAAAAAAAAATAGATGTTTTAAATGGCTCCTTCTCTTTTTCACCTTCTCAACATCTTTAAGAGAATTCATCTTATGGAAAAAAAAGCCAGAAATTTTACAAAACTGACTTCTGGTGTGAATTTCTACTCAATTATACTCATTAAAACAGATTGATCTCAAGGTTAATTCTTTCAAGTATTAAAAGTTTATGTTTTATATGCAGTGGAATATCAATAGAATATTCACTTTAATGTTAATAAATCAATCTTAGATTTATTACTGGAAGTACATAAAGTCTTCTATGATGATAAATAGGCTATCTTGTTTTTACTTCCTTAATAACAATTAATATTGTTTACTTATTTAAAGATAATTTTAAATGTAAATATTTTGATAAATTTGTTTGGTTCACCAAAAGCAATTTATATATACTATAGTAAATGAACTAAGTACCACAGAAGATATAGCACTGAGTTCAAAGTCAGGAAGATTTTAGTTCAAATCTGGTTTCAGACTCTAGCTGAGTGACCCTGGGCAATTCACTGAACCTCTTTCCTTCAGTTTTATCAATAAGCTGGGGGGGGGTTATACTAGCCCAAGTTCTTGTAAGGATCAAATTAAATAATAATTGCAAAACACTTATCACAGTGCCTAACATATAGTAATTGCTAAATAAAAGTTATTTATAGTTATTAAGCACAATCTGTGACTCAGTATGTGATTTAAAAAAATATTTATAGAGGTTATTTCAAGGACGCTTGCTATATATGAAGACACTATAGGCATATATGATTATGGCACAAAGGATGTAAGCTAAAAAAAAATGAACATGAGAAAGCAAAATTGACTTCAAAATATCATTGACTTTCAGCCTGTCTTCTTAGAGATGTTGAAGAAGGAATTCTCTTTTGAATGTGATAATGAGTCTCTCTTTTGGTTGAGCTGACATTTTAACTCACAGTTAAGTGCTCATTCAATATCACGTCTCCGACTATAAGCTAATCATTACACCTTCTCTGATTTCTGTTTGCTTAAGTTAAGGAGAGGAAAACGCTCAGGGTTTCTGGCCAAAACAGAAAAAAAAAAATTGTTATAATCTTGATGAACTAAAAAAAGGTATATCAGTGTTGTGGAAAATGAAACATTAATTGTATGTTTGGTAATATTTTTTTTTATGATTTAAAATCACGGTTGATTTATCTTCAAAGAAAAACAAGCTAAATTTGTGTTTTGCATGGCTTATTTTAAAATTCTGGAAAAGAATTCTGGTTTCCCAAGAAAATTTTCCAAATTAAAAAAAAAAGATTTGTATTTCTGGTAAGAAGAAATACACTACTACTTTAATTCATCACCCTCCCTCATACCAATCTCTATCCTTAGCCTAGAGATTTTTCTAAGATTTGAAATGGTTATAATGAAATGTTCTGTACAAGTTACTGCTGAACAAATTCCTTCTCTTTATTATCAAATAGTCAATATCTAGAAAATTGGCTAGGCACATATAAGTTTGTAATTAAGGTTGACCAGGTTTAGGTATTGAATTTCTTTCTTTTACCAGTTAATGGTATTCTCCACTTCAACGATTCCTTCAACCTTTGCTACTATATTGAATTAGGAGAATTAATCTTAACGTATGATATTTGTACACCAAGTGTCCTGATTTGGAAGTTATCAATTTCATTGATATTTCATAAGCTTAAACAAATATTATTTTGATAAATCAAGTCAAAATGAAGCTATTTACTTTTCAGGAACAATTTCAGGCAGTCAACATTCTTACAAAGGTCATTTGGCTTGCTGTAATAAAGAAAACAATTTTCCTTGTGACAGCATTTTAAAAGAAATATAATATAATTCAGTAACTCTCCAACTCTATACTGCAACTAGGAAAAAATAAAAGCAATAATTTATCAAGTCCGAACATTTTCTTTTTATGCTAAGGTTATGAGTTGTAGCCATGTATATCTTATAACAGTGCTGAAATTTTACTTGTAAAAGTAAGAATATACATAAAAGATGAATGTTCCATACACATATATATGT
>CM053580.1:182930034-182962202 GCA_028627135.1 Pseudochirops cupreus | reverse complement strand
AGTCACTTGAGAGATTATTTTTCAAAAGAAAAAAGAACCCCTTCTTATCTTTAAATCTATCTATAACTTCAGCTTGAATTAAACTTTAAACTTTGTTTCTCCAAGTCTGTTAGATAAAAATAAATAGAAGATAAGCCTTACCAAAGCCAGAAAGGAATACTTATCTTCTAAAGCTGGACAGAGTCAATATCTATATATAGTAGGAGAATGCTTTGGGGGGTGGGGGGGGACTTGTTCATAAAAAGGTTAAGTTTTAAATGATCTCATTGACCTTCTAATGTTTTAGTTGCAGAGTATTTAAAGCTGTAGAGCATGGCTTATTAACCTGGCGTGTAAGGACTAGGATGTGTGAACTTGGGTGCAGGGGATAATGCATATTTATTAATTTTATTTTAGTTTTCTTATTGTTTATTAATGATTAGATTGAATTAAATATTTATTAAATGAAATCAAGTTGAAATAATGAAGAAAAGTCAACATGATGAATACTATTTATTGTATGGTTTCATTTTGAAGTGTTGCTTCAAATAAAGTTCATTGATGATTTCTCCTAACTCTTACTATTGCAATTAGATTTCTGTATATTTACTACTTTCCTTTCTTAAAATACTATATTTTCTATATTCACTAAATAATAATGCTTCTCTTTACTTAATCCTATGGAGAGCAAATATGCTAGAGGCATTAAATCATCTACTTCCTGTATTGTTCATGATTAATATATTTTCTTCTAATGTAATTTAAAATACAAAATCCTTTGATCATCAACATTTCTTCTTCAGCAATTGGTTTTAGAAGCACTTTTTATTGGTCCACAGAAGCAACTGTCCCTCTGGAAAATATACCAAATGCGTCTAAAATGAATCTACTTTCTTTTCCTTTGAAGAGTGATAAATTTTAAAAAATAAGATAAAACACTTTCAAAATATTGATTTCCCATTTCACAAATTCAAATTCATGCAGTATCCTATAAATTTCCAAGAAAAAAGAAGACACACTCTATTGGAGAGACTCATGTAAAACCACATATATTGGAAATAGATAAACTAATTTCCGGACAAGAATAAGGGAGGTAAGAAACAAAAAAAAACTGAAAGCAATTCCATTGTCCAGTCATGTAAAATATTCCAGAAATGTTGATATTTCTTTGAACATTTTTAAACAAGACTTTGAGGAATTGTCAACCACACTTTTTCCCTTCAGCAAATGGCTGAAACTACTTGTGTCTTTCAAAGTAGTCTTTATTTTGCTTGCTATCAACAGGTAAAATCTTTCATACCATCGAAGATGAATTCTTGTTTTTGAATCTTTTTTTGGAAACACAAAGGTGTTCAGCATCTTAGAAATGGTAATTTTACTCCAAACACACTGTGACTAGAAGCTTGATATTTGTTTCACAGTTAGAGCTCCTATCACGTCACAAAGTCACACCTTTTAAGAACCATTCCTTTTTTGTTAAAATAAATACTAACATGCTTTTTTTGGCACTCTGTTAATAATAGGCATGATGTAATTATCTTTTTGAGATCTTATTCAGCGATGGTGGAGGTGATTTTTTCTCTTTCCCCACCTAAACAGTTATGTGCTGCCTAGGAGAATTTCACTCTGAGTCTTGTACCTCTAGACCCCGTTTCTGCTTCATTGTTGTTGTTTTCACTGAGCACAGAGAAAGCTATCTGATATAGGTCATATATGTACAGTCATGTTAATCATATTTCCACATTAGTGATGTTATGAAAAAAGAATCAGAACAAGAGGGAAAAACATGAGAAAGAAAAAACAAAAAAGTGAAACTAGTATGCTTTGATTGGCATTCACACTCTATAGTTCATTCTCTGGATATGGATAGCATTTTTCCATCATGAGGGTTTTTTTTTAATTGTCCTGGACTGTGATATTGCTGAGAAGAGATAGAGAGGTAAATCTATTTTAACTGATCATGGCACAATATTGCTCTTACTGTATACAATGTTTTCCCCATTCTGCTCACTTCACTCAGCATCAGTTTATATAAGTCTTTCCAGCTTTTCTGAAACTATCCTGCTTATCATTTCTTATTGCACAATAGTATTCCATTACATTTATACACAACTGGTTCAGTGATTCCCCAATTGATGGGTATTCCCTCAATTTCCAATTGTTTGCCACCACAAAAAGAGCAGGTATAAATGTTTTCATACATGTGGGTTCTTTCCCCACTTTTTACCATCCCATTGGGATACAGACCTAGTAATGACATTGCTGGACCAAAAGATGTGTAGAGATTAGGAGGACTTCTGGGAGCCAAGATGGCAGAGAAAATAATGGGTTACCATAACTCTTCAATATTCATCTGCAAACAACCACAAACTATCCTCCCAAAATAAATGCTGAAACAGCAAAACAGCAAAAAGTTGGGTGAAACAACCTTTGAGCTCAAGTAACTTGGAAGATTGGCGATAAAGATTTCTCTCACTTAAGTAAAATGGCAGCACAGTCCAGGATGGGAAGTATCCCAACCAGTTGACAGCAAGCCCAACCACAGCAAATGAATGGGGGTTCCTAAGACCTAGTGTAGTGGAGCAGGCAAACACCAACACCAGGACTCCCCACATGCCTCATAATAGCCAGGAAAATTGGCATACTAACTCTGAGAATAACAATGTGCTTCAGTGTATACCCCAACAAATTGGCATTCTCCTGAAGTAGACCTCCACTTGCCTCAACACAGTCCCAGGCAATGAGGAAACCTACAGAGGCCAAACTCTGCATTCTTCAGTGTAACCCCAGGCAAACAGATAAAATATCAATCCTATGATTGCATAAGCTAAGAGGCACCTGCTGGCAGTCACACCACCAGGTGCTTCAGTGTAGGCAGGGAAAAATGCAGGAACATCCCAGAAGTCCGACGATTTACCAAACAACATGACTAGCACCTCAGCTCAGTACCAGATAAGCTGTAAAACCCCTATGACCTCAGCAGCACCAGCCAACCCTCACCCCAACCATCAATCATTTTTCTCATGATGGTATTTTGCATTTTTTTCATGTTTTTCCATTTTTTAATTGATTCTTACTGTCTCATAGAGTCATTAGCTTCCACTTGCCCAATTCTAACTTTTAAGGTATTGTTATCCTCAAATAACTTTTGTACTTTCTCTTCCATTTGGCCAATTATAATTTTTTTTCTTTTTTTGGGGGGGAGGGAAAGGAGAAGGCAGGGAAACTGGGGTTAAGTGTCTTACCCAAGGTCACAGAGCTAATAAACATGTGAAAAACTATTGACCTGGAAAATAGATCTAGGAAAGATAATGTCAGAATCATTGCATTACCTGAAAGCCAGAATCAATAGGAGGACCTGGACAGAATCTTTCAAGAAATAACCAAGGAGAGAGACAGAGTCAAAATGTTGGCTTTGAAGCAACTCTACCCATAACCACCTCAAATACCAATAAAATATGACTCTAAATAAAGATTAAAGCTCCAGAACTGACAAAATGGCACATGAACAAAGCTCCTGCTGAAGGCAGCCTGGCAGACAGATGAGAACTAGTTCATCACAGCACTCTGGGAGCCTAGAGCAGTACTGCAAGAACCCATGGCTGGAGACCTATGGGCACCAGAACAAGCTGTGGCTGGAGTGTGATTCACCAGCAGCTGTGGCATTTTCCAGAATTACCAATCCATAAGAAACAAGGACTAAGTGAGAGGTCACTGGAACTAGGATAATTTTGGGGGGGAAGGTCTGGCCCACTCCTCCAGGGTTAGAAGTAGCTGAAGCAGTGGCCCTGCAGCCAACTCCACGTGGCTGCTTCAGAAGCTCCCAGCCTGCAGATTGCAGGGGGGCCAAGGGATCATTCAGAGGCTAAGTGCTCTTGCCTTAACCCACCAGGATTGAGATTGTGGTCTTGGGTGGTGGTCCTGAGGTGCATTTTCAGTGAGTCAGAGCTGGTGGGGGCTGCAGAGATGGTGGCCTCCTAATAGTTCCAGCAGCTGTGAAAAACCCAGCTATTTGGGAAAGAGTGCTCCCCTCTGAAAGCAGAGTTCTACTGAATCCAAAAGTCAAGTAATTGACTGGCAACATGAGTAGGCAAAGGAAGCAAAGCAAACCCAGCAATGCAACTTTAGATTCCTTTTTAGGGGACAAAAAATATCAAAGCATGGAACAGGAGGAAGACAAAACAGTCAGAACTCCCACACCAAAAGTTTCCAAGAAAAATGTAGATTGGTTAAAAGCCATAGAGCAGTTTAAGAAGGATTTTGAAAATCACATAAGAGAAGTGGATGAAAAATTGGGAAGAGAAATAAGAATGATGCAAGAAAATCATGAAAAGAGAGTCAACAACCTGACTAAAGAAAATAACACCTCAAAAAATAGAGTAACTCAAACGGCAAAAGAGGCCCAAAAAGCCAATGAAGAGAAGAATGACTTAAAAAGTCGAATTTGCCAGATGGAAAAAGAATCTCAAAAGCTTTCTGAAGAGAACAATTCTTTCAGAATCAGAGTGGAGCAAATGGAAGCAAATGACTTTATGAGAAATCAAGATACTATTAAACAGATCCAAACAAATGAAAAAATAGAAGGCAATGTGAAATATCTCCTTGAAAAAATCACTGACTTGGAAAATAGATCTAGGAGAGACAATTTAAAAATTGTTGGACTACCTGAAAGCTGTGATCAAAAAAAGAAGCTAGGCAGTATCCTTCAAGAAATTCTCGAGGAAAATTGTCCTCATATTCCAGAATCAGAGGGCAAAATGGAAATTGAAAGAATTCACTGATCACCTCCTAAAATGATCTCAAGAAAAAAACACCTAGAAATATTATAGCCAAATTCCAGAGTTCCCTGGTCAAAGAGAAAATACTGCAAGCAGTGGGGAAGAAACAGTTTGAGTGTTATGGAAACACAATCAGGATAAGACAAGACCTAGCAGCTTCTACATTAAGGGATCAAAGGGCTTGGAATGTAATATTCTGGAGGTCAAAGGAGCTAGGATTAAAACCAACAATCACCTACCCAGCAAAACTGAGTATAATGCTTCAGGTGAAAATATGGCTATTCAGTGAAATAGAGGACTTTCAAGCACTCTTTATGAAAAAACCTGAACAGAACAGAAAATTTGACTTTCAAATACAAGAAACATGAGAAACACGAGAAACTAAACAGGAAAAAGAAATCATAAGGAAGTTATTAAAATTGAACTATTTACACTCCTACATGGAAAAACTATAATTGTAACTCATAAGACTTTTCTCAGTATGAGGAAAGTTGAAGGGAATTAATATCTATACATACATGTATAGATATACATACATGTATGTTCATGCATACATAGACAGAGGGCACAGAATGAGTTGAATATGAAGGGATGAGATCTAGAAAAATAAAATTAAGAGGTGAGAGAGGAATTTATTGGGAGGAGAAAGGGAGAGATGGATTAGGGTAAAATATCTCATATAGAGAGGCAAGAGAAAACTGTTACACTGGAGGGGTGTAATTATAATTAATTTAGCATTTACTTAGTCCTTAGCAACTAAGAAAGAAATAGAAGGTGTGAACTCTGTCTCCTGTTGCTGTCATAACAGGAAAGGGTTGGCTGAGACAGGAAGCCAGTGTGTGTGTGTGTGTGTGTGTGTGTGTGTGTGTGTGTGTGTGTGTGTGTATAAGAGCCTGAGAGAGAGGCAGTCAGAATTAGAAATTTTGTTCCTGGTGGAGAAAGCAGGATTGTCCCAGCATCTGGGAACTGAGTTGGAGTTTTGTATGAGACCAGAATCTGGTGAAGGCTGAAGTTGCTGCTGAGAAGGCTCCCTGGAAGGCTGAGTTTTCTTCTGGGTTCTACAACCGGCCAAATTGCTGGAGGACTAAAGAAGCATGACCAGGATGCTAAGACTCTGTTTGCTTGTGGCTTGGTCAATCCTTGAGTTCCCGGCAACAGAAGTTGTGAAGGTTTTGAGATGCGCTGGACCCTGTGAACTTCAGTGCATAGGAGGAACTGCCCAGAGGACTGGACAAGGACCTGGGAGCTGTCTCCCTCTGAATCTAGGTGACTGTTTGGTGGATTCAGGTAGCATCTGGGACCATGGAAGGGGATCTAGGGAATCTCAGAGACCACCCCAAGTCAAGATGAAGAAAAGGCCTCTCCTTGGATATTGAATGAGTGATGAAATTGAAGTGTACTGGACACTGAGGGGTGGAGAGTTTGTGTAATTTTCTAATGATTGTATTTAGTGATTAACAATACTTACTGTCTGATTGCCAGATAAGTAACTGATTAAGTTACCCTATGATTGTCCCATGAGTGGAAGATTGACTTGTATTGTGAAATTGTTGAATGATTAAGTAAGGAGGCAAACCTCCTTAAGGATACCAGATGATTATTCTTTTGTTCTTTGTTCTAAATACTGTGACCACTTTGTTGAAAACTATGTGGCCATTTTAATGTTAAGCTATTGTAAACAATATATTGTGATTTTCTGTGATAAGATGTAATGTTGTGAGTATTATTTTGTGATTTTTTGTGAATGTTTGCCTTGATTTGTTATGGAATAAATGGAGTGTTCACTATACTGTGTAACCAGAAATTTAAAAGCTGTTCACAGTAGCATTGTTTTGGGAAGCTGCAAATGCAAGGCATTGCAAAGGGAAGAGCAGAAAGGTAAAAGGGAATGGGATAATCTTACTCTCATTCAATTTGGCTTAAGGAGGGGATACCATACAGTTGGGTATCTTACTGTACAGGAAAATGGGGTGGATTAGGGAATAAGGGGAGAGATGATAAAAGGGAGGGCAGATTGGGGGAAAGAGTATTAGAAGCAAACATTTTTGAAAAGGGATAGGGTTAAAGCAGAAAATTAGAATAAGTGGGGGGGGAGTGGGACAGGATGGAGGGAAATATAGTCTTTCACAATATACCAATTATGAAAATGACTTTTGTAACTACACATGTACAACCTATATTGAAATGCTTATCTTCCCAGTGGGGGTGGGTGAGAAGTGAAGAATGGCAAAAATCTGCAAATCAAAGTTTTAAAAAAAAATGTTGTTTTTTTTAAAATATCTTTTGCATGCAACTGGGAAATAGGATATACAGTCACTGGGGTATAGAAACACATCTTGCCCTGCTAGAAAATTAGGGGAGATATTTGGGGGAGGATACAAGAGAGAACAGATTGAGGGAAGGGGTATTCAGTAGGCTTACTATTTTGGGATAGGGGTAGGGAAAAGACAGGGAGAAAAAACTGTAACCCAAAATTTTGTGGAAATGAATGTTGAAAACTAAAAATAAATTAATTAATTAAAATTTAAAAACAAGCATAAGGAAGGAAACTATATCTTGCTAAAAGTTATCAAAGACAATGAAGCAATATCAATACTAAATATATATGCATCAAGTGATATAGCATCCTAATTCTTTATTTATTATTTTATTTATGCTGAGTTGTATGTAAAAACTAATTTAAAATTCATTTTGAAAACTTTGAGCTCCAAATTTTCTTCTTTCTGTCTTCCCTCCCCTAGCCTTCCCATCTCCCATTGAGAAGGTAAGCAATTCCATATGGATTATACAAGTGTAGGCAAGCAAAACCTATCCATAACAGTCATGTTGTAAAAGAAAACTTAGACCAAAAAAAAAAACTTCAAGAAGAATAAAGTAAAAAAAAAGTTTCCTTCAGTCTGTATTTAGACAACATCAGTTCTTCCTCTGGGAATGGGTGAATCAATTGCACTTTTCATCACAAGTCCTTCAGAGTTGTAGTGGATTATTGTTCTCATTGAGACCATTATATTCATTGAGAATAGGTAAATCATTCTGATCAGCTGATCATCTTACAATATTGCTATTACTTTGTACACAATAAAATTCACACTGCAACAGTCCTTGCAAATCTCTCTCTATTTTTTTTTTCTGAGAACATCCTGCTCTTTCTTATAGTACAATTGTATTTCATAAGGATCACCTACCACAACTTGTTCAGTCATTCCTCAATTGATGGGCAAACCATCAATTCTCATTCTTTGCCCTCAGAAAAAAGCTTCTATAAATATTTTTGTACATATAGGTCTACCCTGATTTGTTTTTCTTGTCCTTTGGGATACAAGACTAGTTGTAGTATTGCTAGGATTTTGCAGCCCTTTGGGCATAGTTCCAAATTGCTCTATGGAATGGTTGAATCAGTTCACAATTGCACGAGCAGTGAATTACTGTCTCATTTTCCCCATCCCCTCCAACATTTGTCATTTATCTTTTCTGTCCTATTAAATAATATAATAGGTATGACACAATAGCTCAGAACTGTTTTAATTTGCATTTCTCCAATCAACAGTGAGAATGTTTTTCATGTGGCTATGGATAGCTTTAATTATTTTATTTGAAAACTGATCATATCTTTTGATAATTTATCAGTTGGAGAATGGCTCTTATTTTTGTAAATCTGACTCATTTCTCTTTATGTTTTAGATTTTATTGCCTTTACCATAGAAAATTGTATTAATTTTTTTCACAATGACTATTTCTAACTATATTTCCATCCTATCTAATTTATTCATTCTCTTCCATCTCTCTTTTCACTCTATTCTTCCTCAAAAATGTTTTTCTTCCAACTACCTCCTCCTCCCATCTACCTTCCCTTCAAATCTCCCTGATTTATTGTTGAATAAATTGAGAGTTCACTATACTGTATAATCAGAACCTTGAAAAGCTGTTCACAGCAGTTGTCCTCTGGAAAGCTGCTCATGCTTGGCTTTACATTATGATGTAGTTGGTAGGATTACAGGGTATAGTATCTCCAGTTGTTCCAGGATCCATGGCCATTTGGATTGAGTTTGTAAGGCCAAGGATCCTGGAGGGGTGGAATGCAATAACAATGAAATTTGAAGATCCCTTTGTATTCAAAAGCTAAGAGGTACTTAGCACTTAGTTTAAAATTAAGCCTCTGTTAAAGAAACAGAAGGTATGAGCCCCTGTTGCTGACTAACATGAAGGGACTGAACAGGGACCCCCTGTTGCTGATGTGACAGGAAGGGGTTGAACAGGGAGGAGCTGTGCCATATATAAGGAAGAGCACAAGCTGGAAAAGTCAGAACTTCTTGGGATGAACACCTGAAGGCTATGCTACTGCTGATGGACTGGAACTTCTGTGGAGAAAGTGATTTTGATTTTGCAAATGAAGCTGCTGAGGACTTCTGAGGGCCAGCTGGAGATGCAGAGGTTTTCTGAGCATCTGCTGGAGCTGTCAGAGGAAGAATAACTGTAGTGTTGGTATTGTGGTGTGTGATCTGTCAGTGGCCCTATTTAGTTTTCTCTTCCCAGGAACAGAAACTGTGAAGGCTTTGAGATGGACTGAACACTGTGAGCTCACAGAAAGCTGGACAAGGAGCTGGGAGCAATGTGCCTTTGAACTCAGGTTGCAGTTGGTTAGATTGGGACCATGGAAGAGGAGCCATGGGAGCTGAAAGCCTGCCCCGAGTCAAGATGAAAAGACCTCTCCTTGGGTAATGAGTAGTGATGAAATTATGACTTACTTGTGACCTAGGGGGTGGATGGCCTGTGTATTTTCCACTACCCCTTAAGAGGGTACTGAGTAGTGACTGATTTGTAAGTTAGTGTGCCCCATAAATGGGAGATTTTGACATTTTGTACTTTATGATTGAATGATTGAGTTACTAAGTTATTGATTGACTAAATGATTTTACTTTATTCAAAACTATGTGACCACTTTGGTGAAAACTATGTGGCCATTTTAGTGATAAGCTGTTGAATTGTGACATGGTGAATGCTGTATTTTGATTTTCTACGATAAATTGTAACATTGTGGATGCTGTACCTTGATTTTCTGTGAATGTTTTGCTCCAATTTGTTACTGAATAAATAGAGTGTTCACTAGACTATGTAATCAGAACCTTGAAAGCTGTACACAGCAGCTGTCCTCTGGAAAGCTGCTCCTGCTTGGCTTTACACACACACCCTTCTCTTATCCCCTTCCCCTCCAACTTTTCTGTAGGGTAAGATAGATTTCTATAACCAATTTAGTGTGTCGGTTATTTTTTCTTTGAGCCAATTCTGATGAGAGTAAGGTTTACTCACTTCCCCTGTCCCATCCCACACACTGTTAAAAGTGTTTCTTGCTTATTTTTTGTGAGATAATTTACCTCATTTTACCTCTCCCTTTCTTTTTTCCCATTACATTTGTCTCTTATTCATTAATTTTATTTTTTTAGATATCATACCTTTATTTTCAACTCACACTTGTGCCTTCTGTCTATATAAACTCCTTCAAACTATGGTAATAATGAGAAAGATCTTATGCACTACAAATTTCTCCTTCCCTTGTAGGAATGTAAGGAATTTAATCTTCTTAAGTCCTTTATGAGTTCTGTTTCTTGTTCACCTTTTTAAACTTCTTTTGAGCCTTCTATTAGAAAGCCAAATTTTCTATCCAGCTTTGATTTTCTCACCAAGAATGTTTGAAAGTATTCTTGTACATGTTTTCCCCTGAAGCATTTTACTCAGTTTTGCTAGGCAGGTGATTTTTGGCTGTAAGCCTAGCTTTTCTCCCCTCTTGAGTATTGTATTCTAAGCCCTCCAGTCCTTTAACATAGAAGCTTCTAAATCATATGTTATCCTGACTATGATTCCACCTCACTTAAATTCTTCCTTTCTGGTTGCTTGCAGTATTTTCTCCTAGACTAGAGAGGTGATTGATTAGTTCTTTCAAATTCTGTTTTACCCCTTTTGGATATAAAATATTTAGATGGTTTTCCTTGATAATTTCATGAAAGAAGATGTTTAGGTTATCCAATAATTTTCAAATTGTCTCTCCTGAATCTATTTTCTGGGTGAGTTGTTTATTTGGTGAGATAGTTCACATTATTCTCTATTTTTTTTTTATTCTTTTGGTTTTGTTTAATTTTTTTTTATTTCTCATAGATTCCATTCACTGCATTGTAACTTTGAAGGAATTATTTTCTTCTGTGGGCTTTTGGACCTCAATTTTAATTTGGTCAATTCTGTTTTTTAAGGAATTCTTCTCCTTGTTGGCTTTGCAGACTTCTTTTACAATTTGATCTAGTCTATTTTTTAAGAAGTTATATTCTTCAGTATTTTTTTCATGTGTCTTTTTAACCAAGCTGTCGATTTTTTCTCATGACTTTCTTGCATCACTCTCATTTCCCTTCTCTTTTCCCCCTCTACTTCTCTTTCTTATTTTCAAAATCCATTTTGAACTCTTCCATGACATCAGATCAATTCATATTTTACTTGGAGGCCTTGGATATAGGTATTTTGACTTTGTTGTCTTCTTCTGAGTGTGTGTTTTGAGACTTATTATCACCATAGTAAATTTATATAGTCAGAATTGAGTTTTTTCCCATTGTTTGCTAATGTCTTCAGCCAGTTACTAACCTTTTAAACTTTTTGTTATGGTAGGATTCTGTTTTCACAGTGGAGGGTGAACTGTCCCACACTTTAGAGGTTTTGTGAAGTCATTTTCAGAGACAATTCTAGGTACTTATAAGTTTTCAGTTCTCCAAAGTGAAACACCTCCAAAGGTGAGGTGTTTACTACGCTTGTGACCTGTGGACTGGTCTGTGAGTGACCACAAGCATATTTTTCTGCCCTGGAACTGTAAGGAGCGCCCTATTCAACAGTGGTCACAAACCTTGCTGTGCAAGTGCTCCTCCTTGCCCTGAGACTACCACTCAGGACTGTGACCCGGATCCAGGTGTGGGAAAAGTAACCAAGTCCTGCCACAGTGTTAGCAAAAATATCTCTGTAATCTCCTTCTGACCACTTGTTTGACCTCCTCACTTTCTGTGTACTGAGAGCTCTGGAAACAGCCACTGCCACTTCCATTGCCACTGCTGATTCAGCCATTCCTGGTTTCCTGGGGTCCAGAACATGCTGGCTTGTTCTGTGCTGGACTATACTGCACTCTCATCCAGGTGCAACAGAACTTTCCTTATGGCATTCTAAATTGTCTTTGCCATCCTTGGGCTGAGATGTCTGGAAAATGCCACTGCCACCAATGATTTAGTCACCTTGAGTCTTGTTCGAGGTTTGTTGGGTCCCCATCTGTACTGGCATGGCCTGTGATGGACTGTACTTCTCTCTCACTCTGATGTGATTGGCCTGTCCTGTGACCTATTGAAGTTGTCTCGGGCTAGAAATTTCTTTCATTCCATTTTTTTAATGTTTTCTGCTCCTCTAGTATTTGTTTAAAGTAATTTTAAAAGGATTTGGGGGGGAGTTCGGGATAAACCCTGACTTTACTCTGCCACTTGGCTCCACTTCTAGCATCCAAATTATTAAGCATAGTGAGTTATAGGAAAAGAATACAATAAAATTTTACTACTGGGAACATTTGAAAAGTTAGATATGACAGACCTTTGGAGAAAATTGAATGGGAACAGAAAGGATATACCTTTTTCTCAGCAGCACATGACACCTACACTAAAACTGAACATGCAAAGGGGCATAAAAACCTCAAAAGTAAAATGTAGGAAGTCAAATGTAAAAAAACAAAAATATTAAATGTACTCTTTTCAGTTCATAATGAAATAAAAATTGTTCAACTGATGACAGTGGAAAGATGGATTAAAACTAAATTGGAAACTAAATAATTTAATCCTAAAGAATAAGTGAGTCAAAGAATAAATCATGTAAACTATCACAAATTTCATTAAAGGGAATGACAACAATGAGACAACATACCAAAATTTATGAAATGAAGCCAAAGCAGTACTTGGGGGAATTTTTTCCCTGTCCCTTTCATCAACAGAATAGAAAAAGAACAGATTGATGATTTGAGCATACAAATAAAAAAAAAACTACTAAAAGAACAAACTAAAAATTCCCAATTGATCACAAAATTCAAAATCCTCATTCACAGATCCAAGTAAGATGAATAAAATTGAAAGTAAAAAAAAAAACTATTGAACTAATAATTCCATTAAGCAGCTGGTGTTATGGGGAAAAATAAATATAAATAAAATGAGCCATTGGGCAATTTGATTAAAAAGGAAGAAAACCAAGTGTCCAGTAGGATAAAGGAAAGGGGAGAAATCATCACCAATGAAGAAGAAATTGAAATAATCATTAGGAAATATTTTGCCCAATTACATGCCAATAAATCTGACAATCTGAGCAAAATAAATGAATATATACAAATATGTATTACATATATTTGCATATGTTTATATATTTAAATTACATAGAGATGAACAAATCAAGAAACAGAATGCCAAAATATCCCTACCTTAGAGAAAAAGACAGAGATGATATCCCTAGGGGAAAAAAAAAAATCTCCAAACTTTGATGGGTTCATGAGTGAATTCTGTGAAACATTTAAAGAAAAATTCATCTTAATACCATATAAACTCTTTGGAAAAAAGAGGTGAAAAAGGAGTCCTATCAAACTACTTTTTATGACATAAATAAGGTGCTGATACCTAAAACAGGAAGAGCCAAAACAGAGAAAGAAAATTATGTATCAATGTCCCTAATGAATATCAATGCAAAAATTTTTGATTAAAATTCTAGCAAGGCAATTACACACGTAATTGAAATTTCCCTTTTTTTAAAAAATAAGGTCCATTTGCAAAATAATTTAATCATTAATTATACTTTTACTGGGAAAATGAGACATTACAAACTTATCTGCAACCCAAAGGATTTTATTCTAGTTTAATTTTGTCCCCTACCTTCAGTCAAGTTGTGCAGGTCTGAAATTGTATGTACTGATGCAAAGTGAAATGAGCAGGACAAGAACAATCATGTACACAGTATCAGCGACATTCTGTGATGATCAACTATGAATATCAACTCTTCTCAGCATCCCGATGATGCAAGACAAATACAAAAGACTCATGAAGGAAAATGTTATCAACATCCAGATAAAGAACTGAAGCCAATCAAAGCATATTTCATTAACTTTCTTTTTCATGTTTTTTTTCCTTTTTGATCTTTTTATTCTTTCAAAATTGTGACATATATTTTACATGATAGCACATGTATAACCTCTATCAAATTACCTATCATTTTTGTAAGAGGGGAGGAGAGGAAGGAAGAAAAATGAGGAAATCAAAATCTTGTAAAAATGAATGCTGAGGAGAGGATTCTGGGAAGATGGCAGTCAGTCAGAAAATTCCAAGCTCTCAAGATTTTCCCCACACAAGAGTAAAATAGCATGTTAGAGCAAACAAAGTGTGGGTGGAGATAAATAAGAACAGGCATAAAGTGAGTACTCTTGGGACAACTGGAGAAGATCAGAAGAAAAATCCCAGGAAGAGATTTGGTCCCTGTGGAGAGGACACCTAAAAGCTAGGTTCTGTTTTAACAACAAGCCACAAGTCCTGGGCTTAGTTGGTTTGAGAGGCTGTTTCAGTCCCACCCACCAGAATTTTACCCTTGGGGATAATGAGGGGACTTGGGTTTCTGAAATCAGAAAGGTTAAGGCAACCTTTGCTGACCAGGAACACCAAAGCCAGCTGTGAAAAGAGCAAAGAGCACTGAGGACAGGAAGGAACTGGCACACATCTGGTGAGTGCAGAAGCAGTGGGGCAGAAAGCCCCTGGCTGTTGGCACTTAGAGAAGGTTGGAGGTTTGGTTTTGGTTTTGGGTTAGAGGAAAAAACTGAAGATCTGGGCCAAGGGAGATCATTTCCCATAACCCCAGACTTAGAGATGACTACAAAGAATTAAGACACAACCACAAAAATGCACAGGCAAAGGAGAAAGTATCCAATCATAAAAACCTATTATGGGAATAGAGAGAACTGAGATTCATCTTCAGAGGAGGATATTGAAGTAAAGAAACCCTCAAAGATTAACACCAAATTGTCACCTGCCCAAAAAGAATGTATAGAAGATCTTAAAAAAAAAAAAGACTTTATAAATCAAATGACAGAGATAGAGGAAAAACTAAAAAAGAAAATAAAAACAATCCAAGAAAAACAAAAAGGGTGTGAAAAGAAAGTCAATCAACTAGAAAAGGAGATCCACAGTCGTAAGGAGGAAAATGACACCTTGAAAATTAGAATTAGGCAAAGAGAAGTCAGTGAAATGATAAAAGATCAAGAAATGATTACACAAAAAATGGACAGTAAAAAAATAGAAAAGAAAGTGAAGTACAAGTACAAGTACAAGAAAAATAAGAGATTTGGATAATAGATCAGGTAAAGAAAATATAAAAATAATTAGGCTAACTGAAAGTTTTGATCATAAAAAGAACCTTGATACAATTATACAAGAAATAATTAAAGATAATTATCCTAAAGCATTAGAACAAGGCCAGGGCAGGGGTAGACATAGAAAAATCCATCAATCATCACTTAAAAGAGACCCTATGAGGAAAACTCATAGGAATATCATAGCCATATTCCAAAACCCCCAGCTCAAGGACAAAAATATTAAAAGCATAAAGATTAAAACAATTCCAAAATGATGGTGCCACAATTAGAATTACACAAGACCTAGAAGTAAAGACATTACAATGTTGCAGGTCTTGAGACACAAGGTATTGAAGAGTGAAAGAACTGGAGTTCTAGTCAAACATATCATATCCTGTGAAGTTAAGTGTTATCTTGAACAAAAAAAAATGACATTTGATAAACTCAGATTTTCAAGACTTTGTTTAAAAAAATTCTGAACTTAATAGAAGTTTTGACATACAAGAACCAATAGAAACATAAGGTACATAAAAAAGACCTATTATAAGGGATTCATAAGGACAGACTGTTTGCTTTTTATACAGGAAAAATGTGAAATGTTTGTCTCAGATTATTATTAATAATTGGATAGTTCATAAGAAACATTGGTGTAAACCTGAGTATGATATGAATTTTAAAAGTAAAACCATTTAGGAATACCTTAAAATAGTAATTATTTTATGCAAATAAGATGTAAGAGAAAGAATTGGTACAAATAAATTAGAAAGAGGAAGAGGGTTGGTAGTTCTGGCAACCTACTTTCATCAGGAATAGGTTTAAGGGGGAATTATACACATATATTTAAAAGAGTATAAAAGTCTTCTAAATTCAGAAGAAATAAAATGGTAGGAGCATAGGGATTGGGGAGAGGACAAGGGATGCATCTTTAGATGAGAGGGTAAGGGAATAGGTAAATAGGGGTATAGAAGGGTGTTTAGATTTATGGGAATGGGAGAATAGGGGAGGGATTCTTGGGAAGGGATAGGCAAGTCATTGGAGGGCAAGGCAATGGGTAAAAGTAAAGTAGAGGAGGCAGTAGGGATAGGAAACAGGAGATATGGACATATGTTAAAACAAAGATCAAGCATACAATACATTTGGGAAAGTATCCCAAATATCCCAAGTATCCCCATGTATATATGTATGTATGTATCTACAGCTATGGAGGAACATATCTAAACTTTAATGTAGGTTTCTGAGGGGTGGGGGAGGGTATGTATATATTTATAGCTATAGAGAAACATATCTAAACTTTATTGTGGGGGGAGGGTTGGGGAAGGGAAAGAAAGAACATAGTAAAATGTGCACAGCAGAGAACAAAAGAAAACTCACAAGGAAGCAAAGATGGACAATTCTCAATGCAAGTATTATTTGTCATATAGGCTTTCTTGAAAATTAAACTTTAGATATTTAGAATCCTCTCTTATGCTCTGCTATGTACACAACCTGCTTTTTTTTTCTTTCTCACTTTGTATTTAACTTCCAATATTTAAGTTTATGATATTTTTTTTGTTCCTTTTCTCTATTCTGTATTTGCGTTCTGGCATTTGAAAAAGGGGAAAAAGTACAAAACAAAAAAGGGCACAGCAGGGAACAAAACTCACAAGGAACTAAGAAAAGAGGAACAATTCTCAACACAATGAATATTATTTATCATATAGGCTTTCTTGATATGAAAATGTATTATTACATATTTTGAATCCTCTCTTATGCTCTGCTGTGCACATGAATGCTTTTTTTCCCTTTCTAACATTTTATTTTAAGTTCCAATATTTAAGTTTATGATATTTTTTTGTTTCTTTTCTTTATTAAGTATATGTGTTCTGATGTTTCAATCTAAAATAAAATTTTGAAAAAAAAGAATGCTAGAATGTATCTTGACATGTAATTCAAAAAAATAAAATATTATTAAAAAAAGAAAGAAAAGATGAACCATAGCTATTTGGGGACAAAGGATTTATACAGTTTTATAGCACTTTAGGCATAGCTCCAAATTGATCTCCAGAATACTTGGATCAGTTCACAACTCCACTAATAATGTGTTAGTGTTCTAACTTTCCCACATCTCCAATATTTATCATTTTTCTTTTCTATCCTATTAACCAATCTGATAGTTGTGAGGTGGTACCTCAGAGCTGTTTTAACTTGCATTTCTCTAATTGAGAGTGACTTGGAGCATTTCTTTTTCACATGAATATAGAAAGCTTCAATTTATTCCTCTGAAAACTGCTTTTTCATATACTTTGAACATTTATCAATTGGGGGGATTGCCTCATATTCTTATAAATTTGAATCAGTTCTCTTCATATTTGAAAAATAAGACCTTTATCAGAAACACTGGCTGTAAAAATTGTTTCCCAGTTTTCTGCTTTCCTTCTAATCTCATTTACCTCGTTTTTCTTGTATTCAATTTAATATAATTGAAATTATCTATTTTACATTTTGTGATGCTCTTTTCACTTGTTTGGTCATGAATTCTTCTCCTCCCCATAGATCTGACAGGTAGACTATTCCTTACTCCTCTAATTTGCTTATGACATCATCCATTATATCTAAATCATACACCTATTTTGACACCTTGGAATATGGTACGAGATGTTGATCTTTACCTAGCTTTTGTCCTACCATTTTCCAGTTCTTCTCACAGCTTTGTCAATTACTGAGTTCTCATCCCAAAAGCTTTTGTCTTTTGATTTATGAAACAGTTCATGTTCCCATTTTGACCTTGTCATGGTATACAGTCTAAGATGGAAGTGTTCTCCTTCTCGAAGGAGATAATGAATGGTAAGAGGATGAGTACAGGCCCTGATCTGATATTCAAAAAGGCATGGACCATTAAGTTGTTTGCTCAGTTTATATATGACAAAGATGAACATGATATTTCTATTTATGGTTCCATTAAATGCTCTTTTAAAAATAATTTTAATGAAAACCTTTTGGAAGAAGATACTAGTATTTATAAGATGCTACTTCAAGTTTTTAGACTGTCAAAGCACACTTTTGAGTCTTATTTTGTAAGCCATTCTTCATGGTGGAAGAAATAACTTTCCAATACTCAATCTCCAGGTCTAGAGACCCTAGACAAACAGGAAGGAAGGAAGGAAGGAAGGAAGGAAAAAAGAAAGGAAAAGGCAGCACATTTGTGGCACAGTGGATAGAATAAACATCCACCAGTTAGGAGGACCTGAGTTCAAATATGACCTCATGTGCTTAGTAGCTGTATGACCTTGGGCAAGTTATTCAACTATGATTATCTCAATCAATCAAAGAAAAAAGAGGTTTATTTTTTGTTTATACAGTCTCTTTATACAGTTCAAGATCCCCCAGGACTGAGATCAATCTCTATAAATAGGTTCAGGGCTAGAGGTCCCAAGATTTTCTCAGTCCCATTTTCTCAGACACAGAAGCAATTTCATTATTACAGTAAAATGTGAGGGCAGATTATTCCAATCTTTGTCTGATCAGGGTAGAGTGTAATAAAATGCTCACTGCTGGAAAGTGTGTCCTTCTTAATATACTCTAGGTTGTCAATAACTTACCTGATTTGTCACTGTACTGAAAATATCAGCACATGTGCTTTCAGTACATTAATACTTTCTTTTTTAATGGGAAATGTTATCTACTCATATCTATCCTTTTTTATACTTAGTGAAGTCTCTTTTTTAACCCAGTCATAAAATTCATACTTATCCCAATTAAATCTTATATCGTTTGATCCATTTTTCTGGTTTGTCAATTTTTTATACCAATTCTTTCATTCAGTGTGTGGGCTATATTTTTCACCTCTCTTGTCAAACTTTGTAGGCATTTATAATACTTCAAAATTTGACCTGAAACAATTTTTTTTCTAGACTGACTTAACAATGCTTCAATTCACGTGCTTCAACTTCCTTCCAAAATAGATTATTTGCTCTTCCCTTTCTATTATATGATATCTCTTCTCTCCATTTCTTTGCATAGGCTTTCCCTGATATATGGAGCATACTCTCTCCTTATTTGAGGCTTCATTGATATAATTGCCCCCTTTTCTATTTGATCTGAATCATCTCTTCATCACTTGATAACCATATTTTATATACCTCTCCATCATTTTTGAACTGACATTCATTGGAAAGATATTGACAATTGGATTTGATGAATTATTTCCTACAGAGACTTTAAAATCTGTTTCATTAAAAAATAGTGTGTATTTCAGAAATACTTGCCTTTCTTTCATTATAAACTCTATGGCAGAGTACTTAATCACTTGCCTCCAACACAATTGTGAATTCTATTTCAGGATATAATATCATTTTATTTGGTGAATATGAGGTCAGTCGTAATAGATCCTTTTGCTACTTTCTCTAACTTTTGAAGGATAAAATTACCATTAAAACATGTTAGAATTTGAGTTTACTCTTTGTATAGAAAATTTAAAAGAGATGTCTGAATTTTTTTATTTTCCCAATCTTCCCAATCTCCATTTCATGTCAGGTAGAGATCTATTTTTCAAGCTATACATCTCATTGCTTCTTCTGTCCAGGTGATCTGTAGCATATAGTAAAATTAATATTGTTTTTCTTTATTTTTTCTGTTGAATCTCAAAGTTTCTTCACCTTTAAGATTCCTTGACCTTAAGTTAATAGTTTAAAATATCTACCTCAAATTGAAAGTAACATTATCTGTAATAGAGACATAGTCGAAGTTTTCTCTATCTGAAGAAGGTAAAGATAATTATTGTCACCAGTATGGGAAGTAAGTCCCCCAATAAAATCCAATTAAAATAACTAATGTATGTGTGTGTGTGTGTGTGTGTGTGTGTGTGTGTGTGTGTTTGTGTGTGTGTGTGTGTATGTGTGTGTGTGGTATTAAATACCTGGGAGTTCATCTACTAAAACACACATGGGACTTAGAGGAATACAATTGCAAAATAATCCTTAGACTCTAAGGCTTAGAGAAATAAAGGAAGACAAATACTTGGAGTGATGCCAATTACTCTTGGCTATATTGAACTAACATAATAAACATGACATTTGCCCATAAATTAATTCTTAAATTTAGTTTCAAATGATTCAAACTACCCATGCATTTCTGTATACAAGGACAAGAAATAACACTTCATTTGTAGGGACAAAAGATCAAAGTAATAAAAAGATCCATAAATTGGAGGAGAAGATAGATAGAAAATAGATAAATTTCATGTGTTTTTAGAGTAGAAATGAAGGGGACTGAGGAATATTCCCCCTAACTAAGAAAGCCATAAAGAAAAATAAGCAGTTAATCAAACATAGATGTATAGTGTTCTATTATCTGAAGAACAAGTAAGACCTTTTTTTATAGTTTTATTTTATTAATTAATTTATTCATTTTTAGTTTTCAACATTCATTTTCACAAGATTTTGATTTCCAAATTTTCTCCCCATCTCTTTCCCCCTTTTGGTCTTAAGATGACATGTATTCTGATTACCCCTTTCCCCAGTCTGCCCTTCCTTCTTTTACCCCACCCTATTCCCTTCCCCCTTTCTTGTAAGAAAAGATAGACTTCTATACCCCATTGCCTGTATATCTTTTTTCCCAGTTGCATGTAAAATTTTTTTAACTTTTGCTTTTAAAACTTTGAGTTCCAAATTTTCTTGTTTCTTCCCACCCCACCTACCATTGCTGAGGCTGACACTACCTCCATCACCCTGGGGCTGGGCCATGACCTTGCTCCTCTTTCACTGAGGTCCCACAGAGCTCCCCCACTGGCCTTCCATGAGGTCCTCAGCTTTTCTGGGTTAAGAAGTTTGAAAGCCATCCCAGTTTTCAGCAATTCAGTCCCCTGGTCTTGCTCTGGTCCTGTCTGTGCTGGTATGGTCCACATCGGACTTTGCTCTGCTGCCAGCCCAGTGCAATATACCATTCCTGTCAACCTTCCAGGCTATCTTGGCCTATATACTTGTTTCACTCTATCATTTTGTGAGTTCTGCAGCTCTACGATTTGTTTAGAGTCATTTTTACAGGTATTTGGAGGGAATTGGAGGACAGCTCAAGCAAGTCATTGCTTTTACTCCACCATCTTGGTTCTGCCCCCAAGAACTCTTTTAAAAAATACGTTCTGGCAAAGCTGAAAAACAAAAATCAGATTAGACCAACATCTCATATGTCACAATAAGCACCAAATATACATATTTATTAAACATAAAAGTTCATATCATAAAGCAAATTAGAAGATACTAGAAAGAGATGCCTTTCACAACAATAATAAAGGGAAAATTCTTAACTAATGGTTAAAGATGATTATCAAAGATAACTGACAATGGTGTTTATATAAAATTTAAAAGATTATGCAAAAATAATGTAAATTCAGTCAGAATTAGAAGGGAATAAATTGAGGAAACAAAAAACTTGGCAACAAATTTTTCTGATAAATGTCATTTGTAAAGATATATAGGAAATAATACAAATATTCCCCAAAAAGTCAGAGTCCAAAACTTTCAAAAGAAACAAAAAAAACAAATGTGTTATCAAATGAAACATGTTATCAAATATTCTATGTGTTCAAAAGAACACATTATGTTATCAAGAATTACATGAAAAGGGGCCATTAGGTGTTCAGTGAATAGAGCACTGGCCCTGGAGTCAGAAGGACCTGAGTTCAAATCTGGCCTCAGACACTTGACCCACTTACTAGCCATGTGACCTTGGGCAAGTCACTTAACCCCTATTGCTCTGCCTTCTCCCCTCCAAAAAATAAATAATTACATGAAAAAATTCTGCTAATATCAATAAGAAGAGAAATGCACATAAAACACCCCAAATCTCTGAAACCTCCTCTCACATGCATCCAGTTGGCAAAGATGACCGAAAAACAAAAACAAAATCAAACAAACACAAAGCATATTCATAGACTGTCTGTGGAAAGACAGATAAATTAATATACTGTTGATGAAGGTATGAATTAGTCCAAATATTATTTTTAATGGTTATAATTGTAATATTTGTAACTTTATCTAAAAAGTCACTAGACTATGCATCTCCTTTGATCAGGTGTGACCTCCACCAGACAGAAACCTCTAAGAGGGTAGACATAGGAAGAATAATCTATGCAGAACAGTTATTTGTAACAGCAGTTTTGTTGCAGCAAAGTAAGAGAAAACGGATATCTGTCAATTGGAAAATGATTGAACATATTCCGTCAAACAGATACATTGAAGTATTGCATTGCAATAACTGATATGGCTTTCAGAGAAACTTGTGAAGATTTGTCTTAATTTATGCATAGTAATGTGAAAAAAAAATAAAAATCAGTTGACTTCATAATCACAATGAGGTAATAGAAAACAATATCCAAAATCTTCAGAACTTTTATCAATACAATAATCAACCGGGACCTTAGAAGACCAATGACAAAGCATGCCTCATGTCTAGAGGTGCAGAGTTACATGTCCATTTTCAGACATGGTCAATGTGCTTATCATCATTGTTTAAATATTCTTGTCTGTTATAAGCAGTGGTTTCTAGGAAAGGGGTAGGGATAAAGTAGGAACAGAGAATGGGGGGGGGGGTAGTGACAGAGATGCAAAAAGAGTGCTTTCCTTGTACTCTGTATACATATTGTAACTATTTAGTTGTTTAATTGTCCTTTCCCTTTTTATAGTGTAAGCTTCACTTAAGAGAGTGCTTTTATTTCTTCTTTCCTTTGTATCTCTCACTTTGTACAGTGCTGCTTGGCATATAGTACTGAATAAATTACTGACTACGTAGTTTATTGCTGCTATGGTAAATTTAATATGCAGTTTTAAAAGAAAAAAATTGCGCATAATAGAGATTCTCACGTACAATCATTTTTGTTCCTTTCATGCTAAAATGTTCATGTAAACTGGTGATTAAGTTCATTTTTAAAAAAATAAAAAAATCAGATAGACAAACACACTTAAAAGAAATTATTCACACCCTAACTTATGCATAAATTGCATGCAAAGGGGGTTTTGAATCTTTATAAGTTTCACTATTAAATATGTGATAGAGATTTTATTACTTTGGAAAAGATTTTATTATTTTACGGATACAAATGCATACAGATTATGTATTTACCAAGCTGGATTACATGCATTATATAGAGTCACATGCAAGTACGCCTTGAATTAGGGTCACTGTAATAAAACTATGCCCAATAACAACAACAATATTTCATTTTCTAGTGAAAGCATAGAGTGTGAGACAAAACCAAGTTGTAATTTGTTTACAGAATCATTCAGGCAAGGATACTACATGAGGAAGTTCATTTTACAGAGCAGGATTTACTGATCATGCCAAGAGCTCTTGTATCATCTCTGTTGGAGCTTATTAAATCTTTAAGCTGAAAGTGAAGACCACATTTTGATAAAGTATTATTGGCATTAGTGAAATGAGAAATACATAGCCTAGATATAAACAGTATAAAGCCCACATTTTTCCTCCTCTAGGAAATGGTGTGTATTTATATGTGTGTAGTATGTGTGTGTGTGTATAGTGTGTGTATGTATGTGTGCATATATGTTTTTGTGTGTATGTGTGTATGTGTGTATATGAATTTGTTGCTCTTCCCAAAACTTGCCCAGTTTACCCTGTATATATCTTGTCTGTACATAAATGTTTCATGTTGTCTCTCCCAGGAGACTATGAGTTCTTTGAAATCAGGGACTGATGTTTTGCCTTTACAATATCAGCACTTAGCATAATGTCTGGCACTTATTAGGTAATTGAATGCTTATTGACTTTAATAAGCTTGTATTTTCTACTGAGTAAAGTAATAAAAAAATCTGATAAATTAAAATTATGCATATATGCCATTTTTTCAACTAGCATTTACAGGAATTTATCATTCTGATTCTAATTAAATGTCAGCACCTAATATAATATCTAGCACATAGTAGGTGCTTGATAATGTGTGTGGGTGTATGTGTGTGTGTGTGTATGTGTGTGTATGCGTGTGTATTGATTTAAGTATTTGATGTGACTTGTATTGTACAATGTTAGGTGTATAGCATATTAAAATACCCTTTCCATAAAATGGAAAGGGTATTTTTTCTCTCTTTTTTGGCAATAATGTGATTTTGTGCCCTTTAAAAAAAGAGAGAGAGAGAGAGAGAGAGATTTATTTATATGAGAGTCCCACAAAGGGTCTTTATGCACAATATATATTTTGTAATTTAAAATGATACTTATGTTGATGAAAACCCAGTTGGTCTTTCAGAACAAATTGTAAAAACTGTCTTCTCTACCAATTAGGAATCAGTAGCATAAGGATTTTAATAGGACTCTTGGGGGTCTTGTCTTTTGTATCTATGATAAATACATGATTATAAGGACAAATTGTATGAGCAGCAATAATTTCCCGATAATGTGATCATTAAAAAGTCCTCACAACAGCAATACATCAGTATTAATTGGGGACAGATGATCATTTTAGTGACATGTTCAAGTCATTATCCATATTTCAACACCGCATAAATACCTGAATCATTTTAATGAAGCGGTAATTTTTGGAAGATGTTCTGCACAATGATCCCAATATGATTGTTTATTTAAAAATTAGGAATAAAAAGGAAAATAATATAAGGCTACTAATTAGTGCTATTTGGGAATAATATTTAAGTGGAAGTGACCTAAATGTTAACTTTTTTGTTATTTTTGAACCTAGACTTAATCCACCAATTATTATAATTATTTTGTACCCTGCCATAGATATTACGAAAGCAAATGCACTGTTTAGCATGGTGTCTTCTGTTTTAGTGCTATTACTGGAAGAGAACCCAGTTGAGTGGTGGAAACATTGCTATAGGATTTCTAAATCCTGAAATTCCTAAAGGATAATGTTGCTTGATTTTATAGATTTCACAGGTCTCACTGTCTTCATGTGAGAAATATAAAAAAAAAAAGAATTTTATTAATTTCTGATTTTAAAGACTTTATTTTTTATACTCTTTTATATTCTTTAAAAGTAAGCCTATACATTCTTTCTGCTGTTCAATTACTCATTTCATAATCGTGACAACAATAGTCATAGTTAATTTTTACTTTACTAAATAAACCAAATAGTTTCTATTAAAATATCATTAGAATTAAATTTTTATGTATATTTAGATGCAAATATACATATGTATATGTGTATATGTACATATGCACATACATACATATTTATGGCACCACAGTAATACAATACTCAATGTACCATATTTTCAGTATCTCTTAGATGTTTGAATAGCTCTTTGGAATGAATTGTAAATAGTATTTTATCTGTAATCATATTAATATGAGTTTGAGTATAGTTTGTAGTTATCTTTGGTGAAAGTAAGACTCCTTTACTCGTTGGAAAGAGCACCCCTGGGTCTTCCATGTGTATAAATATACCTAATTCTAAAGGGATAATTGGCTAAAAAAAACCTCTAAGGAAAGCATGTTAGCCTTATCTCTTTGTTTTGATGGCATCAGTGAAGTATTTTTGTCACATAAATGTTATATAACTTTGCATTTTGTTGTCTACAATCTATAATTTGAAGGTACGCATTGGTTATATTTTTATAATTCTTTCCTTTCTTGTATTTGTTCCTTGTTTTAAATTTAATTATAAATGATATCATTGAAAACAAAATTATTTCTGCACATTATTTCAAAAATAATGTTTGAAATGCTGTTAATATGCTAAATAACCAGTAGCAATATTTAAAGGTGATGTTTTTCATTATTACTATCAGATATCTCTGTGAACCTTATCTGTTATTATTCATGTAAACAGTTGAATATTTGATTTTATAGATTCATAAATTTGAAGTAAAACAATTCTTCCAAGACAGAAAGGCAAGGAGGCAAGAAGAAACACACAGCAAAAAAATAAGGCTACTAATTAGTGCTATTTGGAAATAATATCTAAGTGGAAGTGACCTAAATGTTAACTTTTTTGGAAGTTACCAACATTCCCTTAGAAAGGTAATACCTCAAATGGCATTTTACAGGAAGGCATGTTTAGATATAAGTATTTATATTTTATATATATAAATATATATATATATATATTTATATATAAATTAAAACATTTAAAATTAAGAAGCAGGGGGTAGCTAGGTGGCACAGAGACTAGAGCACTGGCCCTGGAGTCAGGAGGACCTGAGTTCAAATCTGACCTAAGACACAACATACTTGCTAGCCATCTGACCTTGGACGAATCACTTACCCCCAACTGCTTTGGCTTTTCCCCTCCAAAAGGAAAAAAAAAGAGGAAGAAGAAGCAAATAGTAACATGGAGTATAAAATGTTATGTGTAAATTTTTGCTTAGAAAGATGATAACACTTCAGTTTTATCTGGTTTCTTTTCCAAAGAATGATAAAGTGTTTATGTCAGTGTATCCACATTCTCACTTGATTCTCACATTACATATAAAAAGGTTGTTGGAAAAATGGATTAATATAGAATGATTATTCATTCATATATTTGTTCATTCATTCACGTAATTATCTGCTAATGTATTGGTTTTTTAATTTTATTTTATTTGGTGTAGAGAAGCCACTTCTTATTTTATTATTTCTATTGAAACCTTGGGATAAAATGAAAGGAAATGAAATGATGTAAAGCAGCAGATAAAAAAAAGAACGGAATTTAAAGGGGGACTATGTAAGTTACATAGGGGTAAAAAGGAGTGGAGGAGTAACTCCTCCTTCCCACCTTTCTCAAGGAGTTCAGAACCTGTTTCACAATTATTTTCCACTATAACCTCTAACCTCCAGTAAGAAGACTTCAATATCCATATTGATGATCCTTGAACATCCTACCCTTGTATTCTGTCAACCTCTTTAATTTCCAAGCACCCAAGCATGCAGAGATGATTATATCTTAGATTTCAATATCATCCTGAATAGTTCCACTTCTTACCTCTTGAATTTTGGAATTTTCCTTCAGTTCCTCTATCATTATTTTATGCTTGTTTGGCAGTGAATATGGGAGAGGTACAGTGATTTACTACTTACTCTTCCATCTTCTCTCTCAGAAGTCCCAAAACTGAACATTTAAAAAAAAATATCAAGACAAGATACATTTGATTCAGCAATGGACTTAAGGCTGTGAAGGGAAGAAAATAAGACTAGAGGACCGAAGTCTGAAGGAATGAGGTGAGGTGGACACGCTGGAGAGTTTAATATAGAAGAGATCAGGAAGAGGAAGGAAGAGGAACTGAAGAACCTACCATAAGTTCCATATATTTCCATGAGAGCAAAAATATTCTGAAATCATCAAAATAAAATTTTAAAATCCTTGTTAAATTTTGTTTTTGTTTTTTTCTGAAAATTCTATTTTGTTTTATTATATATTTCCAGTCACATGCATATAATTCACAAATAAATACAAACATATTTTTACATTTCAAAATATAATTGCTGAGAAGAATTTGTTCTTAATAATATTTGGTGGTATATTTTCTGTAAGTGAATTTTTTTTCTTCAGTAAAATGTAGGTGACAATGCCTAGAGTACTTAAATTTTTGAGTAATTTTAAAGGGTCAAATGATAGTATGTTATGAAGTACTTTTCAAACTTTGAAATATTATGAAATTTTAAGTTATTATTATTCCACAGAACTGTGTTTCAAATTAGAACTAGGGAATATCTATCTCTGTGTCTATTTGTCCACATGTCCTATCTCTGTTGCTCTCTGTCTTTGTCTTCTTCTGTCTCTGTCTATATGTCTCTCTGTCTGTCTCTCTCTCTATCTTATCATCTGTGAGATGAAAATGGTACAGTCAATCACAAACGATCTATGATCTGTAAATAGCAGCATTCTTCCCTTTTATAGCGGTGGCAGTCTGACCCCCAAAGGGCATAATCGTGTCAAAACCTCAGAATATTGACAATAACCAAATTTAATCTACTGGTTTGAGGGATCACCTGATCTCATTAGCCTCTAGAGAAGTGTCATTAAATTATGTTAACAATTTTTCTCTACTCGTTACAATCATTAAGTTTTTCTTTTAGTTACTGAAATTGCTACCCTCAGCCTACAATAACAAAAACTGCTTGCATGAACAATAAAATATATAATTGTGTTTCCAAAATTTGAGAGGAAAAGTCACCACTATCATTGAATTTTCTGTTACATTTTGTACACATAATACATAAATAAATATCTACAATTTAATGGACAGCAAAGTTTTCCAAGTAATGATATTAATCTAAAATTAAGCATTGAATTACTATGTCATCAAGATCTGTTTGTTAAAAGAAAAAATAAATCTTCTGCATACAATTTAGTTTAAATAGTAATTTGTGTTGATTAATCTCTTCACAATTTTTAATAGTATATTTTAATTTTTCATAAAAATTAATATTAATCACTATAGAAAAAAAAACAAGTCAAAATTTTCAAGGAATGGTAAAACTCTTGCTATGTTAAGGGCTTCCTTACCAAGGAGTTTAGCACAATTATTGAATGGATTGATATTTTACTAATATATAAAGAGAGTTACGTGTTCTGTAAATATGTACATGGTATATATAGGGGGGGAAAGCAGGCAAGAATTGAGCATGCACATGCAGCATGCAGCAAGATCACCTCTCCAATGTAATCCAGTAGCAAGGGACAGTGCATAAGTAGAGCCAACTCTCATTGAAAAATACCAAGTCACAAAATAGGCAGAAAAAATGGCAAAAAACCAAAAGGAACTTGAGTATAGAAGGTTACTATAGAGACAGGGAGTATCAAGGCACAAACTTACAAGTCACAACAGTGTAAAAAAGGCAATATGTGCAGCCTCAAAGAAAAATGTAATTTGTTCTCAGGCTCCTAACAGAACTACTGGAGGAACTTTAAAAAAAGATTTTAAAAAGCAAATGAGAGAAGTTGAAAAATTAGAAGAAATGAAAGTAAAATGAGAATCATGAAAAAAAGAGTCAACAGCTTGGTAAAAGAAACACAAAAAATGGTGAAAATATATACAAAAATGCATCAAAGAAAATAGCTGCTTAAAAATAGAATTGCATGAATGTCAAAGGAGGTAATAACTTAAGAAAATAAGTTTGGGTAGAGTCAAAATTCTGGAGAGAAACCAGGAAGTTGTCTGAACTCTCCACAGTTTCCCTCAGAAATAACATTAAATCAAGCCTGTAAACAGATTCTGGAGTGACAGAACCCACAAAAAGATGGAGCAAAACAAGTATCCAGCTAAAGATGACTTAAAAGGATTTCAGGAAAGGTCTGTTTCACTTGGGTAAAAGGAGAACATAGCACAGTGAAGATGGTATTTGGCAAGTCAAAAGAAAACTGTTAGGCACAGCACAGATATGAAGGCCCTGGGGTCCTGGTTTGGTGGGGTAGCAGTAAGGTCTACAGTTTCAGCAAAGAAGGAAAATTGGGAGCCCTGGATACGTAGCACAATAAGTGTAACTAGGCCAGACCTCTCCCAGTTCAGTGGACAAATCATAAGCACCTGATATCCTAGTTTGTCAAGCCATGATTCCCCATGCCCCAAAAGCAGAACTCAATTTTAAAGTCATGTAAATAGGCTGAAAAATAAACAGATGATAACCCCAATCACAGACAACTACTATTGCTACAGAGAAGATCAAAACACAAATGCCTGTATGTGATGACCTGAATTGGTCTCAAGCCCAAAAATATCTCTTGGAAGAGATCAAAAAGGATTTTAAAATCAAGTAAGAGAGGGAGAAGAAGAATTAGGAAAATAAATGAAAGTTGTGGATGAGAATTATTTAAAAAAAAGACTCAACACCTTGGAAAAAGAAGCAAAAAAAAAATGAGTGAAGAACATAATTTTTTCAAAACCAAAATTGGCCAAACAGAAAGAAAGGTACAAAGGCTAACTGAAGAAAACAGTTAATAAAAATTAGAATTCTAAGTGGAAATTAATTACTCTAAAAGACATGAAGAATTAGTAAAACAAAATCAAAAGAATGAAAAAATAGTAGAAAATGTAAAATATCTCATTGGAAAAACAACTGACATGGAAAATAGATCCAGGAAAGACATTATCAAAATTATTGGACTATCTCAGGGTCATGATAAGATAAGGAGGCCTAGACAATCTTCTTTCTAGAAATTATCAAGGAAAACTGTACTGATGTCCTAGAACCAGAGGGTAAAATAGTGATTGAAAGAATCTAATCACCTCCTGAAAGAAATACAAAATATTGTTTCTGTTTTCCATAACTAATACATCAACAAAAAAAATCAAGCAGTCAGAAGGAAACAATTCAAATATCAAAGAGCCACAGTCAGGAATACACAGGACTTTTCAGGTTAAAGGACTGACAGCTTGGAATACAGTGTTCCAGAAAGCAAAAGAGCTTGTATTATAACTAAGAATCAGCTACCCAGCAAAACTGAGCATAAATTTTCAGGATTTGCTGATGAACAGACCAGAGCTGAACAGAAAAGTTGATCTTCAAATACAAGACTCAAGAAAAGAATAAAAATGTGAGCATGAAAGAAAGGAAAAAAGTAAAACAACAACAACAACAACATATTATTCAATAAAATATAAACCATTTCCTCAACATGGGACAGTGATACTTGTAACTCCTGAGAACTATACTTCTGTCAGGGCAGGTAGAAGTATAGATAGCAAGAGGGTAGGGACACAAGTTGACTTTAATGTGATGATATAAAAAGGGATGTAATAAAGATTGTACTGGGAGAAAAGGAAAGACATATGAAGAACAGGGTAAATTAAATCACACAAAGAGGAGTAAATGATCTATTACAGTAGAAGAAAAGAAGGGAGAGGGTGAGCATTGCTCGAAACTTGTTCTCATTAGATTTGACTCAGAGGTACTAACATACACATACAATTGGGAATAGAGATGTATCTTTTGATGTAGGGAAGTAGGAGGGAAAAGGGGAAAGAAAAAGGAGTTTGATAGAAGGGAGGTGAGAATGAGGGAGGTGCTGGTCAGAAGCAACATTCTAGTGTGAAGACACAAGGTAAAAGTAGAGAGAAAAGTAAAAGTAGGGGGAAAATAGGATAGAGGGAACTGCAGTTAGTAATTATAATTTTGAATGTGAATGGGATGAACTCTTCCAGAAAACATAAGTGGATAGCAGAGTGGATTAAAAACCTACAATGTATTGTTTACAAGAAACACATTTGAAGCATAGAGATACACACAAAGAGTAAAGGCAAAAGCCTGGAGCAAAATATATCATGCTTCAGATGAAGTACAAAAAAACCCAAAAAACCAGGAGTATCAATCTTGATCTCAGGCAAAGCAAAAGCAAAAATAGATCTAATTAAAAGAGATAAAGCAGGAAACTATATCTTGCTAAAAGGTATCATAGACAATGAAGTAATATCAAAACTAAACATATGTGCATCTATGGCACAGCATCCAAATTCTTAAAGGAGAAGTTAACTGAATCACAGGAATATAGGAATAGCAAACTATACTAGTAGAGCACTTCAACCTCCTCTCCAAACTAGATAAATCTAAACACAAAATAAACAAGAAGGAAGGTCAAGAGGAGAACAGAATTTAAGAAAAGTTAAATATGGTCTACCTTTGAAGAAAATTAAATGGAGATAGGAAGAAATACACCATTTTTTCCCCCCACCGGTACACAACACAATAAAAATGACCTTGTACTAGAGTATAAAAACTTCACAATCAAATGTAGAAAGTCAGAAATATTAAATGTGTCCTTTTTAGATCATGATGTAATAAAAAAATTAGATGTATTTAGATGTACCATAGAAATATAAGATACAATGAATTGGATCCTAAATAATCTAATCTTAAAGAATGAGTGGGTCAAGCAACAAGCAGTAGAAATAATCAATAACTTCATACAAGAAAATGACAATAATGACACAACATACCATTTCTTATAGGAAATTTTATATCTCTAAATGTTTACTTGAATAAAATAGAGAAAGAAGAGATCGATGACCTGGGCATGGAACTAAAAGAGATAGATATAGAACGAAAAAAAAAAATCCCAATTCATTATCAAATGAGAAATTCTGAAAGTCAAAAAAGAGATT
>CM053580.1:182914473-182929534 GCA_028627135.1 Pseudochirops cupreus | reverse complement strand
ATCAATTGCTCATAGCTAATATAACAAAAATGACAATTTTACCTAAATTAAATTACATTTAATGCCACACCAATCAATCTAACAAAAAATTACTTTATAAAACTAGAAAAAAATAGTAACAAAATTCATTTGGAAGAACAAAAAGTCCAGAATATCAAGGCAATTAATGAAAAGAAATGCAAGGGTAGGTGGCCTAGCTGTACCAGATTTTAATCTGTACTACAAAGCAGCAGGCTTCAAAACTACTTGTACTGGCTGAGGAATGGAGTAGTAGATCAATGAAATAGATTAGGTACAAGAGACTCAGTAGGCAATGACTACAGTAATATACTATTTGATAAACCCAAAGATCCCCTGTTTTGGGGAGAAGAACTCACTATTTGACAAAAAACTGCTGGGAAAACTGGAATATAGTATGGCAGAAACTGGGCATAGACCATTATCTAACAACTTATACCAAAGTCAAGTCTAACTGGGTACATGATCTAGGTATAAATGCTGATACTCTAAGCAATCTGGAGAAGCAAGGAATAGTTTACCTGTCAGATTTATGAACAGGGAAGGCTTTATGACCAAAGAAGAGTTGGAGAGCATTATAAAATGCAAAATGGATAATCTTGATTACATTTAATTGAAAAGTTTCTGTACAAACAAAGCCAATGTAACCAAGATTAAGAAGGAAGTGGGAAATTGTGAAAGAATTTTTACAATCTGGACTATGCCCAAAGGGCTATAAATAATTGCAAACCCTTTGACCACTTATTGGGTTATATCCCAAAGAGATCATAGAAGTGGGAGGAAGACACATACGTACAAAAATAGCTCTCTTTGTGGTGGCAAAAACATGGAAATTAAGGGGATGCCAATCAATTGGGGAATGGCTAAACAAGTTGTGGTATATGAATGTAATGGGATACTATTGTGCTATAAGGAATGAGGAGCAGATCGAGAGGCTTCATATTTGCCTGGAGAGGCTTATACGAACTGATGCTGAGTGAGAAGAGCAGAACAAGTAGAAACTTGTACACAATGACAGACACAAACCAACTTTGATAAATTGGACTCTTCTCAGCAACACAAGGTAATAAGACTCCTCTAAAATTCTCAGGATGGAAGGAGATGTCTACATTCAGAGAAAGAACTAAGAAAGAACAGAGGTTAAATGGAGACCAAAGTGAACTACATTCTCTTTCTTTTCCATGTTTGGTTTTGTTTCCTCTTTTCTACTGTTCATTCCATTGGTTATAACCCTTCTATAAACCAGACTAATGTCCAGTGTGAAAGTGTTTGCAGATCCTACACTTGATTGCAAGCCACCATAGGGGAGGGGCAAGGGAGGGAGGGGAGAAAATTTGAAACTCAAGGAGTTGTGGAACTGAATCTTGTAAACAAAAAGTAAATAAACAAATCAATTAAAAAATAATATTGAAACATTCTTGTACTCCTGGGATGAATTCTACCTGATCAAAGTGCATTATTCTTGTGATAAGTTTCTATAGTCTTTTTGCTAATGTTTAATTTAAAATTTTTGCATCTATATTTGTGAGGGAAATTGGCCTATAATTTTCATTCTATGTTTTGTCTCTTCCTGGTTTAGGTATCAGTACCGTATTTGTATCATAAAAAGAATTTGGTAGGACTCCTTCTCTAATTTTCCCAAATGTTTTGTAAAGAATTGGAATCAATTGTACTTTAGCATTTGATAGAATTCATAATTCCCATCACTACCTCTCCCGTCTTCCCCTGTACTGTAATAGGCCTTCATCACCTCGTCATGTAAGATAATTTATATCATTTTACCTCCCCTTTCCTTCTGCATCCATTGTGTTTCTCTTTCTCATTTATTAATTTTCTTATGCCATTCCCTCAATTCACCTCATCTTCATGCCCTCTTTTTTTATATATATTCCTTCTATCTTTACTGTTAGTGATAAAATTTTTAACTGTTGAAAGTGTCATCTTGTGTGGGTACATAAACAGATTAGCTCTATCGAAACCCTTTTGGGTTTTCCCCCCTTTTTTATCCTATTCATGTTTCTCTTGGGTCTGGATATTGAAGGTCAAATTTTTGGTTTCCTTTTTGCCTTCTCCTTATGAAAGTTTGAAATTCTTCTATTTCATTGAATCACCATTTTTTCCTTTCATATATTATGTTTTATTTTGCCAAGGAAGTGATTCTTGGTTGTAGTACCACCTTCAGTGACTTTCAAAATACCATGTTTCATGACCTCTGACCCTTTAAGGTGCAGCTTCCTAGTCCTATGTGGTCCTGATTGTGATTCTTCAATATTTTGATGCATTTTGGTCATGTGTTGTATTTTTCCTTCCCCTGACAATTCTGAAAGTAGCCTGTAATATTCCTTTGGGTTTTTATTTCAGGATCCCTTTCTTGAGATAAACAATGAATTCATTCAATACCTATTTTGCCCTTTGGTTCCTATATGTCAGGATAGTTTTCCTTGATTATTTTTTGAAAGAAGTGTTCAGATCTTTCTTTTGATTATTGTTTTCAGGTTAATCTAAAGATTCTGATACTTTCTCTCCTGGATCTATTTTCCAGGTCAGTTGTCATCATTATTGTTGTTGTTGTTTGTCCCTTTAGGAATTTTATATTTTCTTCTATTTTTTCCATTCTTTTGAATTTGTTTGATTCATGATGTCTCATTGAGTCATGAGCTTCCACTTGCCAAATTTGAAATTTTAAGGTATTGTTTTCCTCAATTAACTTATGTACCTATTTTCCATTTGTCCAGTTGTATTCTTTTAGAAGTTTTTTCCTTCAGTGGATTTTGGTATCTCCTTTTCCATTTTACCAAATCTACTTTTATAGCATTTTCCCAAGTCATTGACTCTTATTTTTCATAATTCTCATGCATCACTCTGATTTCTTTTTCCTAATTATTCTTGTATCTCGCTTGTATAATTTTTTAAAAATTTATATTTATTTTTAAAAATTTATTTATTTTTTAGTTTTCAGCATTCATTTCCATAAGATTTTGAGTTATAATTTTTCTCGCCATATTTCCACTAACCCCCACCACAAAATAGCAAGCCTACTAAATACCCCTTCCCCCAATCTGTTCTCTTTTATACCCTCCTCCCATCATGCCCCTAACTTTCTAGTAGGGCAAAATGGTTTTCTATACCCCAGTGCCTGTATATACTATTCCCCAGTTGTAAGCAAAAGACACTTTTTTTTAAACGTTTGATTTAAAAATTTTGAGTCCCAGATTTTTTCCCTTCTTCCCTCCTCACCTACCTCCACTGGTAAGATAAGCAATTCAAGGAATTCAATATAAGTTGTGCTTGTGTAGTTACCCAAATTATTTCTATAGTACTTATATTGTGAAAGACTAACTATATTTCCATTCAACCTATCCCACAGTCCCGGCCCTTATTCTATTTTCTCCTTTGGTGCTATCTGTTTTCAAAAATGTTTGCTTCTAACTACCCTCTCCCCCATTCTGCCCTCCCTTTTATCATCACCTCTCTTATCCCTTAACCCTGTATTTTCCTATAGGGTAAGATACCCAATTGAGTGCCTATGTTATTCCCTCCTTAAGCCAAATGCAGTGAAAATAAGGTTGTTCTATTTCCTTTCACCTTTCTGCTATTCCCCTCCATAACAGTTTTCTCTTACCTCTTTTATATGAGATAATTTATCCTAATCTATCTCTCCCTTTCTCCTTCCAATAAATCACTCACTCACCTCTTAATTTTACTTTTTTAGATATCATCCCTTCATATTCAACTCATACTGTGCCTTCTGTCTATGAATATATGAACATACATATGCCCACACTCACATATACATTTATATATACATATACCCTCCTATACATACATATACGCATATATAAGTATATATACACATACACATCTATATTCCCTTCAACTATCCTCATAGTGGGAAAGGTAATGAGTTACACTTATAATTTTTTCCATGTAGGAATTTAAATTGTTCAACTTTAATAAGTTCCTTAAGATTTCTTTTTTCTGTTTACCTTCTCATGCTTCCCTTGCTTCTTGTATTTGGAAGTCAAATTTTCTGTTTAGCTCTGTTTTTTTCATCAAGAATGCTTGAGCCTCTCCAAGGTCCAGCCCTGGTGCCACTAACATGGCTAAACAAACCAAGAAGGTCAGAATTGTTGGTAAATATGAAACATGTTCTGGTACATCCCTCAGAAAAATGGTGAAGAAAATTGAAATTAGCCAGCATGACAAGTATACATGCTCCTTCTGTGGCAAGACCAAAATGAAGAGATGGGCTGTGGGTATCTGACATTGTGAATCCTTTATGAAAATAATAGCTGGTGGTGCATGGACCTACAATACCACCTCTGCAGTCACAGTCAAATCTGTCATCAGAAGACTGAAGGAATTGAAAGACCAGTAAAATCTTCTTACCAAATATCTGTTGCCCGTAATCCAACAATAAATGGGTTAATTTATGGAATAAAAATAAAAATAAAATGCTTGAAAATCCTCTATTTCATTAAATGACCATATTTTACCCTGTAGCATTATACTCAGTTTTGCTGGGTAGATAATTCTTGGCTTTAGTCCTAGCTCCTTTGTCCTCTGGAATAGCATATTCCAAGCCCTTTGATCCCTTAATTTAGAAGCTGCTACAGCTTGCAGTATTTTCTCCTTGACCTGGGAACTCTGGAATTTGGCTATAATATTCCTAGGGGTTTTCTTTTGGGGTTCTTTTTCAAGAGGTTAATTCTTTCAAGTTCTATTTTGCCCTCTGGTTCTAGAATATCAGGGCAATTTTGTTTGATGACCTCTTGAAAGATGGTATGTAGGCTCTTTTCTTTGTCATGGCTTTCACGTAGTCCAACAATTTTTTAATTATCTCTACTGCATCTTTTCCAGGTCATTGGTTTATCCAATAAGATACTTAACATTGCCTTATATATTTTTTCATTTGTTTGGCTCTGTTTTATAGTATCTAGATTTCTCATAAAGTCATTACCTTCTAATTGCACCCATCTAATTTTGAAGGAGTTATTCTCTTCAGTGAGTTTTTGAAATTCCTTTTCCATCTGGGAAATTTGGCTTTTTAAGGCATTTTTCTCCTCATTGGCTTCTGGGACCTCTTTTGCTATTTGAGTTAGTCTATTTTTTTAAGGAGTTATTGTCTTCAGTCTATTCTTGGGTCTCCTTTAGCAGGCTGTCAGCTCCTTTTTCATGATTTTCTTGTATCATTCTCATTTTTCTTCCCAATTTTTCCTCCACTTCTCTTATTTGATTTTCAAAATTCTTCTTGAGCTCCTTCATGGCCTGTAACCAGTTCACCTTTTTCTTGGAGGCTTTTGATACAGGAGTTCAAACTTCATTGTCTTCCTCCCATTCCAATCCTCGATCCTTTTTTTTTCTCCAAGAAAGAATTCCATAGTCTGTGCTTCCTCTTCCTGCTCATATTGCTAGCCAATTACTTGACTTTTGAGCTCTTTACCATGGTAGAACCCTGCTTCCAGAATAGAGAGAGCTTTGTCTCAAATTTCTGTGGTTTCCACAGCTGATGGAGTTATTTGGAGGGCACCCTCCATACAGCCCCCACACAGTCTGGCTTTCTGGCTTCACACTACAGGACCACCACCCAAGACCTCGATCCAGATCCAAATAGATTAAAGCAAGAGTGATTACCCTCTAAATGGTTGCTTGTTTCCCCTACAATATGCAAGCCAGGAGCTCCTGAGGCAGACGTGAAGTCCAGCTGCCATGCCTCAGTTGCTTCTTGCCATAGGGGAGCAGGCCAGACAACAATCTTCATGCCCCACCTCCACCTGTTCCAAGAGACTTCCACACTGACCTTTTACTTTGCCTTTGGCATTCACGGGTTGATAAGTCTGGAAACTGCCACATCTTCTGGTGATTCACTCTCCTGAAGTCTTCTCTGGCTGCTACTATTGGGGACCACCCTGGGGCCAAAACCACAGAGCTCATGCAGGACTGTGCTCGGCTCCCAGCCCAGTGTGACAGACCCTTCCTTTTGCCCTGCCAGGCTGCCTTGAATGGGAGATTTGTTTCTCTCTGTCAGTTTGTGGATTCTGTGGCTCTAAAGTTTGTTTAAAGTCATTTTTATTTTTGCATCTATTGGAAGTGATTGAGTGGGAGTTCATGCCAAGTTTGTGATTCTACTCCACTGTCTTTGCTCTGCCCCCCATTTATATGATTTTTAAGCTGATTTCTGAGCTCTTCGATCAGTTCTTTCCAGGCTTGAGACCACTTCCCATTTTTCTTTGAGATTTTGCCCATAGATATGTTAATATTGTTTTCCTCCTCTGAGTTTGTGTCTTGGTCTTTCTTCATGCCACAATAATTTTCTTTTGTCAGATTCTTTTTTCATTAGTTTTTGCTCATGTTTTTTGTTCATCTTTTTTTTTGTCTTTCCTCATTCTTTTTTTATGTTAATATAGAGAATTTTAAATTATATTTCACATACAATATAGAATAGATGAAAGATTAGACACATGCATACATAATTATGTATTGCATATATATATACATGTGCATATAAATGTATATATATGTACATATACATATATACATACACACATACATGTTTATATACATACATTAAAATGGAACATCATTCTGAAGGCTGGCAGAAGTAGAAAAAACTCCTTTAAAAATGTAGTACACAGAATTGAACACAGTCTTTCATTTTCTTTGACTGGTATAAAGTATAGTGATCAGAGCACTGCTTCTAGTTGAAGACTTCAATAGACTTTCATTTGTTTATTATTTTGAAATGTACGTGTTGCAGTCTTATAGTTTACATATGTGCACATGGGCTTATCTATATGTGCAGAGAGGTATAAATAGATATCTCTAGAGTCTTCTTTGCCCACCCCACACCAAGGGAGATTTTCATTTCTCTCAAGCAGGGAGCAGATCATTAGGGCCCTAAGACTAGCTACTCAGCTCTACACAGAAAAATAATTTAAATTCACAATTATGGTTACTATCTGTGTCTTTCTTCCCATCCTATCTACCCTTTTGTAGATTTATTTCTTCTTTCTCCCTTTCCCTCCTCAAGAGTTTTGCTTTTGTCCACCACCTCCCTCAATCCTCCTTCCCTTTTATCAGCACCCTCCCTTTCCTTTCCCTTTTTCCTTACTACTTCTTCCCTCTCTTCTAACTACCACTCCTTTTTCTTTCCCTTTTTCCTGCTATTGCCTGTAGGGCAAGATATATTTCTATACCTGAGTGTGTTATTCACTCCTTGTGTGTCTATATATGTGCGTGTATGTATGTGTATATACATATATATGTATTTATAGGTGGGTGTATGTGTGTATAGATATTTGTGTGTATATGTATACATAGATAGAGGGCAAATGGTGAGTTGAATATGAAGGGCTGATATCTAAAAAATAAAATTAAAAGTTGAGAGAAGAGTATATTGGGAGAAGGAGGAAGGGAGATTTAGAATAGGGTAAATTATTACACATAAAAGAGGCAAGAGAAATCTATTACAATGGAGGGGAAGAGCAGGGAGGTGAAAGGTAATGAGTTAACCTTACTCTCATTTGATTTGGTTTAAGGAGGGAATAACATACACACTTAATTGGTATCTTACCCTAGAGGTAAGTAGGGGGGAATGGTATAAAAGGAGAAATGTATGGTAAAAGGGAGAGCAGATTAGGGGAGCGGGTAGTCAGAAACACACATTTTTGAAAAGGGACAAAGTTAAAGGAGAAAATAGAATAAATGAGGGGTGGGATAAGATGGAGGGAAATACAGTTAGTCTTTCACAGTATGACTACTATGGAAATGTTTTTTGTTTTGCATAACTACACATGTATAACCTATATTGAACTGTTTGTCTTCCCAGTGTGGATGGGTGAGGAGGAAAGACAGGAGATAATCCATAATTCAACATTTTAAAAACAAATTTATTTTAATTGTTGTTACATGCAACTGAGAAATGAGATATACAGTAGTGGGGTACAGAAATCTATCTTGCCCTACAAGAAAGTAAGGGGTAATGAGGATAAGGGGAGGGATGGGTCAATATAAGAGAGGGCATACTGGAGGAAGGGGTAATCAGTATGATTGTCATCTTGTGGTGGGGTGTAGGGGAGATGAAAAATTTTGGAACTCAGAATCTTGTAGAAATGAAATGTTGAAACAAAAAAGTGTATAAATTCTGGAAAACAATTAAATTAAAAAAAAACAAAGAAAAAATATTTCTCAAGCTCCTCTAAGAAGACTTTTGGGGCTGGAGACCAATTCATATGCCCCTTTAAGGTTTTAGATATGCATAGAGAGACAATGCTATCCTCTTCTGAATTTTTGTTTTAATCTTCCCTGTCCCCATACTAAGTCTCTGTGGTCTTTGCTTTTCCAAGTTGCTTTTTTTGCTCATTATGTTCTCCTTTTTGGGGGCTTTAAAAGTTGATTTCTGCTTCTGGGGAATAGGGAGCTATGTTACACACTTTTGTGCTGGGGCTTAGGGTCCTGCTTTACTGGTTTTGAGTGCTGAGGTCTCAGGTTCAGGCAGTTGGAAGCTATATAATACTGAGCTGGTTAACTTAGCTGGTGTGTGTGGAGATCAGATGAGGTCTTTTTGTGTTTCTCCAGGGTTACTCTGATTATTTCTGGGTGAGGAGTGGGAGGAGGGTGATCTGGTCACTGGAGATCTCCTCCTCTCCAAGGAAGGGCTGTACTGGAACAGGGTTATGCTCAATTACTGATGTATGCTGGTACATGGTCCAAAAGGTGCTTCTCTGTGCTGGTGTCTGCTGATTCCCTTGGCTGTGGGAAGGCATGTGGGGGTCCTAGTGTTGACATTTGTTGACTCTATCACCCTGGGGCTCAAAATTTCCTGATGGTTTGCTGAGGTGGGGCTTGTTGCTAGTTTGCTGGGACACCTCCTGTCCTGTCAGGCTCCCTTCAGCCACAGTATGAGGGTCCTTTCATTTTAATCGCCCTACTCTTACAGGTTAGAAAAATGCTGCATTCTGTCTTTCTCTTGGCTCCACTGCTCCAGAATTTTTCCTCAGGCTATATTTTCTAAGTTTTTCAAATTCAGTAAAGGAGAGTGCAAGGGGCTTGCTGCTGACCCTACCATTTTGGCTCCCAGAAGCACCTTTTCCCATTCTTTTAAATATGATCTTTGCTCCCAGGGTGGAAGGAGCTCTGTTTCAGGCTTCTTTTTCCAGTGACTGCAAGGTCTGGCTGTTTACCTTGTGCTACACTTATATGGACATGAGGTCCACGGGGAGACCCTTGTATCTGGTGCTGTGTTGAATGGAAGCAGTTATATGCTGCTTGTACTGCTGGATTATTATAGGCATCTGGTAGCTTACCTGGTGCTGAGCTGGCATCCTAGTAGTGTTGTCTATGGTGTGCTGAGGTCAAGTGGTTTTTTTTCTGCATTTCCTTGTTGATACACTGAAGCATATGGAAGTCTGGCCCCTGTAGGAAGCCTGCTTGCCCTGATCTGAATGCATGGTAATTTTCAGAACTGGAGTCTTCTATTTATCCTGGCTATATGCAGAGGCACATGATGGGTCCTGGTGTTGGTGTTTGGTTGCTCCACCACATTGAGGCTTAGGATCTTCCACTGATTTGCTGAGGTGCAGCTTGCTTTTATCTTGCTTAGACACTTTCTGTCATGAACTGCTTCCACTTTCACCCAAGTGAGATGGACATTTCTTGCCAATAAACCCAATCTCTAGGTCTAAAAGACTACTCCACCCCATCTTTCCTGGGGCTCCATTGTTCCAGGATTTGTTCTTGGATGCTATTTTATGGTTATTTAGAGATGAAGATGGGAGAGCAACAGCAATTTTTTGCCTGCTCCATTATATGGGCTCCTGGAATTCCTGATCAATCTTTTTTGATGCCACTTTGATACAGCATGCATTTCTCCTCTGGCCCTACAGCTGACCTCTGAAGCACAAGGGTACAAGGGAAAAGACAGAACATGAAATTCAACCAAAAACCACTGTTTTCCCATGTCTTTTATTAAGGGAACTGCTGGAAAAGGAAAAAAAATAGGTTAACAAAAGTCATCAGATCCAGGTATTTCCCACTGAATAGATTTTATTGTAGACAAGCACTGGGGGGTAGTTCTCCTGATCACAACACAGATGAAGAAACTCAGGGTCAGCAAGCTTAAGTGACTTGCCCAGGGTCACACAACTGGTCAGTGTGTGAGGCAGGACTTTATTTCAGGTCTTATTGATTTCAAGTCCAATATTCAGTCATGTTGATACTTATTATGTTTTATCTATGTGAAGACTATCATATTAATGAAAATAATTTGAAGATGAATGCTTCCTTTCACTTCTATCAATTTTGTGGGATACACAAGTTCTATTCTACATTTGATTATTAGTCTTTATTCTGAGGTTACATTCATAACTAAAGCTATTCATAAAAATGGAGTCTAAGTACAGTAGTCCTTGTAGGAGAGTTTCAACAAAATTCTGTTGGAATGACTCAAATTCTTCTGAATTTCTGTAGAAGCTAGTATTAAGTGGATATTATTTTTGTTTTGATGGTACATACTTGAATAAAATGCAGCACTGACAAATAAATTTAGACTATTTGCTACTTCAACTAAATAATTTAAAATATAACCGCAAGTAGCCCCATTGTCATAATGCAATCTTTGCCTTTCCCTATGTATGTGTATTTATATGTATATATGTAAAACAGTATAGATATGCTTGCTTATATGTATATGTATGTAAATTCTATGTATATATATATGCATATATGTATATATACACATGCACACGTTTATACACATATATATCAAATTTAATAATCTTCATTTTCTTTTACAGAATAGTTTGAATGATCGGATATTTAATTGGACATTTCTGATATTGTCCTATAGCTCCATTGCTTACAGGAAGATTATCTCATGATATTATATGTTAAACGTATAAATCATATGAAGAAATAATTGTCAACTTGGAGTCAGTAAATCAAAGTTCAAATGCTGAACCCAACTCTTAGTTATATGACTCTATGCCAATGTGACCTTCAATGTGATCATAAGTAAGACGAAAATAATCATATTTGAACTCACATAATTGCTGGCAGTAATGTGCTTTACAAACCTTAAAGTGTTATGTAGATGTGAAATATTATTTAAACACACAGCAACTGTAGACATTTAACCTTAGAACTGACATTACATTGAGCTGAATCAGGGAAAAGAAGGTAGAAAATTTCCATTTCACTGTTTCTGCTTTATAGTTAAGACACTTACAAGGCTACACGAGGTTGTTTTCTCTCTCTCTCTTTCCTTTTTTTTTTTTTGCTTTGTTTGTAATGAAGGTTATTTTTCCCAAAAGGAAAAAATATCACAGGTTGAAATAAAAAAATTCTAGGGCAAGTCTTTAGTAAAGAGAAACCTGCTGGGAAATTCAACAACCGTGTAATCATGTTCCCAAATATGTAGCAAGTCTCTTTTGTCTATCCTAAACTTATGAAGAACATGACTTTAAACAAATAACTATCCCCAGTTGTCATATACAGAATGAAGAATTCTATTACATATTCAGTTTTTATTCTCTAGTTTGCAGTCTATGACATAGAAATTCTAAGAACAGCATAGACTTTGTAATGTCAAGTGCGGTTTGTGTTTTATGATCAATAAAAAATGTATGATACATAATGTTTTAATAGACAAGCATAAATTAGCAATGATGATTTATCAAGGATATTTTTCTTTATTTCAATCATTCTTTATTTCAATCACATAAGCTCTCATAATTAAAAGTGAGAACAATTATGTGCCCCATCTTTGTACATAATATGCTTAAAATGCAACAGCAATCAGCAAGGAAAACAGTGTCCCTTGTGTTTTTGAAGGAACTAATAGCACCCTTTGGAGTTGCTAATTAGCAAAAATCAACCCTGTAACTAGAAGCTTTTGAGGTATGGTTGCCATGGAAAATTTGCTTTGAAAATGGCAGTTGTGTCAATTTAACAACTTTTTTTTTCTCTGAGTTGGAAAAATGTATGAAAGCCATTTTCATCTCTCCCATGGTCACCTGGGAGAAGTCCACCAAAGAATTACCATAATGGAGGGCAGGAAATAAAAAGACTTTCCCAAAAGGGTTTTCATTCTGGTTTATATTTATTACAAATGGTTGGAATGCATAGGATTTGGACAAGGTATGCACTTGCTATTCAGCCTGGCCATTTGTGAAAAGAACTGCTCTGGCAGGGATTGTATGAATATTGCCAGATAAGACTTTTCTGTAAAAGATTTTAATACAAAATACAATAAATCAACTGGAGAATGGAAATATAACATTTCAAAATTAATAATGCCACTTACAATGGTGAAGATATTCATAAGAACTTGGTGATAGTTTGTGATTGCTAAGCCTGATTTCCTAAAATTAATTTAACAAGTACTATTTATAATTATCTTTAATTTTCCTGTTCATAAGTCCTCAGATATAGATAGATAGATAACTATCTATCTATATCTGTGTGTGTATACATATAAATGTATATAATCCTTCATAAACCATCATTGCATATATAAATACATAGATACACAAACACACACAAACCTAAAATATGTGAAAGATAATGATAACATATGAGGTTTTGGAAATAAATTATGGCACAGAGGAAAGATCAGTAAAATTAGGTTTAGGAGAATAGAATTTGAATCCTAGTTCTGCTACCAGTGTTACCAAAACCAAATCACAGAATTTTGGTGGATCTGAACTTTCTCAGTTCTAGTTAGATGATTCAATGGATAGAACCTGGGACCTAGAGTCAGGAAGATCTAAACATAAATCTGACCATAGAAACTTATTATTTCTGTTACCATAGGCAAATAACTTAACCTCTGCCTGCCTTAGTTTCCTCATTTGTGAAATAAGGACAATAATAGCACCAAAATCCCAGGGTTGTTATGAAGATCAAATTAGTTAATATATGTAAAATGCTTTACCTAGCTTTAGCTATCATCATCACCATCATCCTCATCCTCCTCCTCATCATCATCCTCATCCTCCTCATCATCATCATCCTCATCCTCCTCATCATCATCCTCATCCTCCTCATCATCATCATTACTAGTGCTGATAAGAGAGAATTGGACTAGATGGGTTCCATTCTAACTTTAAATGGTTTTATTTATGACTAATCTTTGTTATTGCTCCCATGAGAATAAAAGATAACTTGGTACATGTCACTTTTATTTAGGTTACAAAGGCATATTGAGTTTCTTTATTCCATAATTTACAATATTAACTTATTTTATATTTTACAAAGTTAAATATCTTAGAATATTCAAAAAGAAACTGATATAATAATGTAAACAATAATATTAGGTATGTTAGTATCACACAAGGCAGGGGAAAATTAAGAGGAGAAAGATAATAAGGCAGGTAGAAAAGAAGGTGATAGTAAAATACTATATGGCCGTTATTATTATCCTAATGAGAACAAAAAGAACACCACAGTATCAGAATCAACGTACAGTGTGTGTGGCTATGGTTGAACTGTTACAAGCACAGAAAACTCTAATACAGGTTGGGCACAAGTAGTCTGAACAAATATTTGAGTTAGAGATGTCTCTAAATTTCTGCATCTTATGTTTCTTTTGAGCTATTGCAATTCCGCTTTGCTCATAAAGCACAGAACCTTCTTTCATGCAGGTATTCCATTCTGGATGGTCAACACTATGCTAGCATCTTGCATGTCTCACAATCAATTCCAAAGTTCTTCACAGAGACCTTGACAGTGTCTTTGTATTGCTTCTACTGACCTCTATGTAACTACTCGCCGTGTGTGAGTGCTCTGTAAAATAATCTTCCAGGCAAATATATTTTGACATTCAAACAATATGACCAGCCTATTGGAGATATACTCTCTGCAACATATTTTGAATGCTTTGCAGTTTAGCTAAAGAAAGGACCTCAGTGTCCAGTAACTTATCTTCCCAATAGATCTTCAGAATTGTCCTAAGAACTTAAATGGTATTCGTTAAATTTTCTGGCATGACATTGATGGACTGTCCAGGCTTCATAAGCAAATAATAATAAGTCACCAGAATGGCTCTGTAGACCTTCAGTTTGTTAACCAGCCTAATATTTCTCTCTCATACTTTGTTTTAGAGCTTCCCAAGTGCTGAGCTAACTTTGACAGTGCTGGCATCAACCTCACTATCTGTGTGTACATCCCTATAAAGTTGACTGCCAAGGTAAGTGAATTTATCCACAGCATTCAAAATTTCTCCATTTGCTCTAATAAATGCATCCAAATATGGATGATTTGGTGCTAGGGGTGGAGAACCTCTCTTTTCTTGGTCTTGAGTGTCAACCAAAATTAGCATAAATGGCAGAGAATTGTTTCATATCCTTAAGTGATAAAATAGGATGGGTGATATCTTTTGACATATGGAGTAAAATTGATGTAAGCATGGCAGAGTAGCACAAAAGTCATTAGTTTCACTCTCTTCTGAATTTGTTGAAGTCCAGTGACAAGACAAAAGACAAGATGACTGATTATGGCACTCCCCAGCACCTGCTTCAGTCATCTTCACAGTCCATTGGAACAAATTGTTCTCATTTGCCTATTCTGTCAGAGAAGTCTTCATGTATGTGCAGTAGACAGATCTGTAACTCACCTATAGGTTTGAGACCCATGGGCTATGCTCAACCTAGTTTATACCATCTGCCAAAACAGTTTAGTGGGATGTGACTGCTGAACATTCTACAGCTTTTTGAAGATACAGGTTAGAGCTGGGTGGCAGATGGCACCAAAGAAGAATAAGCTCTGAAAACTCTGAAAAGGGCTTGGCAAGCACTCACAGCAGAGGTGCTAATAGTTGCTGAATTCTATACACACTATTACAAAGCAATAAGTTAAACAAGCATCACTTGTGTAGACAAATGGTTAGTTACTCAATTTCCAATTATTCTTTTACTCTTCTATTCTAATGTTTTGATTGTATAAAATACATGTGAAATAAATTGTTACTTCAAATTTTGGATTAATACAACAAGAAAACACTAATTTGAAGTTTTATTTAAAATTCATAATAAGTGTTCTTCTCTTG
>CM053580.1:182897342-182914373 GCA_028627135.1 Pseudochirops cupreus | reverse complement strand
AAATTAGATGTTTCCATCTTCCCACAGTGAATATTACTGGGAAGCAAAGCAACAATAAATAGTTGGAGGGAAAAGATATTAGTCAATTTGCCAATTTATTACTAGCTATCATTTTTAATGTCTTATTTTCGTATTTTCTTTGTAAAATATTACAAATAAATGGAAATGAAAACTGATGGTAATTAATAAAATAATTAAGCTATGGTTTTTACTGTGTAAACCTCTAACAAGAATAACTTAGTACTTTAAGGATATGTAAACTTGTCAGTATGGATGCTCCTTCTCATGACATATTTCACATTTCTCCAGCAACTAAATAACTACATAGGTATTCTTGGACAGTGTCTCTAATAAGAACAAGTTAAGTCAAGAAGCATTCATGAGTTCCTTATTACGTATCAAGAAATGTGCTAAATACAAGGATACAAAGAAGACCAAAAACATCCCCTATTCTTAGGGAACTTGTTCTAACACAGGAAACAACATGAACAAAATTATATACATACCACATATACATCATATACATGGGGTGAATTGGAGGAGACAGGGAAATACATCTGACCATAATTAGGGCAATCCTAAATTTTCCTCTGTTTAAGCATTGTTCTAAGTTTTGCCCATAAAATTTTGACCATAAAAATGGAAAAAGGATACACAAATACAAAAACATTTATAGCAGCTCTGTTTGTGATGGCCAAGAACTGGAAATTGAGGGGATGCCCATCAATTGGGGAATGGCTTAAACAAGTTGTGGTATATGAATGCAGTGGAATGCTATTGCGTTATAAGAAAGGATGAGCAGGCAGACTTCAGAAAAATCTGGAAAGACTTATATGAACTGATCCTGAGTGAAGTGAGCAGAACCAGGAGAATATTGTACACAGTAACAGCCACAGTGTGCTATGACTAACTTTGATAGACTTAGCTCTTCTCAAGCAATGAAAGGACCTAAAACAATTCAAAGACTCATGATGGAAAATGTCATCCACATCCAGAATAAGTAATATGGAGTCTGAATGTAGATCAATGCAGACTATTTTCTTTTTTTTTGTTTTGTTTTATGTTTTTTTTTCCTCTCTCTTGGTTACTCCCATTCATTCTAATTCTTCAATACAACATGACTATTGTAAAAACGTGTTTAATAGGAATCTATGTGAAGAGCTTGTATCAGATTGCATGCCATCTTGGGGAGTGAAGGAGGAGGGGAAGAAAATTTAAAACTAATGGAAGTAAATGTTGGAAACTAAAAATAAATAAATTAACTAATAAAAAAATAAATAAATTTTGCCCTCTAAGTTTGAGGAGAACAAGTCTAATCCCTTGTTCACATGATAGCCTTTCATCTATATAAAGAAAAGGAAAGAGGACACAGAAAATTGATGGACTTGAGTCCATTATGCGTTACTAATATGTATTTCCTTTTTCAAGGCACATCCTACTTGAGACATTCCTCTTACATACAGTTTCATAAAATACAGTTTGATTATCATGTCTCATTTGAAAATGATGCAAGGAAGTATAAGAACAAAATTTCAATTTAGTCATCTTAAATAAAGCAGAACTAATTTTATTCGATTATGCAGTATCATTTTAAAGGTTTTAAAGTTGACTAATGAATCATATTCTACTTTAAGCATCATAGAAGAATTTGGTAAAAAAAAATTTTGACTGAATAATTGGCAAGTAAGTTTAGGAAGTACAGTAACCTAAAGAAAGAAATTCCTCTCCAGGGATTTTTTTTCCCTATCCTGAAGGCCTTCCAACTGTAGATCTTATGAGAACTTCTTGGGAGAAGGGGCTGTTTTTCTTTTGGGACCTTTGTATTTCCAGTACTTATCACAGTGTGTATCACATAGTAGGCACTTAAATAAATGCTTATTGATTTGTTGATTAGTTGACTTGGAGTTGAAAGAGGCCTTAAAGATCATTTAGGCCTTTTTTGCTATTCATGCACAAGCCAATTCCTCTCTAAACTACATGGTTTTACATTCACTGTCCTATATCACTGAAATGCTTTCCCTCCTTACCCTTTACCTTTTGGATTCCCTACCTCCTTTGAAGACTCACTTCAAATCTTAAAACCTAATGTCCTGTTCTCCTTTTGCCCACCTCCCAAATTGTCACTTTCTCCCTTCTGAGTTATAGCTTTCATATGTATGTAGTCATTTAGCTGTTGTCTAATCCATGAAAATATTAACTCTTTTAGGGCAGAGAGTCATTGTTATATTTCTTTGTATCCCTAACACAGCATGGTAGGTGGCACATTGCAAGAGTTTAATGAATACTTGCAGAAGACATTTCCAAATGAAACATGATGGAAAATGATATCAGCCTCCAGAGAGGGAACTGAATAACCTGAGGTGCAGAATAAAGTATACTTTTTAACCTTGCTTTAGTTTTCTTGGTGTGTGTGTGTGTGTGTGTGTGTGTGCAACATAGAAATAAATTTTGTGTGACTTCATATTGCTTACCTTCTCAAGTGGGATGGGAAAGGGTAGGAGGGAAAAAGAGAATTAGAAATTCAGAATTTTGACAAATGAAAGTTACTTCTTTTACATGTAAATAATTGCTTGTAGATAGCTAAACAACAATGGTATAAATGAAGAGCCTCATTTCTAAAGATCATGAAATTAATTTTCAAGCAGTGTCTACCTGATTAGATTTTTCTTCTTCAGGCTAAAATTATACCTAATTCCTTTGCTCAATTCTTGCTTTGCAGGTCCTTCTGTCCTCCCTAATTGATCTACAATATTTCAACATGCTTCTTAAATTATGGTTCCAAAACTAAACATAAATCTCAATTGTTCTCTGATGAAGATACAACAAGACTATCATTTCTCAATTCCTAGAAACTGTGACTTAATATAGGCAAAGATTGTACTCTAATTTTTGTCTGTCAGGCTGTAGTACTTATTGATACCAAGCTTGCTATCTACTGAAACCATTAGACCTTTTCTTTTTTTCAAATGAATTGCTGTTAGTTAAACCTCATTCATCTTTACCTTTAAATATGATTTTTGTATAGAACTTTATATTTATAATTATTAAATCAAATCTTACTTGATTTGACTGATCAATCAATCCTGTCAGGTTCTTTTTTGGCCTCTAACTCTGCCATCAAATATGCTGTCTATCTCTTCCAGCTTTGTGTCATTTACAATTTGATAAGAATTTTATCTTTGCCCTCATGGAAGCCATTGATGAGATCATTGATGAAACAATGAGAATAAAAACAAGATCAAAACAGAGAGTATTCAACACTTTATTACTATTATTGTTTGTGTTACCACTGCTATCATTACCTTGTTGAAGATCTGTAATTTATCTCAAGGTAAAGAGCTACCAGTTGGGCAATTGCTTCTGAAAATAAGAGTTAAAACTAGTCTCAGATTTATCACTTGAAAGAATTAGTTGAAGCACTGAAAGATTAAGTACTTTGCTCAATGTCAAATAGGTAATTATGTGTAAGAGGTCAACCTCGAACTCATGTCATACTGATTCTGGATTCAAACGTCTCCTTATTACTCCATGGTTCCTCTCTAATACATTAATAATACTTAAAAATGAGCTTTTATCATATGCTTAGGTTCTGGTGACCTCAAATGGTGGCTTAGTGATCAAGATTATTTGTTTGCAAAAGATAAACTACAACAAACTGGCATATTGAAGACAGTATTTGAACAAAAAAGAATTCTGATGCTCCTCTTTCCTCATGGTTGAAATGCAACTCAAAACAAGCTAAAAGCAATGGATCAGCTTGAATTCAGAGTTCAAAAGACAGAGAGCTGCAAAACATTATCAAGCACTATTGATTTTTCTTAAGTGCTAAAGCTTTTAAGGGTATCCTATAAAGAAGCATAGTATACAAGGCTGTGCTCCATCAATTTTGTTGAATACTGAAGGTTAGATACAGTTTGGAAGAACCAAGTAAATGGAGAGACCTCTGGGGTTAATAAAAGGGGAGCTGAGGTCCCACAGAATTACTTGCTAGGAAATTGGAAAAGCATCACAACCATTCAGCCTCACTTCAGTGGAATGTCTTATACCAGAGACACTATCAGCTGCTGTCATCAAGGTTAACAAAGAAAGTCTAAGATGGCTTGCAAGTTGTCATGCTCCAATGCTCCCTAAACACAAGGGATGTGGCCAACTTACCAATCATGTTCTTATTCTCCAGAACAGCATTAAACACATGCATGACAAAAGTACCACATATAGCTCTGTATTCGCAAATACTGTCACAATGCTAAATGATCTGTTCCAACTTGCCATTACATATGCTCTCTTCTTTCTGACATATTACTTTATACATAGCACTTAACACACCATGAAAAGTATTCTTTTCCAAGGCCAATCACCTGGAATCTGATCCATCAAGGCATCTGAAATTTCACAATGTAAACTGTTATCTGGTGATATGTTGAATTGGAATGTTATATCAACAAATGGATGTCAAAAAAATCTTTTAAAAGGCTTAAAATGGGCTTATATATTTTACATAGTACTAAATTTGTTGCTAAAGTAGTTTTGCTTAACAATATAATTGATGATTATAAAATAACTACCATATCAGTTATTATTCTTGTCACGGGGCAATGTGTTAATTAATCATCAAGGTCATTGAGTTTGGATAGTTATTATGTATTATAAAGATTAAAGAAATGCTATAAGACTCAAAAAAAGAAAAATTCATTTATGTTTTTATGCTTCCTAAAATTTATAATTAAATGTATCTTGATTTTAATCAATTAAAATAAACCCTGTTTTATTCTGAAATAGGACCTTAGCATTAGATAAGTTTGCTTACATCAGCAGTTCTCAACCTTCCTAATGCTACAACCCTTTAATGCAGTTCTCATGTCATGGTGACCCCCAACCATAAAAGTATTTTTGTTGCTACTTCATAACTGTCATTTTGCTACTGTTATGAATTGTACTATAAATATCTGATATGCAGGATATATTTTCATTGTTACAAATTGAGCATAACTCACAGGTTGAGAAGCACTGGCTTAGATAATGAGACAATAGTGTTCTCCAAAATTCAGTCTGATGATGATTTCAAAAATTTAGTAGAGAAAAATGACTTCAATAGTTGTACGAAAAGATAAACAAAATTCTGTATGTGTTTTTCATTGAATACTACTAGCTACTGAATAGAAAAATCACTTGAAACAATAGAATAGGTTGCTTTTTGTGGTCTATATTCTTTGACAAACTACATTGTCTCATACAAAAACAAAAGTGATCATTTAGAATACAAAAAAGGAAATGGAAATTCATGCAGGAAGTGTCCTTTCCTTTTTTATGATAATATTTTGCCTACATTTAAAAGTATTTTGTGTTTCTTGAAACATTCATGTGAGCCATCATTGTATATAAGATTTTATATGTGGAACTTAGAATCATTTTTGTGCTTGCTTGGACATAGTTTCAGAGGTGCTATCTTACAGAGTGATGGAGTTGAAGTTGGAAGATGTTGTCAACACACCATCACCTCTTTCAAGAAGTCTGTCACTTGGGGTGGCTAGATGGCACAGTGAATAGAGCACCAGCCCTGGAGTCAGGAGGACCTGAGTTCAAATCCAGCTTCAGATACTTGACACACTTACTAGCTGTGTGACCTTGGGCAAGTCACTTAACCCCAATTGCTCTCCAAAAAAGCAAAAAAAAAAAAAGAAGTCTGTCACTCCTACTCATCAAGCACCATACAAACCTCAAGAAAATGGGAAGTATGAGGGGACAGGCATTTATTAATCATCTACTATGTCCCAGACACCATGCTAAATACTTGATATTACTTCATTTTATCCTCACGACAATCAAATGTGATTAGTACTATTATTGTCTTCATTTTACAATTGAGGAAACTGATAGAAGTGAAGCAAGTTGACAAATGTCATCTTGTTAATACATGTCTGGGACAGAATTTGAAATCAGAACTTCCTGTCTCCAGACTCAGCATTTTATGAACTGTGCCATGTGTCTGGGCATTTTTGTACTAAGATAAATAGACACAAACAGTGAAGAAAAGATCAGACACCACACAAACCTCCTTTAGCTACCTTCTTTGAGACAAAATAAATAGATACAAATAAAGGCATGTGTGTATATACCTGTTCATATACACATATAGACATGTAGTACAATAAAGAACATGTAAGAAATTGTTACTTCTATAAAATTGTTACATATGTCATGCCTTACATATAATATGTGTATATATATATTTTTATGTGCATATATCTGTCTTTATATCTCTCTACCTGTCCAACATATATACATCTATATCTATATATTTATATCTATCTATATGAGCATAGCTATATGGTACATTAGATAGAATGCTGGTAGTAGGGTCAGAAAGACCTATGTTAAAATACAGCCTGGGGTGGCAGAGTCAAGATGGTAGAACAGAAGCAGGAGAACTCTACGAGCTCCCCCCATAACCACCTGAAATAGCTGTAAAATATGACTTGAAACAAATTTTAGAGGTCCAGAACTCAGAAAATGACAGAGAAACAAGGCTCCCACTGAGGCAGCCCAGCAGGAGGATGGAAAGCGTTCATTGGAGTGACCTGGGAGCAGAGCCCAGCCCCATGCAGGTTGAGCCCCAGGGTGTACAGGAGAAGCCCCACTGGAGCTTTCAGGAGAGAGTATCACTGGCAGCTGTAATGGTTTCCAGAATTTTCAACCCATAAGAGGCAAGGACAAAGGGAAAAGTTAGTGGAACTCAGCTAAATATGGGGGGAGAGGGTCCAGCTGACAGTATCCAGAACCTCCATGTGGCTGCTTCAGAGCTTTCAGCCTGCAGATTTCACAAGGGCCAAGTGATCATTCAGAGGCTAAGTGCTTTTGCCTTGAGCTAATTGGATTGGGATTGTGGTCTTGGGTAGTGGTCCCGAGGTGTGTAACCACTGAGCCAAAGATGGTTGAGGCTGCAGAGATGGCAACCCCCTAATAGCTCCAGCAGCTGTGAAAACCCTAGGGATTTGGGACAAAGCTCTGCCCTCTGAAAGCAGAGTTCTACTGAGCCCAAAAGTTGAGTAATTGACTGGCAACATGAGCAAGGAAAGGAAGCAAAGAAAGCTCAGCATCCATCTTTAGATTCCTTTTTGGGGACAAAAAGGATCAAAGCATGGATCAGGAGGAAGACAAGACAGCCAGGACTCCTGTACCAAAAGCTTCCAAGAAAAATGTAAATTGGTTACAGGCCATAAAGGAGCTTAAGAAGGATTTTGAAAAGCAAATAAGAGAAGTAGAGGAAAAATTGGGGAGAGAAATGAGAATGGTGCAAGAAAATCATGATGAGAGTCAACAACCTGACTGAAGAAAATAACGCTTTAAAAATTGATTAACCCAAATGGCAAATGATGCCCAAAAAGTCAGTGAGGAGAAGAATGCCTTAAAAAGTTGAACTGGCCAGATGGAAAAAGAATCTCAAAAACTCCCTGAAGAGAATAATTCCTTCAGAATTAGTTTGGAGCAAATGGAAGCAAATGACTTTATGAGAAATCAAGATACTAGTAAACAGATCAAAACAAATGAAAAAACAGAAGGCAATGTGAAATATCTCCTTGAAAAAACCACTGACCTGGAGAAAAGATCCAAGAGAGACAATTAAAAAATTATTGGAGTACCTGAAAGCCATGATCAGAAAAGGAACTTAGAAATCATCCTTCAAGAAATTTTCAAGGAAAATTACCCTGATGTTTTAAAACCAGAGGGCAAAATAGAACTTGAAAGAATTCGCCGATTACTCTTGAAAAAGATACCAAAAAGAAAACTTCTAGGAATCGTATAGCCAAGTCTTGGAGTTCCAAGTTCAAGGAGCAAATATCACAAGCTTCCAAGAAGAAACAATTTGAATACTGTGGAAAAACAATCAGGATAAAACAGGATCTAGCAGCTTCTACATTAAGGGACCAAAGGGCCTGGAATATGATATTCTGGAGATCAAAGGAGCTAGGATTAAAACCAAGAATCACCTACCCAGCAAAACTGAGTATAAAGTTTCAGGGGAAAATATGGTCATTCAATGAGATGGAGCATTTCCAAGTGTTCTTGATAAAAAAAAAACAGAACTCAATAGAGAATCTGACATTCAAATATAAGAAGCATGAGAAGGTAAACATGGAAAAGGAATAATAAGGAACTTATGAAAGCTGAACTATTTACATGCCAACACAGAAAAATGAGAATTGTAACTTATGAAACTTTTCTCAGTATGAGGATAGGTGAAGGGAATGTAAATGTGTGTGTGTGTATATATGTGTATATGTATATGTATACACACACACATATACACATATATATATACACACACTCATATATGTATATATGTGTATATGCATATGTGTGTATATGTATGTGTATGTATGTATACATATACGTATTTCTATATAGGATGGTATATATGCATATGAATACATATCTGAGTGCATATAGATATGTGTACATAGACAGAGGGCACAGGATCAATTGAACAAGAAGGAATGATATTTTAAAAGGTGAAATTAAGAGGTGGGAGAGGAATAGAATGAGAAGAGACAGGGAGAAATAGAATGGGGCTAATCATCTCATATAGAAGAGGCAAGGGTTAACTGTTACAATGAAGGGGAAGAACAGGAAGGCAAAAAGGGAATGGGTCAACCTTATTCTCATTGAATTTGGCTTAGGGAGGGAAAGACATACACTTTAATTTGGGTATCTTGCCCTATAGGAGAATAGGGGGAAAGAAGATGAGAGGGAGGATGACAGAGGAGAGGGCAGGTTGGGTGGGAGGGTTGTTAGAAGCACACACTTCTGTAAAAGGACAGGGACGAAGTAGAGAATAGAAAAAATGGAGAGTTGGATGGAAAGGAGGGAAATATAGTCAGAGTTTCACAATATGTCCATCGTGTAGATATTCTGCATAACTACACATGTATGGCCTGTATTTAATTCCTTGCTTTTCTAGTGGGTGTGAGTGACAAGGGAGGAAGGGATAGAATCTTGAATTTAAAGTTCTAAAATGAAATGTTTGTGTGTGTGTGTGTGTGTGTGTGTGTGTGTATTATATATATTATTATTATTTACATGCATCTGGAAAATAAGATATACAGGCACTGGTATAGGGAGATCCATCTTGCCCTACCAGAAAGTCAGAGGGGTGATGGGGGAGAATATAGGAAAGAGCAGATTGGGGGAGAGGTATACAGTGGGATTGCTGTTTTGGCATAGTGGGTAGGGGAAAGATGGGGAGAAAATTTGTAACTAAAAATCCCATGGAAATTCATGATTTAAACTAAAAATAAACAAAAGCTAATCCAAAATAAAACAAAATAAAACGAACTATAAAATAAAATAAAAAGATCTTGACTTCCCAGCAAAAATAAAAATAAAATAAAATAAAATATGGCCTTGGACACTTAGTAGCTGTGTGACCCTGGACAAGTAATTTAATCCTGTTTGCCTCAGTTTCTTCTTTTGTAAAATGAGCTAGAAAAGAAAATGTCAAAACCTCCAGTATCTTTGTGAAGAAAATCCCAAATGGATTCACAAAGAACTGGACATGACCAAACAACAACAATGCATTTAAGTATCTATTAAGTATCTATATATAATATCTATCAACTTTGCATAACATGCCCACATTGGGAAAATCTACTGGAGATTCAAAACAATATACCCAATGTCCTTCTCATATTGCAGCGATGCATATGGATAATTCACCATTTTCTATAAATGACTGAATGGACAACTGGTAATAGACTATTTTTTATTCTATAGTTCAAATGGAGAAAGGAAAAGATTACTGGCTTTATTGTCAAAGGACCTGGATTCAAACCTCATAGTGCTCTAGTATGGCTTTGAGAAAATCACATAATCTCTCTGGGCCATAATTTCTTTAATGATGATGAGGTTTGACTAGAAGGCCCATTTAGAAGTCTTCCCACTCTAAATCTATTCTCCTACACCTCGATGACCTCTGAGATCCCATCTAATTCTTAATGTATGCTCTTACTCCCAGTATATGACATTCCTCACAAACTCATCATGGCCATGAACACCTAACCATTTCCATTGCTTTCAAATCATGGTGCTGACCAAACTCCTAGTATTACCTCCATTAATATCTCTGGGTATTGTTCTTAGGGAATCACCTCCCCTCCCTCGGGGAATATCTTAAAAGGTTCCTGTTTGTCTATGATAAAAGAATAAAAGGGGCTTATAGGAAGTTCTGATTCCCATGAATTATCTTCTAGGAAGTGCACATTTTAATCAATTGAAGCATATTACCACCTCCCCTTCTGTTAGCAATTTAAAATTCTCACTATCTTATACTCAACACTTGATTCTAACTGCATGAGGCTGAAATTATTATATGGAATTTGGAAGAACATGCCAATTTCAGGTACAACATTCAAAAATAGAAGAATATTTAGTCTTCAGTAACTAGTATTTATTTGGTAATTTAAGGTTTGCAAAGTGCTCTATAATTATTTTTTCTTCAATTGAACCTCATAATTCTTGGAGGAAGGTGCTATTATTACTCACCTTTTTATGGCTGAAAAACTGAAGAAAAGTTTAACTAACTTCTCCAACTCATAAGTATCTGAGACAGATTTTGAAATTAGGTTTTCCTTACTTTAAATCCAGAACTCTCAACACTCTATGCCACTAGGTTCTAATCCATCTCATGAGATTTAGTTGTTGAACGATGGTGAATAGTTCTGAAAGTCTAATATTTTTCAGAAACTCAGCAAAAATTTTTTCTAGATTGATTAACTGATCCGTCTATCTATCTTTCTGTCTATCTATCTATCTATCTACCTACCTACCTACCTACCTATCTTTGAATTGAATTGAAATAAGATGACATGTAAGGAAAGTTTAAACAAACAAAACTGATTTGCTAAGAGAGTATCAAACCATAATGCAAATATGAGCTTGAAAAATTAATAATATTAATTTTATTTATAATTAGACTTATTTATAATAAATAATTTACTGCCATAAATATGTTGATATTCCTCTGTAGCATTGGTAAAAATGAGTTATAAATTAAAATTGAACCCAATGTCATATTTGAGGAATTTGTACTAGCAGATGTAACATATCTACTGGAATTTCTAGGTGAATTGTCCTTCTTTTTTTCAGCCTTCAACACAACACAGGGCTTTTTGTGCTTTGTTAAATTAGCAGTGATGCCAACATACTATCTTTTGGTTATAAAATGCCCTAGACATCTCATTAATAGTGCATTGTGATGGGCACCTATGGTCTTGACTCTGGAATGTGATGACACTATCACTTGCTTTTGAAAGATTCTGTGGGTCTTAATTCCTTACCATTATTTTGCATACTGCTGGAGCATAAGATAACACTATGCATGTGCTTATTCTTGATTCCTAAAATTGACAATTGTGTTTAGGCAAAATATTTTTCAATTATGACATATAAAACCTAGAAAATAAGAAAGAATAATAATAATACCAAGGCCATTGTGATAAAAAGTTAGAAAAAATGTTTCATATTCTTGATTTTAAATTTGCATATTTTGAAAATGGGTTCTCTCTTTCAAAAATGAAATAAAAATCTGATAATAGCAAATAAAAATTAGTTCTGTGTTATATTCTTAAAAAAAAAAAACAACCGAGGGGTGGCTAGGTGGTGCAGTGAATAGAGCAGCAGCCCTGGAGTCAGGAGGACCTGAGTTCCACTCTGGTCTCTGCAGTGGGAATGAGGTTTTGAAGATCTTCCCAGCCCCTTAATAGATTGGGGGCAGAGTTCAAAGACCTCCCCTACTTTGAAAGTAAACTCTGCCCCCTAATAGGCTGAATGTAATCACTTGGAGCCTGTGGTGGAGGAAATTTGCTGAAGGGTAGAGCAGAGCCCACAGGAAGCTTCTCTGCTGTGAATATAAACTCTGCCCCTTAGTAAGCTGAATGTAGTCACATGAGACTGTGGTGGGAGGAGTTTGCTGAAGGGAAGCACAGGCCACAGGAAGCTGGTAGTCATAGCTAGCAAGATGGTGGGGGAGAGAGGATGCTCAGGCAAAGAGTCAGATAGGCTCATGAGTAGATATTGATCTTGCTTTGGTTTGTGCGAAGGCTGAAGGATGCTGTGGCTTTCAGCATTATTATGGTTTCTTAATGTCTTTGGTATTATGATGCAATCAGCTTATTGGTTTGAGGATTCAGTTCTTTGGTGTTTAAATAAATGCTTCAGTTCTGTCCTCTATATGGAGAGTTTGGTATATGTTGTGATTTAATGTAGTGTGATATTTATAGTCACAGTCTTTATCATGATTGTGAGCACTGTAAATATTGCCTTGGTGCTACAGCCTCAGACATTTAACACTTTCTAGTCAAGTGACCTTGGGCAAATCACTTAACCCCAATTGCCCTGACTTCCCTCCTCCAGAAAGCAGAAAAGAAAAGATAAAACAAACCAAACAAAAGAAAAAAAGCAACTAAGATATGATCAATTAAAGTTGCCTTGAAATTAGTCACTTAATAAAATTTATTGAAAGTGATTGCATCTTCAAATTCATAAAAGATCCTAAAAACCTCATTCTCAAAGAATTAAAAAAAATCATGGAAGCCATAGATTCCAGTATTGTAAGGAAAACAAACTAAAATGTGCTTTGAACAAGGATTTCTTTCCCTTTAAAATTGCAGAGCATTAACAGAGAGAGAGAGAGACAGAGAGAGACAGAGAGAGAGAGAGAGAGAGAGAGAGAGAGAGAGAGAGATACAACATAGGCAATCATTCCTCTTTTCAAATATTATATGGAAGAAACAATCTCCTAACAACAGTTCTTTTATCATAGTGTAGATGGTCCAGGTGAATAACTGGAGACTACAGGGTATGCTTATAATAAGTAATGTCAAGTACTGGATGAGCATAATGTTGAAACCCGCTATTTCAGATAGTTTAGAGAATGAGGAAAACAACAGATTATTGCAACTAGATTTACAAGTAAATAAGTTCATATAGTTTGAAGGTGAAAATTTAAGTGTTATGTGTCCCCATCTTTTTTTTGTTGTTGTTGGTTTTTTGTTTTTCCTTTTTGGAGGGCAAAAGGGAGGACATTTGGGGTTGTGACGTGCCCAAGGTCACATGACAAATAAGTGTTAAGTGTCTGAGGCTTGATTTGAACTCAGGTCCTCCTGACTCCAGGGCTGGTGCTGTATTCACTGTACCACGTAGCCACCCCACTTCTCATGTTTTTGATAATCAAACAAAGTCTGAATTAGTCCATGCTATCTTCTATACTCATTACATTCTGAATGTCACTGAAAGGATAAAGGTGAAAAATGATGCTGGCATGATTAATCTTTAAGAGTTACCGTGCCACTTTGTATATTTATCCCCATCACTCTTGAATCTTTCTGTGCATGGTTTTCAATGCCTGTATCTATTTATTTTTAATACCTCTGCTCTAAATCTTGTCTTGCATTTGACAGTGACTTTTTAAACTACGAATATTTAATAAAATTCCACTGTGATGCCATTAAAATATGCTAAGTAAGGAAAAGCTAGAATAAAAAGACACTTTTAAAGGTTATGATCTCTTACAATTCTTAGCTGTGAATTTTCTTTAATTGAATTAATTATAGCACTGAAGTTTTTGATGAACAAACAAGATACTGACTGAACATTTGATGGAAAAAATATTTAACCTTTTAAGTATTTTTTGCATTGATTGGCAGATTTTTTTTTACTTCCCTACCACCAGTATTATATATTGATGGAAGATTATATAGAAGAAAACTAGGTTAACATGAATAAATAGAGGGAAGTGCATGATTGCAAAGAAAAAATAAAACAATATATTAAACAATTTGAGTGATTCAATTTTATTACTAATATCCAAAAAAATAAGATTACATAATTTTCATCATAAAAATTTTAGAGGATGAGTTTTATTATTTTACTTATATCACCAAATATATGATAGTAATTAAACACATTAAACTGTGAATAATTGTACCTTTTTAAAAGCAAAACTATTTTTGAATGTTTAAAATTTTCCCCTCAGTGGATTTATATCTAATTATAAAACCCCTAGTTGTTAAATAATACCTAGATTCGATGTCATCAGCCTCTGTGATAGGAAGTAAGTCAGTATCCCTAGAACTTTTCCCATGATATTGTCTGTTAGTAAAAATAAAGGATTACACTAAGTCACCATTTGGTGTGTGAATTTAATGCCCATGTTTTTGGTAGACATGTTTAAATACTTTCCTTTTTTATAGTGAAGTTAATAAATCAAACTTGATTTTTAAAGGATTAGGGAATTTTTAAAAATCCCTATTCACATAACCTAAAGTGGTTCAGTATGACAGTAATAAAGATAAAGAATTCAAAATAAAGCAGAGAAGGCAGAAAGAAAAATTACTCAGAACATTCATAAGTGTATCTTTAATGCTTTGGTTATAGAGAACACTGATAAAGAAGTAACTGCCACAAGTTAGGAACTAGCCTTTATCATCCCAAATGCCAAAGGAAAGCTAACTTATTCTAAATTCAAACTGAAGGACATATTCTGATGGCTAAATGACAAGGACGACAGTACCCAGAGATGGATGATCAAAATTAGCCTAATGCTTGACCTTTCAAGGATCATCATGCTTAGACCATAAATGATATTGTCAGAGTTGATAAAATGCTGAAGAATAACAACAAAAATCTTGTGAATATTCTAATACTTAATCTCAATATTTTAGCTAGATGTGTTAAGAATTATAAAGAGAAAAATGAAAGGATAGGTATTAATATCAGAGTTATTTTAAACCATTCACTAAGCTGAACTCATTTATTAGCTACATCACTATTATCGTACCACGTTTCAGGGTGCAGGTCAATACAGTTTTGGAACATTTTGGATAGAATTACATTTTTCACTTTGATATTACACTTGACAGTTACTTTATGAGTAATTTCAGTTATCATCATTAGTGTAATCCTTTATTTTTACTAACAGACAATATCATGGGAAAAGTTCTAGGGATAAAAAGAAATTAACTCTTTTTTGTGCTAATATACATGTATGTAAAATTAAATAACAAGTAATAAAATATAATAGAGTTTGGTGCAACTTGATTACACTAATAACTGCTAAAAAACAAAATAATATAGCAAATTAACAAATGATAAACAAACAGATAAAGGAATAAGTAAATAAATAAATGAAGATGAGTAAGCAAAGGAGAAAGAATCCAACCATAGATAGTTACTGTGGGGAAACAGAAAATTTGGGTTCATATTCAGAGGAACATAATGGAACTAAAAAGTCACTCCTTTTTCAGTGAGAAATGTCAAATGGTCCCAAGCACAAAAAAAATTCTTGGAAGAATTTTATAAACAGTTTAAACATCAAATAAGAGAGGTCAAGGAAAAGTTAGAAAAAATAAAACAATCTAAGAAAATCAAGAAAATTAAGTGGAAATAGAGAATCAAAAACTTAAGAAGAAAATAATTCCTTGAAAACTAGAAATGGGCAAATGGGAAGCTAACTGCATTCTAAGACACAAGAAATCATAAAACAAAATAAAAAGAATGGAGAAATGGAAGAGAAAGTGAAGCATCTCATCAGAAAAAACAACTCATCTGCAGAAGAGACTGAGGAGAAATAATAGAAGAATATCCATACTAACTGAAAATTATGATAAAATAATCTTGATACAATATTATAAGAAATTATTAAGAAAAATTGCACTGAAGTTCTAGAAGAAGGTAAAGTAGAAATCTAAAACAATCCACTGACCAATGTGTGAAAGAGATTCCAGGAGGAAAATTTACTGGAATATAATAGCTAAGTTTCAAAGTTCCCAGGTTAAAGAAGTGATATTGGTACCAATGAAAAAAAAATTAAAATCATAGAGCTAAAATAAGGACTACACAAGACTTAGCAGCTACTACTTTGAAGGATTGTAGGTCTTGTAATACTATATTCCATAGAGAAAAGTACCTGGGGTTACTACCAAGGATAACCTACCTAGCAAAATTAAGTATAATCCCAAATGGCAAAAAAGGACATCTAATAAACTTAAAGATGTTCAGGTTTGTTTGTTTATTTTTAACAAAATCCCCAGAACTTCACAGAATATTCAACATATAACATCAAGGAGAAATATAGGGTAAGTGTTCAAGATCAATTACAAGGACTCAATAAATTCAAATTGTTTACTTCATATATGTGAAAATATCAGCACTCTTTTGATTGCCATCATTAATTGGTAGCTTGAAGGAAAGGCTTAGATGGAGATAAGTATGATGCGGTGCTTCTAACAAAATAAATCCACTGTGTGGAGAGATAAAAAGGAGTAATTATCTCATGCAAATAAGGCACAAAAAGAAAAAATGGTACAGAAGAAGCTAGTAGTTCTGCAACCCTACTATTATCAGGAATGGATCAAAGAAGGACCATCATATATCCCTAGATAGGTATAGAAGTCTTATATATTCAGAAAGAAATAAGAGGGCAATGTCATAGAGTGGGGGGGGGGAGAAGATAAGGGAGAAACTTACAGGGGTGGGCAGTTTAAGGAATAGGAGTGCAAGGTAGCAGGTAGAAGTAAAGCAAAGGAATGAAGAGGTATAGGGTAAGCAGGGTGAGAAGGATAGTGGGGAAGAATAGAAGAAAAGAAAATGCATAATGAAAAATTGTAGTTTAGAATGTGAATGTGACAAATGTATTGATAAAACAGAAATGGATAGCAGATTAAAAAGTTGAATTCAACATATATCACCTGCAGGAAGCATTATGAAAAGGAGCAATACATACAAAGATAAAATAAAGAGCAGGAGTAGAATTAAGTAGGTAAAAAAGCAGGGAGAGTAATCATGATCTCAAAGTTAAAGTTAAAGTAGATTTAAACAAGAGTGAAATACAAAGAAATTACACTATGTGTCAGCAATATTATTCAATGTTATATTAGACCATTTAAAATACCTAGACAGCATAAAATGGCTGAGCATATACCTGCCAAAACAGGCACAGGAACAATAAGAACATATACATTATACATTTTTTTTTTT
>CM053580.1:182847276-182891141 GCA_028627135.1 Pseudochirops cupreus | reverse complement strand
CCTCCTGAATATCATATTCCAAGCCCTTCAATCCCTTAATGTAGGAGCTGCTAGATCTTGTGTTATCCTGATAGTATTTCCACAATACTCAAATTGTTTCTTCCTGACTGCCTGCATTGTTTTCTGCTTGACCTGGGAACTCTGGAATTTGGCTATAATATTCCTAGGAGTTTTCTTTTGGGGATCTTTTTAAAGAAGCAATTGGTGAATTCTTTCAATTTCTATTTTTCCCTCTGGTTCTAGAATATCAGGGCAATTTTGCTTGATAATTTCTTGAAAGATGGTGTCTATGCTCTTTTTTGATCATGGCTTTCAGGTAGTCCAATATTTTTTAAATTATCTCTCCTGCATCTATTTTCCAGGTCAGTGGTTTTTCCAATGAGATGTTTCATATTGCCATCTATTTTGTCATTTGTTTGGCGGTGTTTTATATTATCTTGATTTCTCATAAAGACATTAGATTCCATTTGCTCCAGTCTAATTTTGAAGGAGTTACTCTCTTCAGTGAGCTTTTGAAATTCCTTTTCCATGTGGCCAGTTCTGCTTTTTAAGGCATTCTTCTTCTCATTGGCTTTTTGTTCCTCCTTTGCCATTGGAGTTAATCTATTTTTTGAGGTGTTATTTTCTTCAGTCAGGTAATTGACTCACTTTTCTTGATTTTCTTGAATCATTTTCATTTCTCTTCCCAATTTTTCACCCACTTCTCTTACTTGGTATTTAAAACCCTTCTTGAGGTCCTCCATGGCCTGTAACCTGTTCATACTTTTCTTGGGAACTTTTGATGCAGAAGCTCTGACTACAGTGTCTTCCTCCAGTTCCATGCTTTGATCCTTTTTGTCTCCCAAAAGAATCTATGTTTGGATTGCATTTCCTCTGCTTGCTCATGTTGCCAGTCAATAACTTGGCTTTTGAACTCTTTGCCACAGTAGAACTCTGTGTTCACAATAGAGAGAGCTTTGTCCCCCCAAAATAGGGCACCCTCTCTGCAGCCCTCACAGGCTTTGGCACCTGACCACAGACCCCAAGACATCCACCCAAGACTGCCATACAGATGCAAGTAGGTCAAAGCAAGAGGGATTACCCTCTGATTGGTTGCATGGTCCCCCTACAATCTGCTGTCCAGGATCTCCTTAGGCAGCCACATTATGCAGCTGCCATACCTCTGCAGCTCATCACCCCAGTGGCAGGGGCTGGACCATGCTCTTCTGTCAACCCCTGTTCCAACAGAGTTCCACACTGACTTTTTACTTTCTCTTTTGCATTTATGGGTTGCGAAGTCTGTAAACCACCACAGCTTCTGGAGCTTCACTCTCCTGAAGTCTGCTCTGGCAACTGCTGGTTGGGGTTGCCCTGGGACCAAATCCATTTGGCTCATTCAGGGCTGGGCTTGGCTTCCAGCTAGGTGTGATAGACCATTCCTGCCAGCATGCCAGGCTACCTTCAGTGGGAAATTTGTTTCTCTCTGTCACTTTGTGCATTCTGTAGTTCTAAAATTTGTTTAGATTCATTTTTTACATGTATTAGAGGAGGCAGTATCTGAAGCTGTAGGGAAGTCCTGTTTCTACTCCACCATCTTGCTTCCACCCAGTAGCAACATATTTAACAGTGATCAAGAAGACCAACTAGAAAGAAGTTAGCATCTTCATTTTGTCCAGGATTATACAAGAAGACTAGAAAAATCCTTATAAAACCTAAAGAGAGATAAGGTCAAGGGATTCAGAAGTTAGTTGCAATCCTGATTAAGAAGGAGCTCTCAATGGAGCAGACCAGAGGGTAGTGATCACACAAACACCTATCAATGAGAACTGAAACCAATCATATATTGATCTTGTCTTGTTATAAGGGCAACATATGCAACTGGAAAAAATGTAGAAACTTTCTGAACATGTAGGGAGGTGAGAAAACTGGGACAGAATGGAGGTGGGACTTTTAGAAGGGTGTGTGCATTAGAAATTATAGGGTTGGGTAGAGTATGGGGAATTTTGAATGGATGTGTGAATTGATATTGGGTGTTTGGGAGGGAATTAGAGAGCTCTTGAATGGGTGGGTGAAGTGAGAGGTGGGAAGGTGGGGGAAAAATATGAGGCTACTGGGATGGGGTATAAAGAGTGGCTGAGAAAGAAAATAATGAGTAAAAAAACCAAGTAAATGATAATGAAATAATAAATAATGTAACTAAATAACAGAAAGTAAAATGGAAGGAAGGTCATAAATAGCAATTATAACTTAAATGTGATGTTCATAGCAGCTCTTATGATGGCAAAGAACAAGAAATTACAGGGATCTCTTTCAATTGGGAAATGGTTATACAAGTTGTGAGGTATGGTTGTGATGGGATACAAGTGTTCTTCAAGAAATAATGAGTTCTTGGGCCTTAAAAAGGTATGGAAAAATCTTTTATAAAATAATGAGTAAAACAAACAGAATCAAGAAAACATTGTCTACAGTAACAGCAATATTTTTTTGTTATGAATGACAGAATATCTGAGTCATTTTGACTATTATAAATACACAAATTACACATAAATGACATATAAAGAGAGAAGCTATCTACATCCAGATGAACTGATAAATAGAACTATGTATAAGATAATTTTACATACATATGTACATGCATACATACATACACACGTACACAAACACATATATACACACTCTGTAGTTCTTTCTCTAAATAAGGACAACATTTTTCTTCATGACATTTTGGAATTGTCTTGGATCATTGTATTGCTAAGAGGAGTTAAATCTTTCATAGTTGATCATTGCACAATTTTGCTATTACTATATACAGTAGTCTCCTGGTTCTGCTCACTTCATGCAGCATCAGTGTATGTATGTCTTTCTAAGTTTTTCTTAAATCTGCTTGCTCATCATTTCTTATACAATAATAGTACTGCATTACATTAATGTACCACAACTTGTTCACCCATTCCCTAACTGATGGGCATCCATATCCAATTATTCACCACCACATAAAAGAACTGTTACAAGTATTTTTGTATATGTGGATCCTTTTCCATTTTTCATGATTTCTTTGGGAAAAACTACAGATTTAGTAGTGGTATTGCTGGATCAAACTCTATGCAAAGTTTCATAGTTCTTTGAAAATAGTTCTAAATTGCTTTCCAGAATGGTTGGATCAGTTCACAACTCCACTCATAGTGCATTAGTGTTCCAATTTTCCTACATTTTCTCCTTTTCTGTCACATTAGCCAATCTGATAAAGGTGAAGTGATACCTCAGAGTTCTTTTAATTTATATTTCCCTAATCAATAGTGGTTTAGAGCATTTTTATATGAGTATAGATAGAAAAAGAGTTAAATGTTGGAGAAGATATGTGAAAACTGGAGCACTGTTGCATCATTGGTAAAGTTGTGAATTGATGAAACATTTCTGGAGAGCAGTTTGGAGCTATGCCCAAAAGACTATAAAACTATGTATAACCTTTGATCCAGCAATACCACTGCTAGGTATCTATAACAAAGAAAACATGAAAAACAGGGAAAAGAGCCACATGTACAAAAATAGAGCAGGTCTCTTTGTGGTGGCAAAGAATTGAAAATTGTGGGGATGCTAATCAGTTGGGGAATGTACGAACAAGTTGTGATATATGAATGTAAGAGAATACTGTTGTTCAACAAGAAATGATGAGCAGGTGGATGTCAGAAAAACCTGGAAAGACTTACTTGAACTCATGTTTCATGAAATGAGCATAACCAGGAGAACATTGTACACAGTAACATCAACAGCATGTTTATCAACTATGATAAACTTAACTCTTTTCAACAACACAATGATCTGAGACAGTTCCAAAAGACTCTTGTTGTTCATTGACTTCTATAGTTTTCATTAATAGGGCTAATTTGTACAGTGGCTTTCCTTTTGTGGTAAAATATACAGAGAAAAAAGAAAAGAAAAGAAGAGAAAGGGAAGGGAAGATGAAGCAATACATGGAAAGAGATAAGCATGTCCAGTGGGGGAAAATGGGTACTCTTTAGAATACTATTCTATTTTATTCAATATAGAAATTCAGAAATGCATATTCAAAACAAAACCTAAGCAGAAATTAGACTAAGATCAAGTTAAAGATCCAAATACATTGGTGATTTCATCAGTGGAGGAACAGCTTATAGATAACAACCTGGCTATACCTTAGTTAAAAACTGAAGAATTCTGTGTGTAACAGGGTTTTTTTTTTTAAGGTAAGGATTAGAGTTGGAGGACCTGGGCCTAACTCCCACCTCTGTGTGATCTTTGGAAAATTATTTAATATCCTTGGGTCTCAGTTCTTATAAAAGCCAAGATCTACACGCTATGTGCTATGTCACATTAGGTCCAAAAATATCATATGAGAAAAAAAAAAGAAAAAAACGAATAATTAGTATTTTAAAAACTGTCTTCCAAATTAATTCACATTTCATAAATCCTAAGAAGCAAGAATATTTCTTGCTTTTAAATAGAATTAAACAATTATAGTAACATCTTAGGTGACTCTTCAAATTTCGTTTCAAATCCTGTTTTAAAAGGCCAGCTGCTTTAAATTATTATGTTCTATTTCATAAAGGTTAAGTTAATTATAATTGTAAATTTGATATTGGTTAATTTAGTAATTATATAATTAACTATGTAATTATAAATTACGTAATTAAAATAATAACTCTCATGGCTATGAAAACAAATTGAAAATTGAAATTGGGGCTGTTAAATTGCGAACAGAAGAGATGAAGTTCTATGAAACAATGTTCATAATATCATATAAAATGAAGTTATGGGGAGAGGTGAATGATGAAACATTAAAGAATGAAGTGCTTTTTTTCAGATATGCTCACTGAAATTTTAAACAGGCCCTTGTATCTTGCCATCGATACTGAATTGACCTTATTTTACTCAAGATAAGTAAACCATTCCCAGTAATATGGTTCTTTACAGCTTACAAAATATCTTCTTACCAACAACCCTATGAAGTTGATGATTCAACTTATTTCATATGTAGCACATATGTTGCTCACAGAAGATACATAATTTATGTGTATGTTACACATCTATGTATATATGTATGTACACATGTATAATCTAGAATTTTGCCCACTCCTCTCCAAGGGAGACTGGGTGTACTTCTTGACTTCAGGAGGGCAAGAGAAGGGATTGTGAGAGACTGAGAGAGAAAAAAATAACATTGGAATTATTTATTTATGCCCCTCTAAATACTGCTGATCTAGGAGCATAAGCACTAAAGTTTGTATAAAAAAGAGTGCATAACTTTTGTAAAATAACAGCAAGATAAGATCTCAGGTAAGAAAAAGTGAAGTCATTATCTCCTTACAAGGAGACAATAGGAAATCAGCAACAGGTTAAAGTATTTTTAAATGCTTTTCAGTTTGTTGGTTTACAAATTTAATAAAAATTATGAAGTAATGTTTTAAGTCTTGCTCTCTTTCTTAATTGCAATCTAGTAAGTCTTCTTTCTCAAATTTTATTCTATGTCTATTCATTCTCTATATGCTATTTTCCCAAATGTATACACTAATGTACAACTAATTCAATCAACTGGTTATTTAAGAGCATGGCATGGTCTGGATAATAGATAGTTTAAATTCATTTAATTTCCCCAGCACTGGTTATTAGACTAATTTCTTTATGTAATCATGAAATCAAATTAGGAGAAGATATAAAATAAGTTCAAACTGCAAAGAATTGAAGCAGGTACAGTGTGGTCTATTGAATCAAATTCTCCATGTGGAAAAGAATGGAAAATGGAACAAGTTATTATTGACATATCTTTAAAAAGCTTAACTAGTGTAAAGCAAGTTGGTACAGTGATACCAAAACCTGTTAGAAATCGCCTTAAAAAGCAAACATAATTCTTTTTAAAATATATATATATATATTTATATTTTTTACGTAAATTAACTTTTGTTTATTTTTAGTTTTTCATCATGCATTTCCATGAGATTTTGAGTTACAAATTTTCTCCCCATCTTTTCCCTACCCACCACTCAAAAACAGCAATCCCATGTTTACCCCCTTCCCCAATCTGCTCTCTCCTATATCCTCCCCCATTATCCTTCTGACTTTCCGGTAGGGCAAGATGAATCTCCTTACCCCAGTGCCTGTATATCTTATTTCCCAGTTGCATGTAAATAATAATAATAATAATAATATTAATAATAATAATAAAAATATATATGTGTGAATATATATATATATGCACACATACACACACATTTATATTCCCTTCACCTATCCTTATACTGAGAAAAGTTTTGGAAGTTACAATTATCATTTTTTCCATATTGGCATGTAAACAGGTCAACTTTGATAAAGTCCTTATGCTTTCTTTTCCATGTTTACCTTCTCATGCTTCTTGTATTTAAATGTCATTTTTTATATTTTTTGGTTTTGGAGGAGCAATTGGGGCGAAGTGACTTGCCCAGGGTCACATGGCTAGTAAGGGATAAGTGTCTGAGGTCAGATTTGAATTCAGATCCTCCTGACTCCAGGGCCAGTGCTCTATTCACTGCACCATGTAGCTGCCCCTGAATGTCAGATTTTCTATTCAGTTTTGGTTTTTTCCTTAAGAATGCTTGAAAGTCCTCCAACTCATTGAATGAACATATTTTCCCCTAAAACATTATACTCAGTTTTGCTGGGTAGGTGATTCTTGGTTTTAATCCTAGCTCCCTTGATCTCTGGAATATCACGTTCCAGGCCCTTTGATCCCTTGATGTAGAAGCTACCAGATCCTGGGTTATCCTGATTGTGTTTCCACAGTATTCAAATTGTTTCTTCTTGGAAGCTTATAATATTTTCTCCTTGATCTGGGAACTCCAGAAAATGGCTATAACATTGCTAAGCGTTTTCTTTTTGGGATCTTTTTCAACAAATGAGTTCTTTCAAGTTCTATTTTGCCCTCTGGTTCTAAAATGTCAGGGCAATTTTCCTTGAGAATTTCTTGAAGGATGATTTTTAGGTTTCTTTTCTGATCATGGCTTTCAGGTACTTCAATAATTTTTAAATTGTCTCTCCTGGATCTATTTTCCAGGTCAGTGGTTTTTTTCAATGAGATATTTCACATTGCTTTCTATTTTTTCATTTGTTTGGATCTGTTTAATAGTATCTTGATTTATCATAAAGTCATTTGCTTCCATTTGCTCCAGCCTAATTCTGAAGCAATTATTCTCCTCAGTGAGCTTTTGAGATTCTTTTTCCATCTGGCAAATTCAACTTTTTAAGACATTCTTCTCTTCATTGGCTTTTTGAGCCTCTTTTGCCATTTAAGTTAATCTATTTTTTAAGGTGTTATTTCCTTCCTTCAGGTTGTTGATTCTAGTTTCATGATTTTCTTGCATCATTCTCATTTCTCTTCCTAATTTTTCCTCCACTTCTCTTATTTGGTTTTCAAAATCCTTTTTAATCTCCTGTATGGCCTGTAACCAGTTTATATTTTTCTTGGAAGCTTTTAGTGCAGGAATTCTGACTGTTTTGTTTCCCTCCTTAATGCATGCTTTGATCCTTTTTGTTCCCAGTAAAGGATCTATACTTGCGTTGCTGTGTTTACTTTTCTTCCTTTGCCTACTCATGTTGCCAGCCAATTACTTGACTTTTTAGCTCTGTGGAACTCTACTTCCAGAGGGGAGGGCTTTGTCCCAAATCACTGGGGTTTTCACAGCTCCAAGAGCTATTAGGAGACTGCCATTTCTGCAGCCCCCACCAGCTTTGGCTCAGTGGTCATATCGTACCTCAGGATCATCACCCAAGACCACAATCCTGATCCAGGCAAGTTGAGGCAAGAGCACTTAGCCTCTGTATGGTCACTTGGCCCCCCTGAAATCAGCAGGCCAAGAGCTCTGAAGCAGCCACATGGAGGTAGCTGCAGGGCTGCTGCTTCTGCTGCTTTCTTTCCCTGGGCGCAGTCTGCCAGACCTGCTTCTCTCCCCAAAATTTAGGTGAGTTCCACTGACCTTTCACTTTGTCCATGGTTTTTATGGGTTGATAATTCTGGAATCTGCCACAGCTGGTGGTGATCTACTCTCTCAAATGCTCCAGCTGCAGCTTGTCCTGGCCACCCTGGGGCTAAAGCCAGGCTGCCTTCAGTGGTAGCTTTGTTTCTCTGTACTTCTGTGGTTTCTGGAGCTCTAAAATTTGTTTAGAGTCATATTTTATAGGTATTTGAGGTGGTTTTGGGTGGGAGCTCAAGGAGTTCTCCTGCTTCTATACTGCCCTCTTGACTCTGTCCCAAACATGAGTCCCTTTGATAACATGAAAGATACTTTTAGCCAAAGGCAATAAAAATTTAAATTAATATATAACTATAGCACAATGATGGAATATACCTCGGAAAACAACATGCCTTATAAAACAGTTATCAGTATAGAAAACAAGAACAAATACACACAGAATGTTTGTGATAAGCTTTCACCGATTTATTCTATCCTTAGAACATACTGAATGAAGCATGAATTGTTATATGTCTCTCTTGGCAAACTTCTATCTATACTGGGTCAAAGAGGTTGGTCAGGTTTTTGCTTCTCATTTTTTCAGCAGGCTACAAAACTGGTATAGATTCTGGATCCTTGATCTCTAGTGGATCCCATTCCATTCTTTTGAAACTAACAAAGTTTTAACTTTCTCTATGCAACAATAATGCATTATTCCCAACACCTATGGTATTTATGAATATGCTGGTACAGTTGTGAATCACAAAATGTTGCAAACTCTCCACATGGAGTGCAGAACCAAAGCCTTTATTCAAATACTAGAAAACTTCATCCCAGAACCAGAAAGCCAAAGTCATTACAATACTCATGAAGTTGATATACATGGCTAATGCAGTGAACACCCACATTCCCAAGCCTTCACAATAGAACAGGCTCCCTCAAGCAGGGATCCTTCTCTCATTCATGGTAGCTCCTCAGACTGGTTCTTGGAAGTTCTTGGCAAAAGTTGCAGAAGGAGGGTCTCAGCCAAAATCTCCCAGAAGGAGGGTTTAGGCAAAAAATTGCAGCCTCCAGGTGCTCACTGACAGAAAATCTGACTGTCCTGCTGGTTCTCTTCCTTATATACAGTATAACTTCTCCCCATTCTGCCCCTTACTGTTACACCAGCAATGTCCTCCTAAGGTGTTAACTACTTCTGTGTTAATTAAATAGCTTAAACAAGGTGTTAATTTGAAAGAAGGTGCTAAGTGCTTGCTTACTTGCCAATGCAAGGGGAAATGGAATATCTTCAGATTCCATTAATGTTAGACTCCAATAGGAACCAAAAGAAGAATAGGCAAAGAAAAGAAGCCCTATATTAATGAGGCTCATTTCATTCTCAAGTAGTGATAACTCTAGACCTCTTACCTCTCAGAGGTTTAAAACTGTGTCATACTTGTCATTTTTATTATATTAGCTTGATCTAGCCACAAACAACTTTGAGGTACTACATCTCACAAGTCAGATTGGCTAAGATAACACAACAGGAAAATGACAAATGCTGGAAAGTATGTGGAAAAATTGGAACACTAATGCTTGTTGGTGGAGTTGTGAACTGATACAACCATTCTGGAGAGTAATCTGGAACTATGCCCAAAGGGCTATAAATAATTGCATACCTTTTCACCCAGTAATACCACTTCTGGGGTTGTGTCCCAAAGAGATCATAAAAGTGGGAGGAAACCTATATATAAAAAATATTTATTGCAGCTCTCTTTGTGGTGGCAAAAAACTGGAAATTAAGGGGATTCCCATCAATTGGGAAATGGCTAAACAAGTTGTGGTATATGAATGTAATGGAATACTATTGTGCTATAAGAAATGGGGAGGAGACAGTCTTCATATTCACCTGGAGAGGCTTATACAAACAGATGCTAAGTGAGAAGAGCAGAACTAGGAAAAATTTGTACACAATCACAGACACATTGTATGTGTTACAACCAACTTTGATAAACTGGACTCTTCTCAGAAATGCACAAGTATAAGACAACTCTACAAGTCTCAGGATGAAAGGAGATGTCACATTCAGAGAAAGATCTAGAAAGAACAAAGTTTAGATGGAGACTGAAGCAATCTACATACTAGCGTTCTCTTTCATGTTTGGTTTTCTTTCTTTTTCCCATTGTTCACTACATTGGTTACAACCCTTCTATACAACCAGACTATTGTACAGTTTGAAAGCATTTGCAGATCCTGTACTTGATTGCACGCCACCATGGGTGGGGGGGAAGGGAGGAGAGAAAATTCGAAACTCAAGGGATTGTGGAACTGAATCTTGTAAACTAAAAGTAAGTAAATAAGTCAATTTTTTAAAAAAAGAAAAAAATAGGTGATTAGTATCAAAGAACTAAGTTGCCACTATGGTCTCTTCTAACAAGAAATCATGAATGACTTTGAGCAGAATGTGACAAACACCTTGTAGGAGGAGATTCCGTATTTTACTCTATCAAGTAAACACTCTTAAAAAAAAATTACCAAGTCATAAATACAGTGAGATCTTGTACCCTCTACACCTTTTAGTCAATTATGTGTTTGTGAATATGTAGTGAATTGAGAAAATTTGTGTTAGCCAGGTATTTATTAAATGCCTATGATGTGCCAGGCACTGTACTAAACACTAAGGATCCAAAAAAAGTTAAAAAAAAAACCAACATTCCTATTCCCAAGGAGTTCACAGTCTAGTGAGGGAAACACCATGTAAAAACTACCTATAACAAAAGATAAATAGAGAATAAATTGAGAAAAATCAATAGAAGGAAGACAATACTCTCATGGGGGATCAAGAAAGGCTCCTTGTAGAGAATAATATTTTAGCTGGGATTTGAAAGGATCTGGAGAAGAGGGGAGAAGTTGAGGGGGGAGATAATTATAGGCATGGGGAATACTCAGTAGAAATGGTTGGTTGGTTGTTGTCCTTTGCTCTCAAAGATGACAAAAATGACATCACTATGTTAAAGTCAAGTTTTAATGTGTCCAACTGTGACTGATCAGACCAATATGAGCTCAGAATGCTCTTCCACAGGTTGGGCACAAATAATCCTTGTGAACATTTGGGGTGGATACTCCAAATTGTGCATCCTTTTGTGTATCTTGCCTTTCCTTTGAGCTGTTACAATTCTGCTTTGCTCACAGAGCACAGCTCCTTCTCTAATTTGGGCACACCATATTGAATGGTCCTGTGCTAAGTGTCTCCTATGTCACTCAATCAATTCCAAATTTCTTAAGACAGACCTTGAGAGTATTCTTGTATTACTTCTTCTGACCTCCATGTGAATGCTTGCCCTGTGTGAGTTCTCCATAAAATAGGCATTTTGGCAAGAGTACATTTTGCATTCAAACAGCGTGGTCAGCCCATTGGAGTTGTGCTCTTTGAAATAGAGTTTGAATGCTTGTAAGTTTAGTTCTATTAAGGAACTCAGTGTCTGGTACCTTATCCCGACAGGTGATCTTCAGAATACTCCTAAGACAATTCAAATGGAAGCAATTCAATATCCTGGCATGGCACTGGTAGACTCTCCAGGTTTCAGAGGCATACAATGAGGTCAGAAAAACAGCTCTGTAGACCTTCAGTTTGGTATTCAGACTCAGTAGAAATACACATAGACTGAAGATCAAATATCTTGTGATGGGAGTATCAAAGAAAACAAGAAGTTTTCTCTTGTCCCCTTTTATATATTTTCGTTAAAGATAACCTCTGTATAAAGATATGTCTTAAATAATTCACTTTATGATTTTGTAAGGACGAGGAAGTGAACATGTGGCAGTTATTGAAGAATGACTTTCTTTTGCAAAATAATATATGCAAGCATATTACCTTGCTTTTCCCCTTCTAATGCTTTCCTGAAGTTGCATTAAATACTTTCCTTAAAAGTGTTATATTCAAAAGAATTTTTTCCATATCTATTTCCAACTGAAAAAACCTTTCTGATCTGAAAAGTGCTTTCCAAATTTCTCAGGGATTTATCATTTTATTGCAACACATTATGCTACATAATTTCATATGCTGAAAGTCTTTAAGGAAAGAAGGACTTTAATATGTCTATAACCTTAGAAAATTATAGTATTGAATATGAATACAGAAATTTCAAGCAATTAGTTAGGTCAGGTTATACGTAGGAAAATTGAATCTTTGTTTCTAACTCTGGAATGGATTCAAGGGATTTAGATCCTTCACACATCTTGTCAGAAAATAATGACATGTAATGCCTCATAAATTATAAAACAAGCATTGGTTTTATAGTGACATGAATTTTGAAAAGCTTATGTCACTTGTAAGCTGTCAAGGATAACCCTCTATAATCTCCTGCTGATGAAAAATGAGTTGTTTTTCTTGTATTATCTCAGGTCAATTTTGAGTTTAGTGAACTACAGTTGTAGTTCCTTTTCTCTCATCCCCCTCATTCCTGATTCACAATGAACATACTTAACCATTAATAATACAAAGAAAAAAACTTAATCCATCTGCTCTGAAACAGAATGATATTTTCACAAGTCTATTCATCTTTTGATTTTCTTTTCAGTATTTCAATAATGGAATTCAAATAAAGAGGAACATAGAATAGGTAAATTAAAAAATAGGTAAAATAAAAAAAAACAAAACCCTGAAATATTTTTTAGTTGCCTTGTAGATATTATAAAACTTTACTTTATAACGATATAGTCTACAAGTGCCTATCTGTGTACTTCCCACCATGATTATCAGTTAATGTCCATTAGTCATCCAAACTTGTCTTTTAGACACAACATTTATGCAGATATTATAGTAGGAAAAAGTGGTACAGAACATCTCTCCAAAAATTTATGGCCCAGCCTGTCATTAATTCAAAGAGTCCAAGGAAAAGTTGACTTAAATCTCAAGAGCACATATGGCAAAGGATAACTCCATTCATGTAAATTCCTTTGCTCTCGTCTGGAAGGTATTCCTCTTATTATGGCATATCTTTTCTTCTGAATTCTTTGTAGATTCTTGAATTCACTTTTGTAATGTCATTCAGTTATTCCTTTCCTCCAAAGATAGACTGACAACAAGTATTCCAGGAATGTTTCTAGGATAGGAATCAGAGAAAATTTGAAGTTCACAATTTTCTCCGCTAATCAAGGGACAGGAGGGTAAAGATAAAGTTGCTCAAAATTCTCAGGTAATTAAATAGATCCCAATTTTATACAAACTACCCAGATTATGATCAAGTCCCTCACCTAGCTGCAACAGACTACCTGTCAATACCAGTCCCATTTATCCAACAATGACAAAGACTTTGCACATTTGGTCTAAAATGTCAGATAAATGAATTAAAAAATATCCTCACCTGATATTGAAGTTACAGTTCTAAAACTAGTACCGTCCTATTTCAAGTTCAGTATTTTACATGTTAATCATTGAACATTCAATAAAGGAGAAGGTTAATCATGTCTTTTCAGTCATTTATCAGAGAATTATCTGGGTATAGTGACTCTAGTGATCTTGGGCACTGTGCAGAGGCCATAGGACTTGGGCTTTTCACTGGCCCTAGGCCAAGAAGCTGTCTCACAGAAGCTAAGGCCAAATACCTTTCATTGGTGGAGTAACCTTCACTAGGGAAGCAGCTAGAGTAGGGGTGGGGAGCCCCTGGCCTTGAGGTCATATGTGGCCCTTTAGGTCCTCAAATGTGACTCTTTGACTGAGTCCAAATTTTTTAAACAAATTCTTTTATTAAGGGAATTTGTTCTGTGGCATTTGGATTTAGTCAAAGGACTGCACTTGAAGATCTAGAAGGTCACATGTGGCCTCCAAGTCACAGATCCTTCTCCACAGTGCCAGAGAAATTGGGAATGAAGGATGTTCTGTGGGAGTTAAATGTGAAGAAGCTTTTTTAGGCTAAGAGAAGCTATATCAGCTGGTGTCATATCACAGGTTTAGGTATGAGATGCAGCATTTTATCACTTATTTTAAATAGTGTTGGAGTGATTTGATTGATTTATGTGATTGAACACCAACTCTAATAAAAGATTTCCTTACATATGCAATGTCTAGCATTGTTCATACTTAGATTTAGTTTTATTTGTCTTTTTTTTAAACTTCTGAATTGTGTTGAATAAAAATGATTTGAAAAGAAAACAGTTAATAGGGAATACAGTTTCATATGAAATTATTCATGGTTCTAACCCATTTGGTCATAATTGCTATGGATACTTATGATTGTGAACAGAAAGATATAACTTTTTATAAACCGAATTTGAAAGAAAAAGACATTTATTTATCACTTGGAATAGTGATAGTGTAGACAATTGGATAAGATATAGACAGATTTAATAGAATAATGTCATAGATTAGAAGGTCACTATGCTAATAGATGAACAGTACTTAAAATGTTGATGAAATTTTAATGCATCTTGGGATATAGAGTGAATATTCATATCTCATAAGGAACTCATCTAATCTCCATCTAATAACATACCATTCTAATTATTCAGTTAGTTTCGAATTAACATGTTTACCAAGGATATGCATTTTAATTTCATCTAAATTCATCTTAATTTGGTTCCAAATTATGAATGATTTTTATTTATGCAGTGGTACCCATTTTAACTCTCATGGAATCACAATCACTGTTTGTGATAACTTATATTAAAGCATAATTTCTGGCTTGAACTAAAGTTTTCACAGTTCTGTTAGTCTGCATGACTGTAAGAAAGCTTGCACCTTAATATTAAGTGAGAAACAAAATCAATAGTGATTTAGGAAATAAGGCTGCTGCTTTAAGAGTAAGTTTCTAGAAGAAATAAATTATGTCTGCTACTTGCACTGTGACCATAATGTCACTGAACATAATATAAATAACTATTTGCTGAGTGAATGAGAAATATACTTTTGAGAAAAAAAATAATTCTCCCTAATAAAGAAAAAAATATATAATACCTGAAACCACATAGCTTTAAGACTTCAAAAATTGATGTTGTAAACTGTGAAAAGATTTAAATTTTAGGAAATAGAATTAGTAATTGTTATGCTAGGAAAAAGATTTTGAAGGCTTATGGATCTGAAAAGTGACCAGTCATTAAAATTATCTCTAAGTCATCTAGGAATCTTGGATAAATAAAATAGTATGCCATTATTCATTTAAATTCATTCATCTCTTCAATACTATATGTCCAACTTGGAAATTTGTCCTCACAAAAAAATATCTAGGACCATTTTATATTTTTTAAATTTCATTTTTATTTTTTATATTAACTTTTGTTTATTTTTAGTTTACATCATGCATTTTCATGAGATTTTGAGTTACAAATTTTCTCCCCATCTTTCCCCTACCCACCACCCCAAAACAGTGATCCCACTTTATACCCCCTCCCCCAATCTGCTTTGTCCTATATCCTCCCCCATTACCCCTCTGACTTTCCAGTAGGGCAAGATGGATCTCCTTACCCCAGTGCCTGTATATCTTAATTCCCAGTTGTATGTAAACAATAATAAAAAATGTTAAATATATACATATATTTAACGTTTGATTACAAACTTTTAAGTTTTAGATTCTTTTCCTTCCTCCCTCATCATTCGTTCCCAATGGTAAGACAAGCAATTCAGTACAGGCTGCACATATGTAGTTACCCAAAACATCTCCACAATGAACATATTGTGAAAGACTGACTATATTTCCCTCAGTCTTATCTGGACCTCCCCCCCCCTGCCCCTGCCCCCAGCCTGTTCTATTCTCTACTTTGTGTTGAGTAGGTGATTCTTGGTTTTAATTCTAGCTCCCTTGATCTTTGAAATATCATATTCCAGGCTCTTTGATCCCTTAATGTAGAAGCAGCTAGATCCTGTGCTTTCCTGATTGTGTTTCCACAGTATTCAAATTGTTTATTCTTGGCAGCTTGTAATATTTTCTCCTTGATCTGGGAACTCCAGAACTGGGTTATAATATTTCTAGAAATTTTCTTCTGGGGATCATTTTCAAGAGGTGATTGGTGAATTCTTTCAAGTTCTGTTTTGCCCTCTGGTTTTAAAATATCAGGGCAACTTTCCTTGAGAATTTCTTGAAGGATGCTTTCTAGGTTTTTTTTTTTTATCATGGCTTTCAGGTAGTCCAATAATTTTTAAATTTTTTCTTTTGGATTGATTTTCTAGGTCAGTGTTTTTTTTTTCCACTTAGATATTTCACATTGCCTTCTGTTTTGTTTTTTTTTTTCATTTGTTTGGATCTGTTCAATAGTATCTTGATTTCTCATAAAGTCATTTGCTTCCATTTGCTCCACTAATTCTGAAGGAATTATTCTCCTCAGTGAGCTTTTGAGATTCTTTTTCCATCTGGCAAATTCAACTTTTTAAGACATTTTTCTCCTCATTGGCTTTTTGGGCCTCTTCTGCCATTTGAGTTAATCCATTTTTAGGGTGTTATTTTCTGGAGCAGAGTCAAGATGGTGGCTTAGAAACAGGTGGTGTTATTTTCTTCAATCAGGTTGTTGACTATCTTCTCATGATTTTCTTGCATCATTCTTATTTCTCTTCCTAATTTTTCCTCCACTTCCCTTATTTGGTTTTCAAAATCCTTCTTAAGCTCCTCTATGGCCTGTAACAAGTTTACATTTTTCTTGGAAGCTTTTGGTGGAGGAGTTCTGACTGTGCTGTCTTCCTCCTGTTCCATGCTTTCATCCTTTTTGTCCCCAAAAAAGGCATCTAAAGTTGGATTACTGAGTTTTGTTTGCTTCCTTTGCCTGCTTATGTTGCCAGTTAATTAACTTGATTTTTGAGCCACTGTAGACCTCTGCTTCCTTGGGGGAGAGCTTTGTTCCAAATTGCTGGGGTTTTCACAGCTGCTGGAGCTATTCGGAGGCAGCCATCTCTGCAGCCCCACCAGCTTTGGCTCACTTGTCAGACACCTCAGGACCACCATCCAAGACCACAATCCCCATCCAGGCAGGTTAAGGCAAGAACACCTAGCCTCTGAATGATTGCTTGGCCCCCCTGCCATCTGCAGGCCACAAGCTCTGAAGAAACCATGTGGAGGTGGCTGCAGGGGCTGCTTCCACTACTTTCTTGCCCTTGAAGCCAGTGGCCCAACCCACTTCTCTCCCCCAAATTTAGCCGGGTTCCACTGACCTTTCACTTTGTCCTTGGCTCTTGTGGGTTGATAATTCTGGAAACTGCCACAGCTGCCAGTGATCTACTCTCTTGAATGCTCCAGCCATGGCTTGTCCTGACTGCCTTGGGGCTAAGCCATGGTTTCAGGCCTGGCTGGTTTCGCCTCCCAGCACTCTGCGATGATCCCTTCCTGTCTGCCTGCTGGGCTACCTTCAGTGGAAGCCTTGTTTCTCTGTACTTTTGTGGGTTCTGGAGCTCTAAAATTTATTTAGAGTAATATTTTATAGGTATTTGAGGTGGTTATGGGGGGAATTGAGGAATTCTCCTGCTTCTACCCTGCCATCTTGACTCTGCCCCTATAGAAATAGATTTAGATGACACAGAAACTTGTTCAGTTATTTCAGTTGCTTCCAATTTTTTATCATACCCTTTTGGATTTTCTTGGCAAAGATACTGGAATGGTTTGACACTTAAGGAAACTGAGGTAATCAAATTTAAATTGATTTGTCCAGAGTCACACAGTAATTATCTGGAGCCAGATTTTAACTCAAGAAAATGAGTTATCCTGATTCCAAACCTGGCACTCTATCCATTTTGCCACCTAGATGCCCCCATCAAAATATAGTTCTCCTGCTTCTATGCTGCCATTTTGCCTCTGCCCCCCCCATTTTTCATTTTTTTAAAATCAAATAGTTTTTTTTAATGTTCTATATAATGTTATATATGGAACATTTTCTTCAATTGTCATTCATAATTGGAAGTCATTTATCAACTTTGCAGTTAATTAACAATGTTTTACTCTGATTGGTCCTTAAGATATTATAAGGAAGGCATCTAACCTCTGTCTCCTGTCATTAAACAAATAAACAAACTTAAATTGAATATCTGCTTCTATGTGGTTTATAGTCCACCAGTCAATAGGCATTTATTAAACACTTAATATGTACCCAATATTTTGCTAAGCATTGGGGTTACAAAAAACCTATTCTCTTGCCTCAAGTAGCTCACACTTTAATTGGGGAAGCAACAAAAAAGAAACATATCCATACAAATACACTGTATGGATTACATTCAAATTAACCACATAAGGAGAGCACTATCATTGAGGTGGATTTATAAAGGTTTCTTGTAAAAGATATTATTTGATCTGAATTTCGAAGGAGGCCAAAGAAGCTCAGAAAAAAAGTTGGAGAGGGAGAAAATTCCAGGTAAGAGTCATACTTCATGGAAATCCACTACTGGAAAATCAACGGTTATGTGTGAGAGATAGTCAGTAGAACATCACCATTAAATTAAGATTATGTGAAGTGTAGTAAGATGTAAGAAGATTGGAAATATATGAAGAGGCCTGGAAAGGAAGAATTATGTATTTGAGGTGGCATGGCATGATCACATGTGCTTTAAAAAGATCATTTTAATAAATGAGTTGAGGAGAGACTTTAAAGGGGGGAGAACTTAGGCAAAGTGACCAATAAAAGACTATTGCATTGGTCCAGGTGTGATGATATTAAGGTCTGAACCAGGGTCAGAAGAGAGAAAAGGCTGTACACATAATTCACACCTTACTGTAAAGGTTAAATGTCCATGCATTTTTGCGAAGGTTAAATTGAAAGAACTCATCAGCAGATGGGATAAAATTTGGTTTCTAGCCTAAGTATCTAGTAAGATGACTATGTTCTTGACAGTAATGAAAAAGTTGAGAAGAGACAAGCCTTGGACGGGGGCATGTGTAGGAAGATGATAACCTGAGACCATACTATATTATTATATGCTGGAATTTGGGAGATAGAAGGTCATTCAAATGTTGACTCTCTTGAGATAGCAATGTTTAATTCTACAATTTGCCTACAACTTTCTTCTCCTGAATTATAGTCTTTAATGCTTCGATTTTTGTGAAGTCAACAATACCTTAAACCAGTAACTCATTAGATTCCAGACTGCATGGCATACGTTTAGCTTTCTGAAACTAGAAAAATGAATAATCATGATCCATGATAGGAGGATTGCAAGGAATCTTATAAATTCACCTTCGCTAGCTTTCAGTGCCACCTTCACCTTAGAAAGTTCAGAATGTTATCATAATGTGTTAAGGAAATGTCAAACTAACTAAATATGTAATTACTACTACACTAGAAGACAGAACAAAGGTAGTAAAGGAAGTGATTCATCAGAGTTCTCCAGTTATCTTTAAATAATGAGTGTAAACAAATTACAGAGTGGCGAAACTCACATAAAGATGTAGTGAGACAATTTTCCAGGCCAAAATAACTTAAAAAGTCTTCAGGAAAGGTCTGTTGCACCAGGGTGAGAAAGGAGTGAAGTTCAGTGGAGCCTGCACCAATACAAATTCGGTCTCCCGAAAAGCAGGAGCGGGCTTTGGGAATGACTGAATCATCATCAGCAGCAGCAGTGGTTGCTTCTGGAGTTCCCAGTTCACACATGGTAAGGGGGTCAAACAACCAATCATAAAGATATTAGAGGGGTCTCTTTGGTAGCACTGTGGACAGAACTCTGTTGTTTTGTCTATACTCAGATCTACATAATAGACATGGGTGGCAGTCCAAGGGCAAGGAGAATATTAGCAAAGAAGAGCTTGTTCCCCCATGGCAGGAGGGCCCTCCTTACAGTTCCAGGTCTGAAAAGAATGTTTTGGTCACTCACAGAGAAGAGCAGGGTCCAGCAGATCAATAAACACCACCTCTCCTTAGATCATGTGTCCATGAAAGAACTGAAAACAGTTACACAAAAACCCCTGAAGCTTGGAACAGTGCTTACTCCACCCAGAAAGCAAAGTCCTACTATAAATAGTTAGACGTCAAGAAATAGGCTGGAGAAAATGAGCAAAAAAAAGGGGGAAAAGGCCATAGCAAATTACTGTGGTGACAAGGAAGAAGAAAAACACAGTTAGCAGGTGATCACAAAGTCATAGCTTCTACATCCCAAGACACTAAGAAAAATAAGAATTGGTCTCAGGCCATGAAAGAGCTCAAAAGGGATTTGGAAAATCAAATAAAACAGGTAGAGAAAAATTCGAAAACAGAAATGAGGGTGGTGCAAACATCATTAAAAATAAAGTCAATAGCTTAGTAAAGGTGACACATGAAAAATACTGAATAAAATAACAACTTAAAAAATAGACTAAACCAAATGGCAAAAGAGGCACAAAAAGCCAGAGAGGAGAAGAAATGCCTTAAAAAGCAGAATTGGTCAAATAAAAAAAAAATCAGTGAAGAAAAAGAAAAAAAACTCCCCTTAAAAAGTAGAATTGGTCAAATGGAAAATAAGGTACAAAATCTCATTGAAGAAAAGAATTCCTTAAAAATTAGAATGGAGCCAATGAAAGCTAATACATTTATGAGAAATCAGGGAACCAAACAAAACTGAAAGAATGAAAAAAAGAAGACAATGTGAAATATCTTACTGGAAAAACAGCTGACCTGTAAAATAGATCCAAGAGAGATAACTTTAAAAATTTATTGGACTACCTGAAAACTATGATGAAAAAAAGAGACTAACTGTCATTTTCCAAGAAATTATCAAGGAAAGCTGCACTGAGATTCTAAAACCAGAGGGTAAAACAGAAATTAAGAGAATCTGCTAATGACCTCCTGAAAGAGATCCCAAAATGAAAACTCTCAGGAATATTATAGCCAAATTCTAGAACATCCATGTCAGAAGGAAAATATTACAAATACCCGTAGAGAAACAATTCAAGTATCATGGAACCACAGTCAGGAAAACACAAGATGCAGCAGCTTCTACATTAAGAATCAGGGTGCTTGGAATATGATACTTCAGAGGGAAAAGGAGCTGGGATTAGAACCAAGAATCACCTACCCAGCGAAATTGAGTATAATCTTTTAGTTGAAAAAAGGACATTCAGTGAGATAGAGGACTTTCAAGCATTTTTGATGAAAATGTTATGCTGAATAGAAAATTTGACTTTCAAATACAAGAAGCATAAAAAGATAGACAGGAAAGGGAAATTATAAAGGACTCATACAGTTAACCTGTTTATAATCCCACATGGGAAGATGATATGTGTAATTCACAAGAACTTTCTCATGATTAGGACAGTTAGAAGGAAGACATATATAGACAAAGTACACAAGTTTGAGTTGAATATTAATGAGTAATATCTAAAAAAATAAATTAAAGGGTGAGAGCACTGGGAGAAAGGGAAAGGCAGAGGCATAATGTGGTAAATTATCTCACACAGAAGGGGAAAGACAGAGCTTTTATGGTGGAGTTGAAGGAGGGGAGGGGAGTGGGAGTGAGCGAACCTTATTCTCAAATTTGCCCAGAGAAGGAATAACGTACACGGTCAGTTGGGCATAGAAATCCATATTACCTTATTTGAAAAATAAAGCCATAAGAGAAAGGTGGGGTGATAGAAGGAAAAGCAGATTGGGGGAGGGAGTAGTCATAAGCAAAACATTTTTTAGGTGGGATAAAATGATAGGAGAGTAAGAATAGACTAAATAGGGGAGGAACTGAATGGAGGGAGCTACTGTTAGTAGTGATTCTTTAAAAAAAATGAAGGAAGTTTCTGTGATAAAGGCTTCATTTCTCATACATGTAGAGAACTGAGTCAAACTGATAAAAATAAGAGCAATTTCCCAATTGATAAATGATCAAAAGATATGATGTTTTTTTCAGAAGAGGTAATCAATGTTATCTATACCCCTATGGAAAAAAAACATTCTAACTCACTATTGATTGGAGGAATGCAAATTAAAATGATTTTGAGCTACTATTTCATCCCTATTACATTGTCTAATCAGATAGAAAAGGAAAATGACAAAATTTAGAGGGGATGCAGGGGAAATGAGGCATTAACGCACTGTTGGTGGAATTATGAACTTATTTAACCATTCTGTAGAGCAATTTGGAACCACACCCTAAAGGCTGTAAAACCAAGCATGCACTTTGACCTAGCAATACCATCACTAGGGTTGTATCACAATAGAGAGAAACAAACAAACAAACAGACACCAATACCAGAAGATAGTCACTCTAAGTAGGAAGTGGATTTGAAAATAGAACCCCTGGAAACAAAAAAAGAAAAAAAGACCAAATCATGTAGTGAAATAGACCCTGAGAACTGAATACAGCAGCTTTCAGCAAAGTCTTCAGAGAAACAAAGATATGTGAGGACTCTTTGAAGTAAAAAGGGACTTCTCAGTCCTGTCATTCTTGAGTCGAGCTGAATTTGCTGTATGTGATCCTAAACATATGATTCATTACAAGTGTACTGCAAGTTTGAGTCTATTCTTCCGATATATAGATGCTCTGGATATATCAGCAGGTGCACCACAAGTTGATGGGTAGAATCATGTATTAGCTATTTTGTTTTGTTTTATTACTATTACATCTTAGTAAATGCTTTTGCTAAGGAGTATCTAATGGATAACTTTTTGTTGGAGGTATACTTGCTGGGGTTTGTGAGCTACACTTTGAATATATCAACAGGTTGCCCTTGGCACATAAGAATCGAGACTGACCTCTGGGGACCAAACCCCAGAGTTGCAATGCAATCAATTTTGGGGGGGGGGGTAACATTGATTATTATACTAAATATATGAACAAGGTAGCAAAAATGTGGTACAGGAGACTTAGTACTCTCATTTCAAAAATCACATGCAGTTTTCCAAAGATAATCATTTTGATTGAATCATTAAGCATATCAATCAAGTCCCTTACTTTACTTTCATTTGTAATTCACTATTCAATTTATGGAAATATACTGAATAATTCAGCACATTTTACTTCATCCACATTTTAATGACATAAATAACCCTTTTAAGGATACTTCTTTTTGTTACAAGGATTTCTAGGATAATCTGTGTGCTTCCAAAAAATCATTTGTATATGAAACCAATGGCAGAGATACTGAGGGTGATTGAAGCTATATAGACAAATCACTACTTGAAAAAATATTCAAATTTCAAATCTTCAGTCACAAAATCCATAAAAAATAAATGTTATCATTTATTAAATACCAGCTATATACCAATTACTGTGCTAAGTAAAAAAGATACAAAGTAAAAATGAAACAATCCCCAAGTATTTTAAATGTTCTAGGGAAAGAAAACTTGTGTGTGCATATATAAATAAGTACAAATGTATATATATATATATATATATATATATATATATATATATATACGTAGACAAAAGTAATTATAAGTATATAATATATTATATATGTGTATATTACATATACTAATATACCCATATTATACAGATATATTATATGTATAAGATCTGCTATGAGAAACTTTAAGATCTTTGCAAACTGGACAATGCTAAGGAGCTAAAGACTCATATCACATGAACACCTAGGCCTTGACATTCATGAAGATTAGGTTGCAGCAAAAAGTCTCAGAGCCGTTACTGCTGAGGAGATACGTTATATATGAAGAAGTTGATCAATTTTCTAAAGCATAATTCTGAGATAATATGTAAGTTGTGAATTGTGTTTATTTCTAAAGAACTGTGTGTTCACTCTTGCCTTTTGTCCTCATTTTGCTGTCATTTGCTGGTAGTGTAATAAAAAAATAAATTTATATTTTAGGCATTAATCCATATATTTTATCTAATACATATTTCATTTGTGAACCAGACTGTACATCGATGATCTATGATTTCATATGTGTGGTGTATCTATGTGAGAACTTCAGATAAATTACAATTTTAGAGAGTTATGTGTAGCTTGAGAAGTTAAGTAAGTTATCTATATTCTGTCACCTGATAAATGGGAGATATGAGAAAAAGGCAAAATTAAGTGTGCCAGTCTTAAGAAAAGTCTCATACATGCATGGCAAGAAACAGTATTTAAACCCATTTCACAGATTCCAAGTCTATCTCTCTATCTACTTTGAGACACTTTTTTTTTTTTGCTTTTTGGACCGGAGAGAGCAAGACAATTGGGGTTAAGTGACTTGCACAAGGTCACATGGCTAGTGTGTCAAGTGTCTGAGCCCAGATTTGAACTCAGGTCCTCCTGATTACAGGGTCAGTACTCTATTCACTGTACCACCTAGCCACCCCAAGACATTTTTTCTTTTTACAAATTATATTAGATTTTTACCCAAATATGCAAGGAAAAACTGTCCCTCTCCTTTTCTCACCCTTTTCCAACACAGAATTTCTGCATGAAGGCCTAATAAAAACACTGCTTAACTGCAGTTTGAAGATGTGCAGTGGCAGGTAAGGGACTGTGGGTCATTAAGAGGGTTCTCTACACATAACAGTGGAAAATAAAACTGCATACACATAGAAAGGGATTATTTTCATCAGTTTATCACAGTGTCATTAAGTCAAATAAAATGGAATTAGAATAAAGCTTTGGTCCCAAGGGCCTCCCTGAGGGATTTATTCAAGATTTTCCTAATTTCCCAAAGAAATGGAATAGCTTTCATGTTATCCACCAAAGCAACTTGTAGAAAAATCCTAGGTCATAGAAAGTGACACAAAGACACACAGATGTACCTGGAACAAAATCCACAAGTCCCATATTTGAACATTTTAAAAATTAAAATTGCTTACTTAGCATAATCTATATTAGTGGCTCAAGTTGCAGCATTTTTCTTGCTTTGTTAACAGAATGCAAAATTTAATAGCAGAGCTAGTTAGCAAACATATTTTCACTCAGTGGATATTCGTTACAATGGTTTTCTGCACCTTTGTTCAAAATCATTTTCACTTTCTTTCTCTTGTGATATAGCACTTTTTGACAATATCTTTCATCCCAATTTTGCAGGAAGTTAAAACAGGATGAGTTTTCTATTTACAAGGAGCTGAGATTTTAAAAAATCGCTTCATTTTATTTTAAAACCACTTGAATTAAATACTTTAAAAATCATCCATACTCTAATAGAATTGTTTGAGGTTAGGTCAAAAATTGCCAGCCTGACATAGACCAAGATACAGGAATTCCATGTTTCAGTTTGATTCAAAAAATTGTTGGATAAAATTATTCATAGCTATCATGCCTCCATACTCATGAATGAGGTTTTAGCCTAAGCAAAAATTTGCATTTTGATGACTGCTGCTTGTGACTGATGATAAATATAGATTATGGTATCATCTTTAACCATATAACTCTTCTCACTCTTTCATTGAAAGGCAAACCATTACCTTTTGCCTCTCTGGGCAAAGTGATTCTCTTACAGAAATATATAGTGGGGATATGATCTGTATTGTATTTAATACGTTAAGATATGAAATTTCATACCAGTTTTCCAAGTCTGACAGCCTAAATTACTATTCCTTATTTTTATGCAAAAACTCAGCTATCCATATATCTCCCACCAACACCAGCCCCCCCCCCCCCAAAGAAAATGAAGCACAGTAAAGGAGAGGGAATCTAAAGAAATGCAACTGGGGGAAACTCTACATTTGTAAGATGGTAAGGAAAGTTGCAGTTAAAAAGGAAATTGATAAAGGAACTTTAATTTTATGGAAAAGTACTTCAAAATAATTGAAAATATAATAGGATTATACAAATATCTGGACAAAAGAAAAACATGCAGTCTTTCTAAAACAAAAAATAGAAAAGATAGACAATAAACCAAAAGTAAATGAACTAATCTTAAGAGATAGATAGGAACCTTAAATGAAGATTCTATAACAAGCAAAAACATAGTCTATTTACAAAAGATGAGTACAATGAAACTCTTGACTACTACTGATGAAATAAGGAAAACTAAGCAATAAAATAAAATATAAATAAGGAGTAATACAATAGGAAAAAGGGGAAAAACACAGTTGAAAAATTTCAGATGTAGCGAGTAGTAAATAACTGCTCCTTTATTGGATAGAGAAGGGAAAGTAGTAAAGGAAAACATTACAAGGCTTTTAAACTTCAGTGTTCACAAAACAATCAAGACAGACTATCAGAGGACAAATGAGGCAATAAAAACACCATGTTTTGTGCGTGATATTTTTTTCTTTATCTCAACTCAAAGGAATACTATGTTTGTTGGAAGGGTGTGTAAAAAAAATGTCGCAACTGAATGATAACCCTTCAGAGGCAATATCTAAAAACATTTTGCAACAGTGTCATGTTCAATTTGGGGCCACTAAATATGCAAACAAATCTGAAGTCATACAGTGCTTCCTTAAGCAGTATTTTTTTCATTCTGTATGTGAAACAATGACTTCTATATTTCTATTCTGAGAAAGTCCATTTTGAAATGCTGAAATGTCACCCAGAATGATTTATTGAATCATTATTATCAAATTATTATCAAATCTACAAAAAATATAGACAGCAATTTAACAAATATGTGAGGTTAAATACCACTTTTTCTAATTAATTAGTGTTTAACATGCAGTGCATTACTATATAAGAATTGTGTTGAAATAATCTAAGTGATGGGAAAGAAAAAAAGGTTTCTTTTTTTTCTTTTCTTTTTTTGGCTATATTTTGTTTTATTTTGTTTTCTTTATTTTTAGTTTTCAACAATCATTTCCATAAGATTTTGAGTTACAAATTTTCTCCCTGTCTTTGCTAAATATTCCTTCCCCCAATTTGCTCTCCCTTATATCCTCCCCCATTACTTTATCTATTGTAAGAACTACTCCCTGAGATGTAGCAATTAATATGGTATAGGGGAAGGGAATCAGATTTGCAGTAAAATAAATTTAATTTTAATCCCAGGTGTGCTTTTTGTTACCTCTTTGAATTTTAGCAAGTTATTTCTCCATTCTGCACTTCAAATTTCTAAACTATAAAACAGTAATCAAGGAGTTTGTCTAGACAAACCCTATGATCCCTCCCTTCTTTATATCTCTGATCTAATGATTAGGGAGCCTGACAAAAGATTTACATCTTGGTGGCTTCCACCTATTTCCTCGGAAATGCATGACTACAGTCTCAGTTTGTTATGTTTAGGCAATATTTATTTGACTTATAATTTGTCTTGACTCAGTCGGAACACATAGCAACTCAATCATGAAACCCTCTGCCATTTTCACCTTTAAAAATTCTCTAGCGCCTAACCACTAATCTTCACTGATAATCTTTATCTTTCTACTATTTCTAAGATCAAATATAAACTTACATAATCATACAAGTCTCATCAGCTTTTAAAACATGCACATCCTAATCACAAACTTTTTTACTTCATTTCATATACCTTTATTTTCCATATTCTTTGATGCAACCAAAATGGCCTTCTGCCACTTCCTCACAAGTGACACATGTTTTTCCCAACTCTTTTCATTTTTACACTCTATTCCCAATGCCTAGACAACACAACACCTTTAACTCCCAGTTGTAGAATTCCTTTCTCCCTCAAAGCAGCAGCTCAAGGATCATCTTATGAATCAAACCTTTCTTGATCCCTACAATCTTTTCACCTCAGAAATTGTCAGATACAAAAATCAGATTTGATTTGTTTTTTGTTGATTGTCTTCACTTAAGAAAGTCAGGGAAAAAAATATCAGTAGAGCATATTTGATATTAAAGTGTCACATTTACCCCCACATCAAAGGTTATAAGTCAGCTCTTGTGGTTAGTTACTGAAACTTGTGAATCCAAATTCATGCCATTAAGATATTGTTCAGAAAACCAAACGACCACAAAGGCATAAGCCAAACCCAACAGTTATATGAAGAAGCCCTTTGCATTTTCATTTTGATAACACTAAAAATATTTTCATAAAACAAGATTGACAAAGGTATTGTTGGGGATGTGGGGGGAGGTGGAGAGAAAGATAATGGAAAATACTAGAGGGAATAATCAAATAAACAACAGAGATCACTCTCATATTTTTTGAATATACCAGAGATGCCTTTCTAAAAAATCACAAACCTTATTAATACCAAAAAGGGGTGGCCAAAAAGGATATGATATGTAATTGCACTTTGAAGAAGCTACTTCAAGGTCTATTTTATTGCTCTCAATTTCCTCCAACTCAGGCTTGAGTGCTTTTGGAATGGAACATGAAAAAAAAAATGAAATTTCAGTCAAACCCATTCATTCTCTTACCATGTGTCCTTGGGACATTACTGTGCTTGTGAACTTGTACAAGGTTTATGGGTGCCTTCCTTTTGTAAGTCACATGAAATGGTAATATTTCCAATATGTACTCTTTGTATTCTTCTATCTATCTATCTATCTATCTATCTATCTATCTATCTATCTATATTGCATCATTTGTATCGATAATCATTAAAGTCTGAATTAAGCAAGTAAGATGCTTTACCTTACTTTAAAAATGCCTTTTTCTCTGTCAGCAACTACAGAGACCAGTTAAGGTTGAAAGAGGGATTTCCCCTTATCTTCAAACATACTCCTTGCAGGAGGAGCCAGATGGACACAACAGCTTCTTTGTTCTCTTATTAACCTCAGAGAATATCTCTTCCCCCAGACAGGGCTAACTTGGGAACAATTTTTCTTCTAAGAGTAACACTCTGTACCTAACATACTATCTTGAATAATGGAAGCTTTTCTTATCTAAATATTGTGTGGGGCATGTATTATATTATGGCATGTTAATTATAAAGAAAACACAAATATTTTAGGTTGATATCTCTTCAATTCCTTGTAATCATGAACTTTACCCTGAATTGGGCTGGCTCTCAAATGTATTTAAACCTTTTCATTCTCTTGTTCACCAGTTAGAAATTAACTTCTAAACTCCTTGTACAAGTTTGCTAGTCTTAAGGGAATAAATGCTTTAACTGTATATGACCTAACATGTTGTCTCCTTTAACCAAACTTTTAATAGGTCAACAGTACATATATACATATATGTGTGTGTGTGTATACATATACCCATATGTATGTGTACGTGTCTGCATATTTGCACATGTACTTGTACATGCACATGTATGTGCATGTGTATGTGTATATGTATCTGTATGTGTATATGCACATGTAATGAACAAAGACAACTCTGAAACACTTATGATGAAAAATGCTATCCATCCCAGAATTGCTGATGTTTGAATATAGATTGAATGATTTTTTTTTTGCTTTATTTTTCTTGCGGGTTTTTCTTTTGGTCTTTGGTTTCTTTCACAACATGACTCTTACAGAAATGCTTTGCATGACTACACATATATCACCTACATTGAATTGGGTGCCTTTTTAAAGATGATGAATTTGGGGGGAAGAGAATGAGTTTGGAATTCAAAGGGTTTAAAATGAATGTTAAAAATTGTGTTTACCTGCAACTAGGGAAAAAGTAAAATAATTGACAAAAAATTTAAAAAATACTTATGGAAAATGTAATCCTTCATTCAAAATCTGCAATCTAAATTCACATGGAGAATATTTTATTTTTGTGATTTCTCAATAATTATTTGACCTTCACTGAGACAGTAAAATTCTACCTTAGAGTATCTTCTCCAAAGATATCACTCCAATATGTAAGTTAAGATAACAAAAGAGCCCTTGATAGACACACAAAAAAGACAAAGTTTTTTTTAACAATTATCTTTTTAGAGGATTCAAGTGGTGTATAAAATAAGGACCTATGCTCACCAGAGTTGTTTGCTGTTCTTTTTGAGACCAAGTAATGCACAGTCAAAGCAAAAAAAAAAAAAAGAAAAGAAAAAGTTTTTATCAATAGTGAGATCCCCGATTTGCATATGACATCATACAAATTGAGGATCTCACTATTGATAAAACTTTTTTTTTCCTTTGACTCTGCATTACTTGACATCATGTGCATTGCATTCAGCACAGAATGTTATAGAGCATCCTAAATGGCATCCATATTCATTCAAATTATACAAAAATAAATCTACCACACATACAGACATGTTCTACAATTTCTTGAGGGGAGTAGATTACCACTGTAATAGAAACATTTTCAGTCATTGTTTGTAAAGATCTTTTAAAATTATTTATTAAGTGGAAACAATAGTTGTTAGTGTTTTTTTATTTCTGAGCTGCAAATTTAAATACATTTTTGCTTTACCATTTTAAGTGGATGTTATCTTGTTGTTGCTTGTACTTTATAATTAATAAACCCACTGTAACACTCAACAAGCTGTATAGGCTAGTAAGATAATGAAGAAGACAAGTCAATGCCATTTAGCCTGTAGAAGATGAAATTTTGTTGACCACACAATTCTGTGAGAAATTGTTGAAAGCTAAATATAGTGAAAAATTTCACAAATGGACAGGAGACTTGTTCATGCACTTGCATAAGTAGATTGCAGCTTGGAATGATAACTTTCACCCTGTGTAATGGCAAAAAAAGTAGAATTTTTTTGCCATTTTTCTGGATTGAGTTTTAGTCAATCAAGTGCCTTGATTGAGTCTTGCCTTTGATTGAATGAAGAATCTTTGATTGGGAATAGTATATATTGTGCTGCTTGGAAGGAGAGGTGAGAGAATAGAGAGAAGAGCAGAGCTGAGAGAGAAAAGTGAGCATGAGCAGGCTAGGGGAACTTGCTTGTGGGGAGACGTAACAGAAATCATGTTCACAATGTCAGTGCTCAGTCTGTTGATTTGCATTAATTTTTCAGACAGAAGCCCTGTCTGTTTGTGTTCATGAGTTAATTGAGCATAAGAGCTGTAAAGCCAATCACAAGCAACTCTCCATAGAACTTCTGCTGTGAATAACTTTAAAGACCTAATCTCATAGTATAGTGAATTCTCTATTTATTCAGAAATAAAGTAAAGCAAAACATTCCAGGAACTAAAGTACAACATTCATTACAATATAACATAACAACTTATTACTAAGGTGGCCACATAGTCTTAAACAAAACATATCATCCAGTAAGTCACAATCATAACAGTCAATACAGAGTACCCAAGAAAAGTCTTACTTCATCTTGACTAGAGGTTGGCTTCCAATCATCCTAAAGCCAATCATCCTTAAGGGGTAATGATCCTTAAGCCAATCATCCTTAAGAGGTAGAAGAAAGTACAGACCTCATCCACCCCTACGTCACAATAAGTCACAATCTGATCAGTCAATACTAAGTACCCAGGTAAAGTCTTCTTTCATTTTGACTGACTTCCAAACCTCATGACTCTTCCAGCAGCTCCCAGCTCATGCCTGGATTCACTCAAATTTTGCCTGCATTCTTCAAGCTTTTGCCTGGACTCATATGTAGGCAGCTCTAAGCTCCTGTTTCATACCTCAGCTTATGGGGCCTGCTCCACTCCAAGCTCTTTGAAGTTTCTGTTTCTAGGAAGACAAAGCTTAACAGAGATACAACACTATTTACACACATTAGGCTTAAGAGAGCACAACAATATTTACACACGTTGCTGGCACTATCATCTCAATTTACTTTCTGTCTGACAAAGTAACACAAATCAACAGACAAGGCTTTTTTTTTCTGAGAAATAAAACAAATCAAAGAAAAGTCCCAGGAAAGAAAAGTAAAGTCATTTTTCAATACTTCTGTAACAACAGGAAAGTCCTCTTTCAGGACTTCTGTCTAACAATAGACAGGATACTTTTCTTTGACAGAACAACAGACAGAGTGCTATAGAGTACTGACCTCACAAACATTCTCTCTCTCAGTTCCCCGAAAGTAACACAGATTAGAAGAGTGCCCAAATCACAATCATTCTCTCTCCCAGTTCTGCTTGGTCCCAGCACTGTTTGAGTTTTCTCTGCTCTGCTCCTTCCTGTTCCACTCTCCCTCTTCCACTCTTTATGCAAGTTCTTCCCACCGTGGGATCCATGTGATGATGTTAGACCTGTTAAGGACAGGGAAAGTCTCCAGACTCCCTTAGAACTATTAAGGGCAACACGATGTATACTGTTTCCAACAAAGACTTTTGATACAATCAAAGGTGAGTCTCAGAGGCACTTGAATTACTGAAACCAGCAGCAAAGTACTAATTTGTTTGCCATTACAATAGTGGAGATCTGCCCATGGAAAGGAGGCTTGGCTTAATGCCCCTTTTAAGAACTGTTAAAGTGAAGTGAGATGATGGTGCTGCTTAGGTGTGTAAATATTGTTGTAGCCATGTTAAGCTTTGTATTTCCTAAGAATAGAAGCTGCTGGCAGGAGCCTCTGGAGCCTGCTGTCAGGCAGAAGCAGGAAGAACTTGGAGTGGAGCAGTCCCCAAGAGCTGAGACAAAGAGCAGAAGAAGAGAACTGTCTGTGTGTGAACCCCAGCAAGAGCTGGGAGAGGTCAGTTCATAGAGAAGGAGTCATAGGGTTTAGAAGTTAGCCTTGATTGAAGATGAGAGAGAATTTTACTTGGCCACTGTGTATGGATTGAGAAGATTGTGACTTACTGTGACATAAGGGTGGATGGTGTTTGTATTTTTTGCTACCCCTTAAAGATGATATGTTATGCAAAGGAAGACCCTAGCCTGGGACCTCCTAATTCTGTAAAAAAGTATTTTAGGAAGAGCATCAGGGTGGAGCCAATATGGTGGAGTAGAAGTACAAACTTGGCATGGTCACAGGCCCCAAGCAATTTCAATACCTATAAAGAAATGATTCTAAACAAATTATAAGGCTACAAAACCCATAAAGTGACAGAGAGAAACAAACCTCCCACTGAAGACAGCCCAGAAGGCCAACAGGAGAGGTCTATCAGAGTATGCTGGGAGCTGAGCACAGCCCCACAGGAGCCCTGTGGTTCCATCCCCAGAGGTAGCACTGACCAGTAGTGGCCAGAGCAGATTTCAGGAGAGTGAATGACCAGCAGCTGTGGAGGCTTCCAAACTGTACAATCCATAAATGCTAAAGAAAAAGGTAGTGTGGAAATCTGTTGAAACAGGGGTGGATGGAAGAGTGCATTCCAGCTCCAGCCCCCAGGCTGAGAAGTGACAGAGGCATGGTGGCTGCTCATGGACTGTTGATTGTAGGGGAACCAAGTGCCCATTAAAAGGGTAATTGTTCTTGCTTTAACATGCTTGGATCTAAATTAAGTCTTCTGTAGTAGTCCTGAGGTGTGTGACCAGTGAGCCAGAGCTTGTGGGGGCTATATAGATAATGCCTTCCTAATAGATCTGGCAGCTGCAAAAATGCCAGTGATTTGGGACAAAGCTCTCTCCATTCTGGAAGCAGAGTTTTACTGTGACAAAGAGCTCAGATGTCAACTAATAGGCTGGCAATATGAGCAAGCAGATGAAGAACAAATAGACCCTTTCTTAGGAACAAAAAGGGTCAAGGCATGGAGCATGGGGAAGACAGCAAAGTCAAAACTCCTGCATCAAGAGAGTCCAAGAAAAATGTGAATTGGTTACAGGCCATTGAGGAGCTCAAGAAGGATTTTGAAAATCAAGTGAGAGAAGTGGAGGAATAATTGGAAAGAGAAATGGGAAATGATGCATGGAAATCATGAAAAAAGGGTCAACAACCTGAATGAAGAAAATGACATCTAAAAATAATACCTTAACTCAAATGGCAAAAGAGCCCCCAAAAGACAAATGCTTTAAAAAGCCAAATTTGCCAGAAGGAAAAAGAATTTCAAAAGGTCATTGAAAAGAATAATTCCTTCAGAATTAGATTTGGAGCAAATGGAAGTGAATGACTTTGTAAGAAATCAAGATACTATTAAAGAGATCCAAACAAATGAAAAACATAGAAGGCTATGTGAAACATCTCACTGGAAAAAATACCAACCTGGAAAATAGATCCAGGAGAAATAATTTAAAAATTGTTGGATTACCTGAAAACCACAGTCAAAAAAAGAACCTTGAAATCAACCTTCAAGTAATTCTCAAGGAAAATTGTCATGTTATTTTAGAACTAGAGGGCAAAATAGAAATTGAAAGAATTCACCAATCACCACGTGAAAAAGATCCTGAAAAGAAAACTCCTAGGTATATTATATTCAGGTTCCAGAGTTCCCAGATCAAGGAGAAAATATTGCAATCAGCCAAGGAAAAATAATTTGAATATTGTAGAAACACAATAAGCATAACACAAGATGTAGCAGCTTCTATATTATGGGATGGAAGGTCTTGGACTATGATATTCCGGAGGTCAAAGGAGCTAGGATTAAAACCAAGAATCACCTACCCAGCAAAACTGAGTATAATACTTCAGGGGAAAATATGGTCATTCAATGACTTTCAAGCATTCTTGATGAAAAAACCAGAGGTGTATAGAAAATTTGATAGTCAAATACAAGAAACAAGAGAAGCATGAGAAGGTAAACAGCGAAAAGAAATCATAAGGAGCTTTTCAAAGTTGAACTATTTAAATACCTGAATGGAAATATAATTGTAACTTATGAAAGTATTCTCAGTATGAGGATAGTTGAATAGAATAAAATGTATATACATACATATGTGTATATACATTTTATACGTATATACACACACATATACACACATATGAGTTCATGTTTTTATACATAAGTGTGTGTGTATTTGTATATATATATATGTGTGTGTGTGTATGTGTATGTTTATATATATATGTGTTTATGTGTGTATACATATATATATATGTAAACTGCATATGTACATGTCTATAGAGGAAGGTATATGTGTGTATGAATATATATGTGGGTGTGTGTATGTATGCGTTGAAGTATAAATAGACAGAGGGCACAAGATCAATTGAATGGGAAGGGATGATATTTAGAAAATAAAATAAGAGGGGAGAGGAATATAATTAGAGGAAATAGGGAGAGACAGAATAGGGTAAATGATCACATATAAAAGTGGCACAGGAAAACTTACAATGGAGGAGAAGATCAGGAAGGAAAAAGGAAATGGGTCAACATTGCTCTTGTTGAATTTGGCTTAAGGAGGGCATAACATGCACACTCAATTGCCTGTCTTACCCTGCAGGAAAGTAGGGCCGAAGGTGAAGAGAGGGAGGATGATAGAAGGGAGGGCAGTTTGGTGGAGAGCATAGTCAGAAGGACACATTTTTGAAAAGGGACAGGGTCAAAGTAGAAAATAGGACAAGTGCGGGGCAGGATAGGATGGAGAGAAATATAGTCAGTCTTTCACAATATATCCACTAGAAATGTTTTGCGAAACTACGCATATATACTGTATTGCTTATCTTCCCAGTAAGGGTGGGTGATGAGGGAAGGAGGGAAAGGATCTGGAATTCGAAATTTTAAAACTAAATGTTTAAAAAATTATTATTATTATTATTTACATGCAACTGGGAAATAAGATATACAGGCACTGGGGCATGGAGATCCATATTCCCCTACCAGAAAGTCAGAGTGGTAATGGGGGAGGATACAGAAGAGAACAGATTTGGGGAAAGGGTGCTCAGTCAGACTGGTGTTTTGGGGTGATGAATAGGGGAAAGATGGGAAGAAAATTAGTAACTCAAAATCTTCTGGAAATGAATGTTGTAAAAGAAAAACAAACATAAAATTTATAAAAAAAATTAAGAGGTGAGAGGGGAATTTATTGGGAGCAGGAGAAAGGGAGAGTTAGATTAGGATAAATTATGTCATAAAAAAAACAAGAGAAAATCGTTACAATAGAGGGGAAGAGCAGGAAGGTGAAAGTGAATGGGGCAATTTTACTCTCATTGAATTTGGCTTAATGAGGGAATAACATGCACATTCAATTAGATATCTTACCCTACAGGAAAATAGAGGGGTATGGGTTAAGAGGTGGGAATGATAGAAGGGAGGGCAGATGGGGGAAAGGGTAGTTAGAAACAAACATCTTTGTAAAGGTATAGGTTCATAGGAGAAAATAGTGTAAGTGGGGGTGTGATAGGATGGAGGGAAGTATAGTTGGTCTTTCATGATATAACAATTATGGAAATGATTTTGGTTACAACACATGTGCAACCTATATTGAGTTGCTTATCTTCCTAGTGGTGGCCGGTGAGAAGGGAACAAAGGAAAAAATCTGGAACTCAAAGTTTTAAAAACTAATGTTTAAAAAAAAGAATTGTTCTCTACATGCAACTGGGAAATACAGGCACAGGGGCATAAAAAGCCATCTTGCTCTACCAGAAAGTTGAGGGTGTTGGGGGAGGGTACAAGAGAAAACAGATTGGGGGAAGGGTTATTCAGTAGGTTTGCAATTTGGGGGTGGTGGGTGGGGGAGAGATGGAGAGAAACAATTTTATTTTTTATTTATGTTTTGGGATTCTATTTTTAAAATTAACTTTTGTTTATTTTTAGTTTACATAATTCATTTCCACAAGATTTTGAGTCACAAATTTTCTCCTCATCTTTCCCCAACCCACCAGACCAAAACAGTGATCCCACTGTATACCACCTCCCCCAATCTGCTCTGTCCTATATCCTCCCCCATCAACCCTCTGACTTTCTGGTAGGGCAAGATGGATATCCCTACCCCAGTGCCTATATCTTATCTCCCATTGCATGCAAATACTAATATTAATTATATATATGTATATATATATATATATACATATATATAATATAAATTATATATGTGCGTATATATATATATATATATATATAAATTACATATGTGTGCGTGTGTGTGTGTATATGTATATATGTAGTGAACATTTGATTTTAAAACTTTAAATTCTTGATTCTTTCCTTTCCTCCCTCATCAAACACCCCCATTAGAAAGAAAAGTAATTCGATACAGGCTGTACATATGTAGTTATACAGAACATCTCCGCAATGGACATATTGTTAGAGAATGATTATATGTCCCTCCTTCCTATCCTACCACCCCTTGTTCTATTCTCTACCCTGTCCCTGTCCTTTTAAATAAGTATGTACTTCCATCAACCCTCCCCCCTACCCTGCCCTCCCCTCCATCATCCCACCTCTCATCCCCATCCCCCCTACTCTCCTGTGTGGCAAGATACCCAGTTTAGAGCTTATGTCATTCCTTCCCTAAGCCAAATTCAATGAGAGTAAGGTTGACCCTTTCTCTTTTGCCTTCCTGTTCTTCCCCTCCATTGTAACAATTATCCCTTGCCTCTTCTATATGGGATGATTAACCTCATTCTATCTCTCCCTGTCTCCTCTCATTCTAATCCTCTCCCACCTCAGTATTTCACCTTTTAGAGTATTGTCCCTTCCTATTCAATTGATCCTGCGCACTCTATGTACACATACTCATATATGTATTCATATGCATATATATACCCTCCTATATAGACATACATATATGTATATGTATTTATACATTTGTATTCCCTTTACCCATCTTCATACTGAGAAAAGTCTCATAAGTTTACATTTATCCTTTTTCCATCTTGGCATGTAAATAGTTTGATGTTGATAAGTTCCTTATGATTTCTTTTCCATGTTTACTTTCTCATGCTTCTTGTATTTGAGTGTCAAATTTTCTTTTCAATTCTGGTTTTTTAAGCAAGAATGGTTAAAAGTCCTCCACCTCATTGAATGACCATATTTTCCCCTGGAACATTATACTCAATTTTGTTGGGTAGGTGATTCTTGGTTTTAATCCTAGCTCCCTTGATCCACAGTATTCAAATTGTTTCTTCTTGGCAGCTTGTAATATTTGCTCCTTGATCTGGGGACTCCAGAACCTGGCTATAACATTCTTAGGTGCTTTCTTTTTGCGACTTTTTTTCAAGAGGTGATTGGCAAATTCTTTCAAGTTCTATTTTATACTCTGGTTGTAAAACATCAGGGCAATTTTCCTTGAGAATTTCTTGAAGCATGATTTCTAGGTTATTTTTTTGATCATGGCTTTCAGGTAGTCCAATAATTTTTAAATTCTCTCTCGTGGATCTGTTTTCCAGGTCAGTGGTTTTTTCAAGGAGATATTTCACATTTCCTACTGTTTTTTTCTTTTGTTTGGATCTGTTTAACAGTATCTTGATTTCTCATAAAGTCATTTGCTTCCATTTACTAGAATCTAATTCTGAAGGAATTATTCTCTTCAGTGAGCTTTTGAAATTCTTTTTTCACCTGGCAAATTCAGCTTTTTAAGGCATTCTTCTCCTTATTGGCTTTTTTGGCCTATTTTGCCATTTGAGTTAGCCTATTTTTATGGTGTTATTTTCTTCAGTGATGTTGTTGACTCTCTTTTCATGATTTTCTTGCATCATTCTCATTTCTCTTCCCAGTTTTTCCTCCACTTCTCTTATTTAGTTTTCAAAATTCTTCTTAATCTCTTCTATGGCCTGTAACCAGTTTACATTTTTCTTGGAAGCTTTTGGTACAATACTTCTGACTATGTCATCTTCCTCCCATTCCATGTTTTGATCCTTATTATCCCCAAAAAATGAATCTAAAGTTGTTTTACTGTGCTTTCTTTGCATCCTTTGCCTGCTCATTTTGCCTGTCAACTTGACTTTTCAGCTCTTTGTTGCAGTAGAAATCTGCTGCCAGAGAGGAGAGCTTTGTCCCTAATCACTGGGATTTTCACAGCTGCCAGAGCTAATAGGAGGCTGCCATCTCTATAGCCCCCATCAGCTTTGGCTTACTGGTCATGCACCTCATGACTACCACCCAAGACCATGATCCTGATCCTGCCAGGTTAAGGCAAGAGCAGGTAGCCTCTGAATGGTGGTTTGGCCCTCCTGCAATCTGTCATCCAGGAGCTCTGAAGAAGCCATGTGGAGGTAGCTGCACGGCCACCACTTCCACTACTTCTGGCTCTGGGGGCAAAGGGCCATACCTTTTCCTCTGTCCCCCCTAAATTTAGCCGAGGTACACTGACCTTTCACTTTGTCTCTGGCAAGTTTTGGTTGATAATTGTGGAAACCACCATAGCTGTCAGTGATCCACTCTCCCAATTGCTCTAGCTGGTCCCAGCTATCCTGGGAAAACTACAGGTTCACATGGGCTGGTCTCAGCTCCCAGTGTGCTGTGATGAAACCTTTCTGTCTGCCTGCAGGGCTGCCTTCAGTGGCAGACTTGTTTCTTTGTCACTGTGTGGGTGTGGAGCTCTAAAATTTATTTAGAGCCATATTTTCTAGATATTTGACATAGTTATGGGGGGAGCCAAGGGATTTTTCTGTTTTCAAGCCACCATCTTGACTTTGTCCCCCAGAAGAAAGAATTTTAACTCAAAATTTTGTGGAAATGAATGTTGAAAACTAAAAATAAATAAATTAATTTTTTTTTAAAAAGTATTTTAGTAAAGGTTACTGACTGCAATATTTATACCTATGCTCCATATGATATAGATATAGATATGTCTTTATATCTGTGCCTATATGTAGATATCTCTCTATCTCTACCTCATTCTATCTGTCTATCTATCTATCTATATCTATATATGATATGTTTTACTTTAGGATGTTGCTATGAAGGTTATGCTTTATTGTACAATGTTTAGTTTGTTGCTGAATAGAGAGCTCCTTATACAATATAATTAGCCCATTAAATTCTTCCCAGTAGCAATTCTCAGGTGTGCGCTCATGATTTCTGTTACACCCTCTAACAAATATGGCTAACTGTATAAACCTTAGTTCCATTGTTTCAGGTAATAATTTTGAGACCTAGTATTTTGCACTCTCTCCCTTAATTTTTATAAGATGAATGTAGTTGTAGTGTATACTCTGGTCTTTTGCCTCAATCCATATCTGCCCTGGATGATCAATTGTGAAAATTAAGACTGCTGTATCTCATTCAGGGTTGGGGGTGGGGGGAGGTTTTGTTCAGGGCTAGGATTTTTTTTTCTAATGCTACAATTTATAAGTTCCTGTAAGTATGCTCCTTTTCAAGATTATTGGTTCATATACATTAGCCAGATAGAATAAATTACTTTTTAGGAAACATTCCCACTCTGGAATTATTATAAGGATTGCTAGTATACAATATTCTCATCACTTTCCCTCCCCCCCCCAAAAAAAATGTATGTGGCATACTCTCACACCAGAACAAAGAACAGGGAAAAGTAGGGTTAAAGTTAGAGTGCATATGCAGCAAAGTGGTAATTCATATCTCCTTGGAGTTCTTTTACTAGAATTGTCAAGATGTAGTACCTCTAGGAATGAATAACTTTTCCTCTGGGTGCCTTGTAGACTCTTGAATCTGCATTGCATTGTCATAGTATGTTTGGCATCTCATGTTAATATTGCTGCCAGCTCCTCTTGTCCTGGAGATACTTATAAGACAATAATGTAAAGTCCCAATTTTCTGGTCTCTGATAGTTCATTAGGCTTTCACTAAGTAAGTATGGAACATAGTGATTAAGATCACAGATGATGGTGAAGCTAGGATTCTCTTCTTAAGTGATTTTTCCTCAGGAGATTGATTGGAAGGTTTCCACCATAAACTATCAAACATTCAAAGCCTCTATTAAACATTAGCTTTCTGATTTTTATATAAGTCTTATAAGATATGGCCAAGTCTCTCAGTCAGAACTGACTTACTTTTACACCTTGAGACTTATCTAAGACTGACACATACCAAGATCTTACCTCTGATTGATTAAATAGAGTTAAGTTCTCTCCCTAACAAAGGGATCAGAGCATATCATCTTTCAACCTTAAAATAAATTTGTAAAGGAAACTTTTCAGTTGGATTTTCAAAAGGGCTGACCCTTTCCACCTTCCTTATAAGAAAATGCCCCCTTTTCATTTGTTAGTGAATTCTTTAAAGAAAATTAAATTATTTATGTTCTATAAATCAAAAGGTATTAAGAAGATAGGCTTCTGTTAAAATAATATTGTACAACAAGTAGATATATGAAGATCTAGATCCCCTTTTTTTTGAAGAGGAAGGGAATGGCTGTGGAGGCAAGGAAAAAATGCAGTTATGCAAAATTACTCTTCTGTTTTCCCCATAAATTAGTGTCACTGAAGACATTGTTGAGCTCTAATTAGAGAATAATAAAGACTCCTTTGCATTGTCTCAAGAGAAAGCTTATATTCTTTTGAAGGTCAGAATTTTTCAGAGAAGCAATTCTCAAAGTCATTTGGAAAACCTATCATTTCTGTCAAAATGTAGAATAGCTAACTACCTTATAATTGTATAAGCTCCTTTAAAGAATGTACTAATAAAGTATCTCCACAAAACTTAGGATCATAGATTTGGAACTACAAGAGACCTTCGAGGCTATAAAGTCTAATTCCTTCATTTTGTAGATGAGAAAAGAAGTGAAATTACTTGTGTAAAACACATTTATGATATGTAACCTGGCTAACTTTTGAACCAAGATATTTTGTTTCCAAATCTAATATTCTTTACACCACTTCTCTTTTGTGTAAAACACATGTGTAACAAAGAGTTTAAATGGATTTCACATCCACATTAAACCTGTAATTCTCTAAGCTTTGTATGCTTCATATAATATTTTGTAATCAGTGAAGTTTAAAATATATTTTCCAGCTGAGAATTGACATGGGGCAAAATAGTAAATTATCTCCAACTATCCATCTTTCAATGTTCCCTGAACATTGTGATCCATTTTTCGGCAGACACATTTCTTTCTATTTTTCCTTACCTTTTGAATTTCAATGTTTATTAGTAAAACAGAAAATATTCATTCACTATAAAATGGGTAGTTATTATGTTATTCATATAACAGATCAATGTTTCATTAACACAAATTTAATGCCACAACTATGGCTGTTTGACTAACCACATGAAAAGTGCTTATTGACAAGTAGGATGTCATTGACAAATATACGTAGAAAATCATTGTAAATAATACATTTCTGTCATTGTTTATTTATAAGTTTTTAAAAAAGCAAATAGAGGATCTGCATAGCATTAAATTTTTAATTTATATTCATTGCTTAATAATTTGCTCCAATGTGAGATGAATCAATGAAATTTATTATTAGTTAAATAACAATTATTTAATAATTATTATTTAACACCTCTGATTAAAAATGGATTTTCCTCACATAAATGCATTTTTTCTTCCCACGCAAAGCAACATTATTTAACCTATACTACTGTTTAGTGCCATATAATTTTTTTGACAATATCAGTCAAAGCAAGAAGAAGGGTCAAAGTACAAACACATCATTGTGAGTGAGTCTCCCAAGTCCTTTTCCCTATGTAAGTCTCATAGTCATTTATCATTACTGTGGAGTGAAGATCAGCAAGGCAAAAGGAACACATGAAAGACAAAAGATAACAAAGAGAAAAGAGGAAGAAAAGAAATGTATCATGAACTATAGTGTCCTTTTATGATGTGCAATTAGAGTGATACTACTACAGAAATGAGTGGAAATTACAATATTTTCTCTCATTGCAAATCTTCAGATTTGTGAACCACCTACTTGGAAGTTAATATTAACCTAAAAATGTGAGAAAATAAGTAATTTCAAGGGTTTAGCCAAGAACAATTCTACCTATCATCTCCCCTTCCTTTTCTTACCTCTTCAAGTCACATTCAGGTACTTAGTTTTATACCTATAACATCACAACCATAGGAACAACAAATCTTCCCAGTATTCTTAATAGCTATCTCAATTGAATTATCCCCCAGGTCTATTCCTGCCTATTTTCAAGTAAATATGGATCTCAGAAAAGGCTTATGTATATCAAGCCTTGTTTTATGTCACTGATCTGTGGATGATACTAATATAAAATCAGATCTATAATTCTTTACATCTGAACACACATGAAGAACTCCATAGCAGTACCCTGCTCTATGAGGACACCTTAAAGACATAGTGGCTTGGTAAGGACTGAGCCTGAAGTGAGGAAGACCTGCAGTCAAAAACAGTAACCTACTTCCTGTTTCTCAAACCATCCACCTCAATTTCTAACTTGTATTAGTTGTCCCCCAAGCCTTCCCAAATTTTTCTACCTCCTAGGTTCCCTGTCTTCCTTCAAGAGTCTGATTAAATTCCATTTTCTGCAGAAGATCTTTCCGGGTTACCTCAACTGCCAATGCATTCCCCTTTCAGGTTACCTTCCATCTATCAATTCTGTATTTAACTTGTATGTACCTACCACAACTTTTGTGGACAATGTTTTTAGACAAAAAGACTCATCTTCTCTTGAGTCCATTAAATTACTCAGGAATACTTCCTGGACGAAAGTTATAGGAATAGCTTTTATAGAATGTGGAGAGAGGTCAGACGGTGTGGGGATCTTAATTCCTCCAAAGTAACCCATTCATTTTGCTACAGGAATTATTTCAACACATAAAGTTTAAACTTATCTATCAGAAGTTTCAGCATGTAATTTCTAATTCTGTTTAGTGGAGCCAAATTTGGAAATATAACACTTATTCTACAGAGCAATCTTTAAAACCTTAAAAAAATTTATCATGGCGGGGGCGGGGCCCAGATGGCCGCGTAGCAGCAGCAACATACCGCAGCTCTCACATAGCCACCCCAAAATACCAATAAAATAGGACTCTAAACCAATCCTAGAACTCCAAAACGCACACAAAGATACTTCCCACTAAAGTCAGCTCGGCTATGAGGAACCATATCAGCACTGCAAACTGAAACCAGCCTGGCCTGAAGCTGCGGCTGTGCCCCTGGGGCGGGTGGATGGGAGGAGCAGAGGAGCGGATTAGTGGCAGCTGGGAGCAGCGTTCAGAAATAGATCAGTGGGAACTGCGGGGAGAAAAGTGTCCAGCCAAAAGACCTCCAGAGCGGAAAAGCAAAAGGCAGAGGTTTTGCACCCGCCTCCGCGTTGCAGCTTCCCACTCATGGCCTGCAGACAGCAGGGGGACTAAGCGATTGTTCTGAGGCCAAGAGCTCTTGTGTTGAGTGGCTTGGATCTGGATCGCGGTCTTGGGCCTCAGTCCTGGAGTCTTCATTATCCAGTCAGCCAGAAGTAAATAGGAAGAGTCCCAGCATCTTCCTGAGAGCTGCAGCAGCTGGGAAGACCCCAGTGATTTGGGACAGAGCTTTCCCTTCTGGAAGCAGAGCCTCACAGAGATTGAAAAAAAAAATCACGGACTGAACAACCATGAGTAAGAATAAGCATAAGAAGCAAAGTAAGAACAGCTCCCAAACCCTTGATTCCTTCTTTGGGGAAAAGAAAGATCATGGGAGAGAGAGGGAGGAGGAGA
>CM053580.1:182832128-182846776 GCA_028627135.1 Pseudochirops cupreus | reverse complement strand
TCTTACTATAATACTGCATTTTATTTTCCTAAATTTAGTTACAAAGAAAGAATCTAGATTCTAAAGGTAATATTCTACTTCTTACACTAGTCCTAAATGTTATTTTGTGATTCAAAGGGAAAATCAAATAAACTCTAGGTTTTGCTATGATTTCTCAAATTAATAAAAATTAAGCAGAATATTAATATAATAGATATTCTAAAACTTTTTATTGATTTTAAATGTTCTCAATTTAATTCTTTAAACAGTCATAAAATGCAATAACATTAAATGCAAGTAACATTAAGGATCAACCTGATCACTTCTATAATTTTAAAAGTTGAACTCCCTCTGGTCTACTTCCCAAACTTTCATTCTCACTCACAGTTACTGCTACCTCCTAGGGCATGACTATGTGTTTATATCCATAACACAATATAACTAATAAGCCTATACCTCTGTATATCCTATTAACAGTCAGACATTAGACAGGATTAACTCATAGCAAAATAATTTATAGGCAGTTGAAAATTGTTTCTCTTTTTTAAGAGTATTGGTTTAAATGACATCTCTGATAGGTAATTTACTTACCTGGATTCTCAGGGTCTGCTCTTCTCTATAATGATTCTCTTCTGTGCTGCCAGTCTTTATGCTCCCTTAAGTAGCTTCTTCTTTTGGATACCTATTTTTCTGTATTTGTTCATCTCAAGTGTGTGCCACTATTGCCTGTTGGATTCAGTTTCCCATACTAATCCAGTAGCTTTCTTAGCAAACAAATAACTAATACATATATAATAAGAGAAATCTCTATCCACAAGCAACAACTGTCTCTTCCTTCTTGGCATTTCATGGTTTATAATGACTTTAACTCTTGAACCAGATGACTGAAATTGTCTGGCTAATTGTGTAGTTGCTTCCTGACTCAATAAGAGATATGTGAGAGATGTCTCTCCCTCTTGGATTCTGCTTAATGGCTTTTCCTGTTACACCAAAATACTTTTTTCTGTAATATTTGCAAACCAAGGGATTAACTTCAATTTAGTGTTTAGGTACATGATGTAAAAAATATTAATTATTTTAAATGTGCGGCCTAATTTAAAAATTATACTATGATGACAACTACTACTACTACTACTACTACTACTACTACTACTACTACTACTACTACTACTACTATTACCACTACTATTACTACTATTTATAAAGTTCAGTACACAGAGCTTTCTAAAAATGCTAACAGGTCTGGAGAAATGTTCCAAAGTAGCATTCTGCATTTTAAGTGTGGTACTATGAAGAAGGGAAAGAAGGAAAGAAGGAAGGAAGGAAGGAAGGAAGGAAGGAAGGAAGGAAGGAAGAAAGGAAAGAAGGAAGGAAAGAAGGAAAGAAGGAAGGAAGGAAGGAAGGAAGGAAGGAAGGAAAGAAGGAAGGAAGGAAGGAAAGAAGGAAGAAAAGAAGGAAGGGAGGGAGGAAGGAAGGAAGGAAGGAAAGAAACAAGTGTTAAGTGCCTGCTATAATGCAGGCATGTTGCTAAACACTTATGCATTTTACCTTATTTGGTCCTCATAACACTCTTAGGAAGTAGATGCTATTATTATCCCCTTTATTGATGAGAAAACCAAGGTAAACAGATGTTCACTTATCAAAGATCAGACAACTGTTAAGTGTCTTAAGTTCAAATTTAAACTTAGATTTCCCTGACTCTAAGCCTAGGGTCCTATCAAATTTCATCTGGGCCTTTTCCAGAATCTACCTCTGATTGACAGGCTTATCTTTGCCCACATTTGAATTTTTGTACAGAGGACAAATGGTAAAATAGAATCTAGATGGTAGCAGAGGCTACAAAAATGAAGAGAGGGATATTGAGGTCAAAAAGGAAACCTATAGAAAGTAGTACTAAGACTAGAAGACTTTAGTCCTATAATTGGATATTACACAGAAACTGTCCAGACTCTGCATTATTGATTATTATTGGTTAATATATATTAACATATTATATTGGTTAATACCTGAGACTAGTCCTGGTAATCATCCCTCTTCTTCACTTTTCTCCCTCAGTCTCTTGAAAGAAGATCATAGCCTAAAGCTTTAAGAAAGCTGACTCTGTTTCCAAAAACTTTGTTTACTATTTTTTGATTAAAAGTTTACTTGTTCTCAAACTAGCAGTTATGATAAATGATAATAACTCATGGAATTGTTAATGCGGCTGCATTTATTGGGAAAGAAGTCAGGAGTAATCATTTAAGAGGGTTTATACTGGGCAAGAGAAAGAAATTTAAAGGTATGTGTGTATGGAGATATATACATATTTAAATATGTGTGTATGTCTATATATGTGTATATGTACTTGTACATGTGTGTACATGTGTGTGCGTGTGTGTGTGTGTGTGTGTATGCAGTGGATATAGTGCTCAACCTGAAGTCAGGAAAATCAATCTTCCTCAGAACAAATCTAATTAATAGCTGTGTTACCCTGGCCAAGTCACTTAACCCTATTTGCTTCAGGTTCCTTATTCTAAAAATGAACTGGAGAAGGAAATGGCAAATCGCTAAAGGTTCCTTGCCAAGAAATCTCCAATTGAGGTCATGAAGAGTTGAGCATGACTGAAAACAATAGAAGATAAAAAACATAGACATATATGTACTTGTGCGTGCATGCATATATACATATGTCTATATGTGTGTATATGTGTGTGTATGTATGTATGTATAGTGGGATTTCTCTAAGAAATGATTGAGTCAGTAACAGTTGGTTGGGTTGGCACTAAGCCTGCATTTATACCACTTTTTTTTCTTGATTTGCTTCATAAAGAAAACACTTCCTTTAAGTGAGTCCAGTGAATGAGTAGATAGAAAAAGTCACACTCCCTCAACAACAACAACAACAAATAATGGCCCACCCCATTAAAAAAGTGACTTGCAAATAAGAAAGACATAGCTGCCACCTGGGCCCTACAACCCACCACCTTCCCAAAGCTATGCACTGCTGCTACCTGTGCCTTTAGAGGCCTCCTGGGAGGAGGAGTAGGCCAGCGAACAGGCGCCCACATGCCCTGCCTTTTGAAGCCCCCCGGAGTGGAGGTGCCTGGTCTATTCTCATGCACATGCTGGGGGCTCCACATTGAGGGGGACAAGGCCTTTGCTGAATTCCTGACAGATGAAATTAAAGAGGAGAGGAAGATCCAGAAACACAAATCCCTACCTAAAATGTCTGGGGATTGGAAACTGAGTGAGCAAGGGACAGAAGACAAGTTTTTTTCCAGAGATTAGCTGGTGAAAGAATCATAGTCACATTCAGCATTAACAACAGTATCCCACTCATATTTGACAATGAGCCACCAGAGGTACAGAAAACCCAAGAACAGCAAGAGCCTGAACTTAAATCAACCCCAAACTTAGTGGTGGAGATTGTGAAGGACAATATCAGGAAGGCCCTTGTGCTGGACTGTCACTATCCAGAGGATGAGGTTGAACAGGAAGAAGAGGATGAGAGTGACATCTTCTCCATCTGGGAAGTTTACTTTCAGCCCACCACTGAATCTAACTGGAAGGATACAAACTACACACTCAACATGGATTCCCTGGACTGGGCCCTATAAGATCATTTGATGGACTTCCTGCCTGACCATGGGGTGGACAACACATTGGCAGACAAACTGATTGAGCTCAACACTGCCTTAGAGCACCAGGAGTACATCAACTATCTGGAAGATCCAAAAGGGTTTGTCAAGTGACAGTAGGGAAACCTGAGGTTGTGGAGCCCCTGCTGTGCTCCCAGAGCCCTTGCTTCCAAGAGAATGTTTTGAGAAGCCATCATTGAGAAAGTGCTGTGCCATGAAATACCACCAGGCATAAATTATGTTACCTAACTCTTTATTTCCTTGGTTTGCTAGTATTTTTGTATGCCATCACAGAATGATGAGAAATAAAGCCCTTGGACCCCTCAAAAAAAAAAAAGACATAACCTTGTTCCCCAATCAGGATAACAGATGAAGAGCTGTTTATTATAAATAACAAATAATTAGAACTTCCAGTGCCAAAATGATTGGAATGAGGCTGGAATTCCCTAGAGTCTTCACAAATTTACATCCAAAAAAACCTTGAAAATTGGCTCAGAACCAATTTAGTGGAGGTGAAGCAACTAACTACCTCATCAGGAAAGCTCTGTGGCACTGGGGTGGGAAGGAAACATGGTAAACAAGCAGCAACAGTGGGATATTATAATGGTAAGCAAATTAGGATTTTTTTGTTATTTTTCTGGACTGAGTTTTAGCTAATCAAGTGCCTTTGAGTTTCTCCTTTGATTGGAAACAGTATACATTGTATTGTCCTTAAAAGGCCTAATGAAGTTTGAAGATCTTCCCTGCCCTTAATACACCAAAACATGGGAGCCCATGGTGGTAGGAGTTTGTGAAAAGACTGAAACAGGAAGGAGTAGATAAGAACAGGAGCAGAAGTGGGAGCAGGCAGAACTGAGAGAGAGAATATTTGTGATGTTAGCACTCTGTCTGTTGCTCTGTGTTACTTTCTCAGACAGAAGTCCTATCTGTTGTTTTGAGTTGATTTCTCAGACAGAATCCTTGTCTGTTGTTCTGTGCTGATTTGTCAGACAGATTCCCTATCTGTTGTTCTATACTGGTTTCTCAGACAGAAAGTGGATTGATGGGACAGCTCTGGTAATGTGTGTAAATATTGTTGCAGCCCTGCTAAGCTTTGTTTTCCTTGAAAAAGAAACTGAAAAGAGCTTGGAATGGAGCAGTCCTTGTGAGCTGAAATATGGAAGAGGAGCATTGTGAATCCAGGCAAGAGTTAGGGACAGTCAACCCACAGAGCAGTATCCATGGGGTTTGGAAGTCATCCTCCAGTTAAGATGAAAGAGAACTTTACTTAGGATACTCTGTATTGACTGATGAGATTTGTAAGTTACTGTGACCTAGGGGTGCATGGTGTTCCTACTTTCTGTTACAACTTGAGGATGATTAGCTTTAAGACGATTGAAAGCCGGCCTCTTGTCAAGATGAAAGAGGACTTTACTTGGATAATTTGTGTTGAATGAGGAGATTATAACTTACTGTGACCTAGGGGTGAATGGCATTTGTATTTTCTGCTACCCCTTAGAGATGGCTATAAAAAATACTGAATAATATGTTTTGTTTAAGACTATGTGGCCACATTAATAATAATTTGTTATGCTGTTTTGAATGCCATACTTTAGTTTATTGATGGATAAATAGAGAATTCATTATATTATGTGACTGGACCCTTAAAGTTATTGACAACAGCAGTCCTCAGGACAACTGCCATGATTGACTTTACAGATGCATCACAAGAAAACTGTCAACCAGGTGTCAAACCCCAGTGGCAAGCTACCAATGAGGATCTGTACCTCTTTAAGACAGCAGTCCTGAGTCAATTCAGCAGTCCATGAAGACCAGCAGCACAGCAAGGCATAATATCTAGTGAATCAGAATATTGTACACAGTAACAGTAACATCGTGAGATGACTAACTTTAATAGGCAAAGCAAGGATCTAAGACAACTCCAAAAGACTCATAATAAAAAATGCTCTCCACAACCAGAGAAAAAAATATGGAGTCTGAATGCGGATCAAAGCATACTATTTCTGCTCTCTCTCTTAGTCTCTCTCTCTCTCTCTCTCTCTCTCTCTCTCTCTCTCTCTCTCTCTCTCTCCCCATCTTTCTTATTTCTCATGATTCCTGTCTTTGGTCCTAATTCCTTTTTACAATATGAGTAATGTGAAAGTATACATAATATGAATGTTTATGTAGACTCTATATCAGAGAACACACTGTCTTGGGATGGGGGGAGAGAAAGGACGGAAAGAAAATTTGCACCTCAGAATCTTATGGAAGTGAATGCAGAAAACCAAAACTAAATTGATAGATTAATATTTCTAAAAAAGCAGTAGACCCCACAATAAGACAAAACAAAACAATTTTCCAGGCCAAGAAAATGTAGAATGTCTTCAGGAAAGGTCTGGTGCACCAGAGTGTAAGGGAAGTACAGTTCTCTCCAGTGTAGACTGGGCCCAAGAAAACCAGTAGCAGGCTTCAGAGTCACTGAATCGGGGGCAGCAGTGCTGATTCCAAGACCTCTCAAAAGTCAGATGCCAAAGACAACTTATAAGGAATGAAGGAAAGATCTATCTCATCAGGAATTGAGTGGAGCACAGTCAAGGCTGGGCTATACCAGCATAGATTCAGCCCCAGTATACCAGGAGCAGGCTTTGTGAGTCATTGAATCAGCAGTGGCAGACTTTGTGGTCATAATAGAGTGGGGACCCTCATTACAGTTCTAGAGCAGAAAAGAGTTATTATGGTCACTCACAGATCAGAGTCCATGCCAGGAGGATGGCAAACACATTTCTCCTTACATTATACCACCATGGAAGAATTGAAAAGTTATAGCTCTGTAGAAGTATATCTGGAAACAACTAAAGAAAACCCCTAAAGCTCTGAAAAGTGTTCACTCCACCATGGAAACAGAGCCCTATTTTAACAAAGAAGTAAAAGTAAAATAACAGACTGGAAAAATAAGGAAACAACAGGAAAAAAATCTGACCACAGAAAGTTAATGCAGTGACAAAGAAGATAAAAACAGACACTCAGAAAAAGATTACAAAATCAAAGTTCCTACATCAAAAGCCTCCAAGAAAAAAAGTGGATTGATCTCAAGCCAGGAAAAAGCACAAAAAAATGCTTTTCAAAATCAAGTGTGTGTGTGTGTGTGTGTGTGTGTGTATATATATATATATATATATATATATATATATATATATATATATATACATATACATATATTTGTGTATATATATATGTGTGTGTGTGTGTATATATATATATACACTGAGCTTTTTTATCTCCTTTTCCACTTGACTGATTCTACTTTTTCCCAGGTCAACTTTTTAAGCCATTATTCTCACTGGCTTTTAGCACATTTTTTTTTTGACCATTTGAACTTGACTGGTTTTCAAACTATATTTTCTGTATTTTTGTGTCTCCTTAACCAAGTTTCAAGAAGTTACCACATTAAACCATCCCTGTATTCTAGAACCAGAGAGTAAAATAGAAATTGCAAGAATCCACTAACCACCTCCTGAAAGATACCCTAAAATGAAAACTCTTAGGAATATTCTTTACAAATTCCAGAACTCTCAAGTCAATAAGAAAATATTTCAGCAGTCAGGAAAAAAAAATTAAGAATCATGGACATACAGTCAGAATAACACAAGATTTAACAGTTTCTCCATTAAAGAATCAGAATGCTTGAAATATGATATTCTGGAGGGCAAAGGAACTAGGATTATGACCATGAATTAGCTACCCAGCACAACTGAGTTTAATCCTTCAGGGGAAAAAAATGTACTTCCAATGAGACAGAGGGCTTTCAAGTATTCTTTCTGAAAAGACCACAGTTGAATAGAAAAATTAACTTTCAAATACAAGACTCAAAATAAATATAAAAAGGTAAACAGAAAAGGGAAATCATAAGGAATTTAATAAAGTTAAACAGTTTACATTCTTAAGTGGGAAGATGATGATTGTAACTCATAAGAACTTTCTCATTGTTAGGGTAACTAGAAGAAGAATATATAGCCAGTGGTCACGTGTCTGAGTTGAATATTAAGGGATGATATCTAAACATATATATTTAAGGGATTAGAAAGAGGAATGTACTGGGATAAAGGGAAAGAGAGGCAGCATGCAGTAAATCATCTCACAAAAGAGACAAGAAAAAAATTACAATGGAGGGGAAGAAGGGGGAGATGAGGAGGAGTGAATGAACCTTTTCTCATCAGAACTGGCTCAAAGAGGGAATAACAGAAACACTCAATTGGATATATAAATCTAACTTATCCAAGAGGAAAGTAGGAGGAGAAGAGGATAAGAGAAGGGGGAGGGATGTGATAGATGGGAGGGCAGATTGGGGGAGGGGTAGTCACAAAGAAAACCCTTTTGAGGAAGGACAGAGTAAAAGAAGAGTGAGAATAAAATGAAGTGGGGGATGGAATGGAGGGAAATTCAATTAGCAATAGTAACTGTGAAAACAAATTGATGCAGTTTCTTTGACAAAGAGCTCATTTATCAAACACATAAAGATATTAGTCAATAAGAACCATTCCATAAGTTATAAAAGGTGAAAATATATGAACATGTTTCAGATAAAGTAATAAAAGCTATCAATGCCAGGGAAAATTACTCTAACTCACTATTGAAAGAACAGAATTGACCTAATGGCAAAAGAGGCACAAAAATTCAAGTAAAAAAAATAACCTTAAAATCAGAATAGACCAAATGGAAAAGGAGGCACACAAACATTAAAGAAAAGAACTTAAAAATTACAATTGGGCAACTGAAAACTAATGATTCCATAAAACATCAAGAAAGAAAAATAAAACAAAAACAAATGAAAGAAAATATAGAAGAAAGTGTGAAATATCTCATTGGAAAAAAAAATTGACCTGCCTTGTAAACAGATTGCAAAGATAATTTTTAAATTATCAGTCTGCCTAAAATCCATGATAAAAAAGCCTAATCACATTTCATTTTTATTATAATCATCCCATTTTTATCATTAAGGAAAATTGGCCTGATATCCAAGAAACACAGGAGAAAATTGAAATATCCCACCAATCACCTCCTGAAAGAGATCTCAAAATTAAAACTCCCAGGAATATTATTGCCAAATTGCAAAGCAATCAAGTCAAGGAGAAAATATTGCAAGCATCCAGTAAGAAATACTTAAAATGTCATTGAGCTGAAGTGAGGTCACACAATATTTAGCATCTTCCACATTAGAAGAATAGATAATTTAGAATAGGACATTTCAGAAGGCAATAGAGTTAGTAGGATCACAACCTAGAATCACCTGTCAGCAAAACTGAGTTTAATCCTTCAGCGGGGGAAATGAACATTTAATGATATATAGCAATTTCAAATATTCCAGATGGAAAGCCCAGAGTCCAATAAGAAACGTGACATTCAAACACAAAACTCAAGAGACACATAACAAGTTAAACATGAAAAATTAGTCATAAAGAACTCAATAAAGTTAAGCTGCTTAGAATCCTATGTGAGAAGATGATGCATGTAACTCCTAAGAAATTTATCATTATTAGGATAATGAAACTGAGGCTACATAAACAGAGGGCATGGTTGTGAGTTGATTATATTGGAATGAACTCCCTAAAAATGAAGCACTGTAAAAGAAAGATGAACTGGGAGAAAGGTGGAGGTAATGGAGGAATAGGGCAAATTATTTCTCATCAAAGAAGCTGGAAGGAAAAGCTATTACAGTGGAGAGGAAAATGTAGGAGTGGTGAGCAATTCTTGAAATTCACTCTTCTTAGAATTGGTTCAAAAAGAGAAAAATAATTGATCCACATATGTCTATAGATATTGATATCTATAGGCAGACAAACAGACAGAGGCAGACAGATATATGATAGACAGATAGATAGATAGATAGATAGATAGATAGATAGATAGACAGATAGATGGATAAATTTCACTCTACATTGGATATAGAAATCTATCTTACCTAAAGGAAGTAGGAGGAGAAGGGTAATGGTAACAGGGAAAAGGGATCAATGGAGGGAGCAGTTAGAAGCAAAACTGACACTTGTGATGCAAAAGAGGAAAAAGAGAGAAAATAAAGAGAAGAAAACAGGATGGAGGAAATGCAGAGTTAATAATCATAAGTGTTAATGTGAATGAGATGAACTTAATCATAAAATAAAATCTGATCAAAAAATTAATTAGAAATCAGAAAGTTGTTTCTGGGACAAACTCTTTGAACTGGAAGACATACACAATTAAAGCACTGGAGCAGAATCTGTTGTGCTTTGACTAAAGTAAAAATAAAAAGCAGAGATAGCAATCATGATCTCAGACCAAGCAAAAATAGACCAAGTTAAAAGAGAGAATCTGGAAAATTACATTTTGCTAAAAGATACTATGGATAATGGGCAGCAAGAATGCATGAATAGTGGATAAGCTTGAAGTCAGGAAAACATCCTTAGTTTAAATCTGGCCTCAGACACTTATTAACTGTGTGACCCCAGGTAAATTGTTACCCTGTTTTCTTCTTTCCCTAATCTGTAAAATGAGCTCAAGAATAAAATGGAGAGACACTCCAGTATCTTTGTCAAGAAAACCTTAAACTGAGTCAGAAAGAGTCAGACATGACTGAAATGACTGTTCAACAGCAACAACCATAGACAATGAAGTATTATAGAAAAATTTCCCAGTAAGTTTCTCTGATGAAAGACTTATTTCTAAAATATGTTGCAAATTGAATCAAACTTATAGAAATGAAACATTCCCCAGTTGATAAATGATCAAATCATTGAAATAGACAGTATCCAGAAATGTTACCTATAGTGTTGAAAAATAATTCCTAAATCACTATTACTTGGAGAAATGCAAATTGAAAAAAAAATCTTTTTAGGTTCTGCCTCACAATCATCAGAAATAACAATCACTGAGGGCTATGAGGAAAAAAACAGAATTTTAACATTGATGGAGCTGTGAAATAATCTAATCATTCTGGAAAATAACTTGGAGCTATGCCCAAAGGACTATGAAACTGTAAATATCCTTTTATCCTTCAGTACCACCACTAGGTCTGTACCCCCAAGAGATCAAAGAAAAGGCTAAAGGATGCATGTGTACAAAATATTTTAGCAGTTATTCTTGTGGTGACAAAGAATTGGAATTTGAGGGCATGGTTATCACCTGAAGAATTGCTAGACAGCTTGTGGCATATGATTGTGGTGGAATATTTTTATGGTATAAAAAATGAAAAAACTCAGGAGACATATATGAACTGATGCAAAGTGAAGTGAGCATAAGCACTAGAATGGTGTACCATATAAATTAACAGAAATACTGCAATAATGATATGTTGTGAAAGACTTAGCTGCTCTGATCAATACAATGATCCAAGAAAATTCTGAAGGAATCATGATGAAAAGTGTTATCCATTTCCAGAGAGAACTGTTGAACTCTAACACAAATAGAAGTACAATTTTCTCACTTTGTTTTTCTTGATTTCTTCTAACATGGCTAAATATGGAAACGTGTTTTGTGTGATTTCATATGTGTAACTTACAGATGGCTTGCTTTTTCAGTGGGTTGGGGGAGAACTGGAGAGAGAGAAAGAATTTGAAATTTTTTTAAAGGAAAAAAATTTATTACTTTTACAGAAAATAAAATTTCAGTGCCTAGGAGATCATGGAATTCCTTTATTCATTATGATATAATGAATATAGATAGATAAATATAGTTACAATTACACACACAGATATAGATATATGTATACATATATATTTATATATGTATACATATATACATATATACACACACACATATACACATACTCATTTATTCATTCATGTGTGTCTCTATCCAATAGCCAGCTATTTCACTTGATGGAATATTTTGGTTGAAATTTTTTAATAATTATGATTCTTCATATATTAGTCCCTACAATGTTTTGACATTGATTGAGCCTAAGTGAAACCATGGTTAGTTTCCTAGACTTGGAGTCAGGAAGATCAGAGTTCAAATCCAGCCTCAGAATATGTATGACCCTATATGACCCTGGGCAAATCACTTAAACTCTATCTACATCAGCTTCCCCCCTGTAAAAGGGGTATAATAATAGCAGTGACCTTCCAGGGTAGTTGTGAAAATGAGTTTATATTTGCAAAATGTTTTGCAAACCTCAAAATACTATATAAATACAAGTTATTATGATGATAAGAAAATCACTGAAATTGAGTAAAATTATTTTTGAAATATCATGGTAAGTTCTCTTGCTTTCAAATTTGAAGGAACAGGAGCTCCAATTTATATTATATCAAAATTCTATAATAGAAATAAGGTAGTGTTGAGTCTAATGGGGTCTCTGTCCTAAAACTATACACACACACACACACACACACACACAGAGACAGAGACAGAGAGAGAGAGAGGGGAACAGAGAGAGATAGGGAAAATGTTCTTAATCTAACTTCTTGTGGACTAGTGGATTTCTGATTATTTGAGATCTTTGAGTAATTGTTAGGTATATTATGGAAAGGATTATCTTTCTGGGAAAGTTTTGGACTAGTTAGCCTCTGAAGTCCTTTCCAACTCTGAGATTCTATTAAAATAAAACACACAGAGATACAAGACTATAACACTGATTGTGAATTTAAATATCAATCTTTCTTTTCCTTATTAATATTTATTAACTGGGACTTTATTAGCAACATAAAAAGGTGAAAACATGAATGTCATACAATGATTTTTTATTACAGTCCTATACTTGCATGCTGATTGCTTTACTTTCCAGCCTGAAAGATGATTACAGACGTATAAAATTTATTGCTGAGTTGTGGTCAGTGCTTTAAATAGTTGCATTTTGCATTTTAAGAAGCCACTAAGAATGAATATGAATGAAACTTCAAAAAATACCAAAAGTAGGCAAAATAAACTTTTAATTTAATCAGAAAGTTTCTAAAGGACAAAGCATTAGGCCAAGAACATAATAAACTCTCAGGAAATTTGAGCATAGAATTGAAAAGCTGGACACTTCAGAATCATCTCTAGTTAATGGATGTCTTCTTCATTGAAAAGCTAAAAAAGCCCATTGTGTTATTTTCTACAAAAGGGAGAGTGGGAAACTCATGATGTGACCAGAAAAAAGCATTTGTGGGATTTTCTATAACAGTCTGTAGACATGGTAATACTTTGAATTGAGCTTAAATTTTATGGTAGGAGTTGACAGGTTTTTTTCTTCTTTTTTAATATTTCTGCATGATATGACAAAAATAATTCAAAGCTATATTTTGATGGGGGCATCTAGGTGGCAAAGTGGATAGAGTGCCTGATTTGGAATCAGGATAACTAATCTTCTTGAGTTCAAATCTGGCCCCAGATAAATACTGTGTGACTGTGGACAAATCAATTTAACTTTGCTTACCTCAGTTTCCTTAAGTATCAAATCATTCCACTATCTTTGCCAAGAAAATCGAAAAGGGGATCATGAAAAATTGGAAGCACCTGAAAAAACTGAACAACAGGTATCTATAACATTTAAATCTATTTCTATATGGGCAGAGTCAAGATGGCAGAGTAGAAGCAGGAGAACTCTGGGAGCTCCCCCCATAACCACCTCAAATACCTATAAAATATGACTCTAAACAAATTTTAGAGGTCGAGAACCCACAAAATGACAGAAAAACAAGGCTCCTGCTGAAGGCAGCCCAGCAGGCAGACAGGAAGGGTTCATCACAGCTTGCTGGGAGCCAAAACCAGCCTGGCCTGAAATCCCAGAGCAGCCTGGTCAAGCTGTGGATGGAACAAGTGAGAGAGTGGATCAATGGCAGATATGGCAGTTTCCAGAATTATCAACTCATAAGAACCAAGGACGAAGTGAAAGGTCAGTGGAACTTGGCTAAATTTGGGGGAGGAAAGTGTGTCTGGCCATCTGCCCCCAGAGCAAGAAAGCAGTAGAAGCCAAAGTGGCTGCTTCAGAGCTCCTGGCCTGCAAATTGCAGGGGGGTTAAGCAATCATTCAGAGGCTAAGTGCTCTTGCCTTAATGTACCTGGATTGGGATCCTGGTCTTGGGTGGTGGTCCTGAGGCACATGACCAGTTAGTCAAACCTGGAAGGCACTGCAGAGAGAGCAGCCCCATAATAGCTCCTGCTGCTGCAAAAACTCCAGCGATTTAGGACAAAGCTCTCCCCTCTGAAAGCAGAGTTCTACTGAGCCCAAAAGTCAAGTAATTTACTGGCAACGTGAGAGAGCAAAGGAAAAAAAAAAGCAAGAAAAGCAATCCAACTCTAGATTGCTTTTTCAAGGACAAAAAGAATCAAAGCATGGAACAGAAGAAACACAACACAATCAGAACTCCCACATCAAAAGCTTCCAAGAAAAATGTAAATAGGTTACAGGCCATGGAGGAGCTTAAGAAGGATTTTGAAAACCAAATAAGAGAAGTGGAGGAAAAACTGGGAAGAGAAATGAGAATGATGCAAGAAAATTATGAAAAGAGAGTTAAGAACCTGACTGAAGAAAATAACACCTTAAATATAGATTAAGTCAAATGGCAAAAGACGCCCAAAAAGCCAATGAAGAGAAGAATTCCTTAAAAAGCTGAATTTGCAAATGGAAAAACAATCTCAAAAGCTCACTGAGGAGAATAATTCCTTCAGAATTAGAGTGGAGCAAATGGAAACAAAGACTTCATGAGAAATCAAGATACTATTAAACAGATCCAAACAAATGAAAAAATAGAAGGAAATGTGAAATATCTCCTTGAAAAAACCACTGACCTGGAAAATAGATCCAGGAGAGACAATTTAAAAATGATTGGACTAGGATTAAAAACAAGAATCATCTACCCAGCCAAACTGAGTATAATGTTCCAGGGAAAAATATGATCTTTCAATGATGTGGAGGACTTTCATGCATTTTTGATGGAAAAAAAACAGAACTGAATAGAAAATTTGACATTCAAATGCAAGAAGCAAGAGAAGCATGAGAAGGTAAATATGGAAAAGAAATCATAAGGCTTATCAAAGCTTAACTATTTACATGCTAACATGGAAAAATTACAATTTTATAATTATATATAGTTTACACTGTGTGTGTATACATAT
>CM053580.1:182797754-182823681 GCA_028627135.1 Pseudochirops cupreus | reverse complement strand
GAACTTGAGATAGACTGGCACTGCGATTGGGAGATCCATCCTGCCCTACTGAAAAGTGACATAGGAGAGAATAGGCTGGGGGAGGGGGGACACACTGGGATGGCTGTTTTGGGGCGGTGGGTGGGCGAAAGAGGGGGAGAAAATATGTAACTCAAAATCTTGTGGAAATGAATGATGCAAACTAAAATAATATTTAAAAAAATAAAAATAAAATAAATAAAAAAATAAAAAAAATAAAGTGCTTAAATCCAGATAGCTGTCTTGGGTGGTGATCCTGGGGTGTATGATCAGTGAGCCAGAGCTTGTGGGGGCTGTAGAGAGGGTGCCCAATGAATAGCTCTGGCAGCTGCAAAAACTTCATCAATTTGAGACAAAGCTCTCTCCATCCTGGAAGCAGGATTCTACCACGGCAGAGACTTCAGGCATTAAATAATTTACTGGCAACATGGACAAGCACAGGAAGTACAAACAGACCACAGAATCCTTTTTGGCAGACAAAAAGGATCAAGGTATGGAATGGGAGGAAGACAAGGAAGTCAAAACTCTTGCATCAAATGTCTCTAAGAAAATGATGAACTGGTTACAGCCAAAGAAGGATTTTGAAAATAAATTAAGAGAAGTGGAGGAAAAATTGGGAAGAAAAATGAAAATGATGCAAGAAAATCAAGAAAAGGAAGTCAACAGCCTGCTAAAGGAGACCTTAAAATACAATGAAGAAAATAAAACCTTAAAAAAATAGCCTAACTCAAATGGCAAAAGAAGGCCAAAAAGCCAATGAGGAAAAGAGTGCCTTAAAAAGCTGAATTTGCCAGATGGAAAAGGAATTTGAAAAATTCACTGGAGACAGTAACTCCTTCAAAATTAAATTGGAGTAACTAGAAACTAATGACTTTATGAGAAATCAAGATACTATAAAACAGATCAAAATAAATGAAACAAATTGGAGGCAATGTGAAATATCTCATTGGAAAAACCACAGACCTGGAAAATAGATCCAGGAGAGATAATTTAAAACTTATTGCACTGCCTGAAAGCTATTTTCAAAAAAAGAACCTAGACACCATCTTTGAAGAAATTATCAAGCTAAATTTCTTTGATATTCTAGATCCAAAGGGCAAAATAGAAATGAGCAGAATTCATCAGTCATCTCTTGAAAAAGATCCCAAAAAGAAAACTCCTAGGAATATTATAGCCAAATTCCAGAGTGCCCAGGTCAAGGAGAAAATACTGCTAGCAGTCAGGAAGAAACAATTTGAGTATTATGTAGACACAATCAGAATAAGACAAGATCTAACAGCTACTACATTCAGGGCTCAAAGACCTTGGAATATGATATTCTTGAGGCCAAAGGAGCTAGAACTAAAACCAAGAATCATCTACCCAGCAAAACTGAATGTAATTCTTCAGGGGAAAATATGGTTATTCACTGAAACAGAGGATTTACAAGAATTCTTGATTAAAAAAACAGAGCTGAACAAAAAATTTGACTTTCAAATACAAGAACCAAGGGAAGCATGAGAAGGTAAACAGGAAAAAGAAATCATAAGGAACTTATTAAAGTTGAACTATTTACATTCCTACATGCAAAAATGATAATTGTAACTCTTAAGACTTTTCTCAGTATCAGGAAATTTGAGGGAAATATATATGTATACATATATATGTATGTATAGGAGGGCATATGTGTGTGTGTGTATATACATACATATATATATATATATATATATATATATATATATATATATGAGTGTGGGCATATGTATGTTCATATATACACAGACAGGAGGTACTGGATTAGTTGAATATGAAGGGATGATATCTAAAAATAAAATTTAAGAGCTGAGAGAGCAATTTACTGGGAGAAGGAAAAAGGGAGAGATAGATTAGGGGAACTTATCTCATATAAAAGAGGCAAGAGAAAACTCTCATAATGGAGGGGAAAAGGAAGAAGGTGAAAAGGAATGGGCATCCTTGCTCTCATTGAATTTGGCTTAAGGAGGGAATAACATATACACTGAAATGGGTATCCTACCCTGCAGAAAAATAGGGGATAGGGGATAAGAGGGGAGATGAAAAAAGATAGGGCAGATTGGGGGAGAAGGTAGTTAGAAGCAAACATTTTTGAAAAGGTGGTAGGGTCAAAGGAGAAAATAGAATAAGTGTGGGGTGGGATAGGATGGAGGGAAGTATAGTTGGCCTTTCACAATATAACAATTATGGAGAGGATTTGGATAACTACACATACACAATCTATGTTGAATTGCCTGTGTTCCCAGTGAGGGGCAGGTGAGGAAGGAAGAAGGAAAAAAATCTGAAACTCAAAGTTTCAAATACAAGTATTTTTAAAAAACTGTTTTTATATGCAAATGGGAAATAAGACAGGCAGGCACTGATGAATAGAGAGCCATCTTGCCCTACTAGAAATTTAGGAGGGTAATGGTGGAGGATATAAGAGATAACAGATTGGGGGAAGGGGTATTCAGTAGGCTTGCTATTTTGGGGTGGTGGTAGGAGAAAGATGGGGAGAAGAAATTGTAACTCTAAATTTTGTGGAAATGAATGTTGAAAACTAAAAATAAATAATTTTGGAAAAGGAATTTGTTCCAGAAATCTCCATCACTATTTCCTGTTCCATTATGAATTCTGTGATTTTTTAGAAAAGGACTTTGAGGGAAAGAAAGGCAACATGTATTCATGATTATAACATATCTTCACATTATATATCCCAGCATTATATTGTATTGTAGATCTCTGTTAGAACTTTGTTTGTATATAATGCATTTTCTGAATTCATACTAATAGAAGAGAGGGAAAATACTTTCATAAAAATATAAAATTAGAAAAAGTATACTTTAGGAAAATTTTATTTAGCATTTCATAGCATTCACAGTTGTTGGGGCATGAGACAATGCATGAACATACAATTTCCTATTCAGATTTGAATGAAGAGAAGGGATATCTACAGCCAGTCTTTGAGTGTCTTATAAGATCAAATGGTTCGATCATATAATCATTTGGTGTCACTTCTAATTCTAAATTATATAGTCTTTCCAAAAAATACTATTTGAATGTCTAGCTAGAGGAACCAGGAATTATTCATAGCTTATACACCTTAGGAAAGTCAATTAGTCATTTCAGTTCTCTTTTTCTCATCAGCAAGATTAGAAATGATGTAATGCTTGGGGGAGTAGCTCCAGAGATAGGAAGACCTGGGTTCAAGTCTACCATTGATAAATCCTGCCTGTATGAGACTAAGAAAGTGAGTCAAGATCTCAGTATTATAGGCAACTCTCTAGGATTATCAGAGGAGGTGCTGGCCTGCATAATTGTGAAGAGCACCAAAAAGAAAAACAAAAGTATCCTTAGGTAGGACTGAGTTTTCTCATTTGAGAGTTCTCCTTCTCAAAGAAATCATTGGTCTGGCTCCAATCCCGAGCATAAGCTTAGGAGCTTGACTCACAGGAACGCTTCTAGTTCTAACATTCTACAAATTCATCATTATAATTGCAATGACATATCTTGTTTAATTGAAGTGACTTCTAAACTACATTGGACCTTGCCAATCCTAAGTTTTTGAAGGTTTTATTTTAAAATGAAATGTTGTCTGGGATAAGGTGACACAAGCTTTTTTCATCCACTAACAACTCAGTCTGAATTAGTTTATCAGATCTTTTAGCCAAGGAGACAGTATGATTCTAGGCAGATAGTTTGTAGTAGAAAGAAGGGAATTTTTAATACTTCTGCTGTACTGGGAGATTGACTTTAGGTAAGGGTCACAGAGGAAGCGTTATTGAGAAATATTCCAAAGATTTAGGTGTTGCAAAAACAGAAGGGAAAATGATGGAGAAGTGAGTTTCATCTGTTTGATAGTTTTGTTTAGAACTGGTCCTGAGACTCATTTCAGCATTTCTATTTTACATCTTCCATATTGTCAGGCACTATTAATACAGACAAATACTTTTGAGGAACCAAAAAAACACAACTTTTTGTTATATAGCATTAGGTATAACTCACTTAGCTCTTCGTGATCACTCAATGAGCTAATGTTTATTTAAGGCTGTTGCCTACTCTCTCTTAAGGTTTGTGATTGACATTTTCAGGCTGATTTCCCTGTTGGCCATTCATGATAGTATGCCACATCAAATATTTTGCTTTTCTTATGGTTGTTAGTACACACTCATTTTAAAACTCTATTTTCACATTTTCCTATATCTGGACATCACCAGCATTGATCCCTATGTTTAAGATTTTATTTTGTAGTTCTGGCATTTAATCCCAATATAAGACAGACATATCCTCTTTATGAAGTCATTTCTCAGATTATGTGCATCTTCCTGATGTTACTGGGGACATTTTTTTTTCTCTTTTGTGTTTGCAAAGAAAAAGTAAGATATCACGAGGATAATGTCTCTGTTGTGGTAAACAGGCCCAGGTTAAATCAATCAAAAAAAAAGTATAAACTAGGGGCAAACAAGTCCCCAAAAGTGCTTTGATCATTGGATAATAACATAAATGTCTTATTTAAAACAGTCAGATATAACTTCCAGCTTACTTTTAGTAAAGAAAACCAGTTTTGAATTGAGCATTAAAGGATCAGGTCAGTGTAATGATGTTGAAGCTCCAGCCAAGCACTGAGAGGGAGTTTAGAGTAAGAAGTTAATATCTGACTTATTCATCTTACCAGGTCACTCTGTGAGTTTATGAAATTCATTAGAGCCCTTAGAGGTTCTACCAGCAACAAGAAGCTGTAACATTGACTGTCAAAGTGACAGACGCTAATGGCAACAGCGGGAGATCTCCTAAGAGTGAGAAACCTTGTGATAGAGAAAGGTAAATTGTGGGCTTTATAGAGACATTGGAGCATGGCGGAAAAAAATCTTATCTAAGGGAACTTCATGAGAATTTTTAAAAGGAGGAAAAACTCCTATTAACTAGGAACTGTAAGTTACCCCTTGGCATCATATATTTTCTACATGTTTACCTTCCTACCTTTGTACTTCAAAGTCATCCCTTAGAGCAGCGGTTCTCAGCCTGTGGGTTATGCTCAATTTGTAACAATGATAATACATCCTGCATATCAGATAGATTCATAACAATAGCAAAATTACAGTTATGAAGTAACAATTAAAATAATTTTGTAGTTGGGGGTCACTACAAAATGAGGAATTGTATTAAAGGATCGTGGCATTAGGAAGGTTGAGAACCACTGCCTTAGAGTTTGCATGTACAAATGGAAGATGTAACACCAGTTTATGGAAACTATTTTACATCTATCCACACTCTCTCAATAAATACCCTTTCCTAAAGCCTAATTGAGGTTATTGTTTCATAATCAATGGGAAATACATTTATAGGGTCTAATGAGCAACAGTACCAAAATCTACATCCTCTCAAAATTAGTCCTAAAAGGAAGCAGTTGTCACCTGCCCTCTGGGAACCCAGGCTGAAAAAAAAAATGACTTGTAGCTGGGCAAGTAGCCATGGAAGGGATAAAACATTAAAGGGAAAAAGTTGCTGAATTAGCAAAATAACAATGAACAATACTCTTAATTAAAATTGATTATTTTTGTCCGTAAAAGGGGGAATAACAAAGATGTTCTGGATTTGTAAGTGAATATCATTTTTAATTTTTTTTTATGTTTTCTACTGCTACAGAATTTTCTTCCCCTTTCTTGACTTTCAGCTACTCCTGATTAAATTATTCACTAAGATTTCTGTGATCATCTCTGTGGGCAATGGTCCAGACTAGCAATGTTACAAAGCTGCATTCCATCAGATCTAGGTAGTGATGCTGGCAAGAGAATCTAAAGCACTTAATTAAATTAGAGAGGGCCTCTATTGGTGAAACTGCTGAACATGGTATATTTGACTGAGCCAAGGAAGAATTTAATTTATTAGACCTTTGAAACTATATTGTGGTATTGTTAGTATAATGTGTCTAAGCAACTGTGTTGTTTTGAATATAAGCTCTGAATCCCACTGAAGGCCATATTTTAGTCAGCTGACCTACATTAATGCTGATGTACCAAACATTTTTTCTTGGTTATCACTTACTTGTGACTTAGGGTATTGTTTAGTAGCATTTTTTCCATGGAGGAACTTGACTTGGTAATGAGGTCACTGATCTGGGATTAATGAGGCCAGTTTTTCTTTAGTACTGGTTCAGTATGAGTGATTAGTGATTTAGCTATTGTTTGCATATATAAAAATAGGGACAAAGATCATGATTCTAAGAGTAACGGATGCTATGGGAAATTAAAAAATAAATTGTAAATGAAGATTCAAAATCTATAGGATAAAGTATTTGTGAAGACACAATTTTATTTTTTAATTAATCATACATGCAGATTTTTTTTATTCTGCACTGAAAAAATGCCTCCATTATAAGCACATTCATGGAGTCAAACAAATTTCAAATGTATAACCCCTGAATATGACCTTGGAAAAAGAAGAAAGTCAGAATCTCTCTAATTTTTCTAAAAAACTAAACCAAATACAAAAGTTCAGATAAAATATTTTTCACTTGCATATTATGCCCCAAGAGAAAATAAGATGTGTCCAAAAAGGAGTGAACCTAAGCAATGATCCTAATAATTAAATGTCTCAGCTCCATTTAAAACAACCCCAAAACCCACAAAACTATTAGATACCTTCAATAGTACAATTTAATGAAAACATAATACAACCATCAGTGACCTTAATTAAGATAATTAGATAGATAGATAGATAGATAGATAGATAGACAGATAGATAGAGATATACATATACAACTATGTATATAGATAGCTGTATACACACAAATTTAGATCTGTATAGATATCTATATACGCAAAAAGTCAAATGCAGTGGATAGGGTGTGTATATACACACATTTCTATGTGTATGTTTGTGTGTATAATGCACAATTAAAATCAGATTTCTGTAAAAGAACAGAGAAAAAAAATCCAGGGAAGGTAGAGCTGAGGAAGTGTAACATCAAGTGCATAAGTTCCATTTTAAAATAATTCTTCAAAAGAACAAATGGTTAAAATAGATTTATATATCAAATCCATATCTCAATAAAGATTATTGTTATAAGATAATGTTGCAGATATATTAATCACTTTCTATTAAGCACAATGAGAAAGAAAGGCAATGGTATATTTTCTTTTTTCACCTACAAAAGAAAATTTTGAGGAAAGCCCAGGAGATACCATTTCAGAGAAGAGTCTTTTGAAGAAACCAGTGCATGGAGAGGACATTTTTATTGGTCCTGCAGATTTGGTAGGAGAAGCAAAAAAAAGGGATGTGTGGGTAGGTAGCACAGTGAATAGAGCACTGGCCCTGGAGTCAGGAGGACCTGAGTTCAAAGCCAACCTCAGACATTTAACACACACAAAAACAAATTAGCCATGTGACCCTGAGCAAGTCACTTAACCCCAACTGCCCTACCTTCTCCCCTCCAAAAAGGAAAAAAAAAAAGATTTTCCAGGAGTGGGAACAGTTGATTCTTCCCCCCCACTCCCTTACATATTGAACTATGATTCCTTACCCAGAAGCTTGGGTGAAAGTTCTGATGATCCTGTTCTAATACAACTCTGGAGAAAAGTCTAGGGAGATGAGACACAGTTTGAAAATTTGTTACATCCAATTAATCAAAAATCCTTTCTTAAGTACCTTCTCAGCTAAAACATTCACTGATTCTAATTCACACTGGTGGGAGGTGAATTTCATTGTATTTACCTGCCTAGATTTGCCATTCTTATATCCTAACCAGCTATACACACTTAACCTTAACTTGGATTTTCCTTTCTTATCTACCTCTCAAGTTAAATACTGCCCTAGGCAGGGACAGTATAAGGAACCCTAAATCAACAGCTCACAATTTTTCAGAAATTGTGGTCTTTATTTTCTTTCATGTAGCTAGTAACCTGCTTTACCCTCCAACTTCTTAGTGCAATGCAATTTCTCCTTGTCTTTTGCTCGTAGTTCCTCTCCATGACTGAGTATGCTTCCTTCTGGAGTTTTTTGACCAAAAAAGACAAACAATCAAACAAAAATACTTATCCTCTTGGATCCCATTGGTTATCTTTCCTATTGCTTCTTGGATAATTATCCTAGATGTTGGACTGAATTAAAACTCTTTTGCCAAAGAATTGGAAATTGAGGGCATGCATATCAATTAGGGAATGGTTGAACAATTTATGGTGTACAATTGGGATGAAATACTATTGTGTTATAAGAAATGATCAGCTAGATGTTCCCAGATTATCTGGAAATACTTGCATGAACTGATGCAAAGTGAAGCGATAAAACCCAGGAGAACATTGTACACAGTAGCAACAATATTGTGAGGTAATTAACTGTGAATAACTTAGCTATTCTCAGAAATACAATGATCCAAAACAACTCTGAAGGACTTACATGAAAAGTGCTATCCATCTCCAGAGAAAAAACTGATGGAGTCTGAATTGGCCTATGATTCCTTAGTCTGAAGCTTGGGTCAAAGTTCTGGATGTCCTGTCATAATACAGCTTTGGAGAAAAGTCTTTGGAGGTGAGACACAGTTTGAAAATGTGTTGAATTCAATACCAAAAAAAAAATCAATTAACCAAAAAGTATTTGTTAAGTACCTTCTGAGCTAAAATATTCACTGTTCTAATTAATAGTTGTGTGGGTGAATGGGAGGTGAATTTCACTGTAATCACCTGCCTAGATTTGCCATTCTTACATCCTTACCAGCTATACATACGGATTGAAGCATACTTTTTTTTGCTTTCTTTTTTTACTTTACTTTTTTAATTTTATTTTTCTCGGGGTTTTGTTATGGTCTATGTTTTCCTTTCTTTTCTTTTCTTTTTTTCATTTATAGAGGGGGAAAGGCAGGGCAATTGGGGTTAAGCGACTTGCCCAAGGTCACAAGGCCGGTAAGTGTTAAGTGTATGAGGCCAGATTTGAACTCAGGTCCTCCTGATTCCAGGGATGCTGCTCTATTCACTGCACCACCTAGTCACCCCACTCTATGATTTCTTTAACAGTATTACTAATAAGGAAATATGTTTTACATCATTACCCATCAAATAACTTGCCTTCTCAATAAGGGGAGTGTGCACAGAAGTCAAGAATTTTTATCTTAATTTTAAACATTTTAATTTTAAACATTTAAAAACATTTAAAAACAAAAAGTTGGTTTTTTTACAAGTAATTAAGGGGAAATAAAATGCTTAAAAAAAAAAAAACAAACCTTTGATACCAATACTTAAATTCTCTCTGCCCTTTCCATCACAATCCCCTTTCCTTCTTTGGTTTGGGAAGTATAGCTAAATATATTCTACATATACATATACATATACACATATGGATAGATACACATGCCTACATACATATTTGTGTGTGTGTGTGTATATACACACACACACACACACACACTTATACATATTTAATTTTATTCCTTAAATTATTGATACTGATCTTTGGAATTCTACTTGTTGACCAGTCCACCAGTTTCATCTGATTTCATGGTTCTCATCCTCCCAACTAATCTGTATAGCTAGAATGCAACAGACAAATCCAGGTATACTATTACTGAGTCATCATCAAACGGAGCTGTAAATATTTTTTTTGCCCTAAATTAAAATTTAATTATGACATTAAACAGATAAAATTATTTAGAGGTCACCTTAATTTTCCATTATCTTTTAATACTATAGGTAATACCATAGAATTGACTACCATTAATACATATAAATTGGTGAGATTGATTTCAGATTGTCTCTTGAGCTTTTTTAATTTTCTTGTAACTGAGAAAAGGTACATAGATAAAATTAGTGGGAAAAACACAATGGAAAAATAGTCATATACAGAATTAGAAGGATTATTTGAGACTATATAGTCTAATCATCTAACTTTATAGATGAGAGATAACACAAATGGTAGAGATTCATATCATATGCTCTCTGTTATTACTATCCCCTCTGTATATTCTATTTGTTTCAAAAATTTTCCATATGGATGACTCTACCCATGACTAATAGTAGTATTAGCATCTATAATTGATTCAACAAATGTTTGCTCACTGTACAGGTTGGCGTACAACTTGCTGAGAAAATCTATTATTAAAATTAAATACATTCTTACCCTCAAGGCCCTTATAGTCAGTCAACAAGCATTTATTTGGGCCTGTATGTGCCTGGTACTTTTCTAAGTGCTGGGGATACAAAGAAAGACAAAAACAAACAATCAAGCCAAACCTACTCTCAAGGAACTCTGTGTAATGGGGGAGACACCATGCAAAGAACTAAGTTTAAAAAAAAGATATACAAATTATATCAGAGATAATCAATAGAGAGAAGGCATTAACCTTAAAGATGATTAGGAAAGGCTTTTCATAGAAGGTAGAATGTAAGCTGGGACTTGAAGGGAACCAAGGAACCCAGAATGCAGAAAATGTGGAGAAGGTGGATTCCAGGCATGAGGAAGAACACTGGAAATGTACATGGTTGAGAAATGAGTTGGAGTTTCTTGTATGGGGAAACGAAAGAAAACCAGTGTCACTGGGTTACAGAGAACATACTGGAAGGAAACTGGGAGGGGAAGTTTTAAGAAGCCTATAAAGAAAGGGAGGGACCATGTTATTAAAGGACTTAAAAATAGAAGATTTTATCATGGATCCTAGAAGTGATACTGATACCAGTGTGTTTATTGAATGGGGTGAAAGGGTGACATGGTCAGACTTCTACTTTGGGAAGGACAGTTTAATAGCTCCATGGTACATGTAGTAGAATGGGAAAAGAGAGACTGGAAGGCTACTGTAGATGTTGGAGGTGTTGAGTGATACGGGCCTGCACCAGAGTACTGGGAGTGTCAGAATTTAAAAGAGTAACATATGAGAGATGTTGACAAACTACAATAGGAATTGTAAATTGATTGGCTAAGGTGAGATAAAGTTAGAAGTAATGGATGACACCTAAGTTGTTGGCCTAGTTGATTAGGAAGATGATCTTGCCTTCCATAGTAAAGGGGAAGTCAGTAAGAGGAGAGATTTTTTAGAGGAAAGGTAATGAGTTTATTTATTCATTTATTTTTTTGATTAATGGAGTCCATGGGACAACCAGTTTGAGACATTCAAAAGTCAGTTGTTAATGTGACAGTAGAAGTTAGGAAACAGGTTAGGGCTGCATAAATAGATCCAAGATTCATAAGCATAAAGATGATTATCGAATCGATGGGAGCTGGGAATTATCAAGAGAAATAGTAAATAAGGAAAAGAGAAAAAGGTTCCAGAGAAAATTCTGGAGAATCCCTGTTGTTTAATGTGTATGAGAGGGATAAAAACCAGCAAAGAATATTATGAAATGGACAGAGAGGTAGAAGAGAAACAGGATATAGTAATGTCATTAAAGCCTAAAGAGAAGAGAGTGTCAGGCAAAAGAGAATGATAAATAGCACCAGAAGCTACAGAGTGGTTAAGAAAGATAATCATTAGTAAGAAGGTAGATACTAAAGGAGACTCTTCTTGGTAAATTAGAATGAGATCACTTTTGCATGTGAAGAGTTTTGTTTTGGCAAGAAGGACCACCTATTCATGTGGGTGCTGTCCTTCATTCTTGAAAAGACCCAAAATGATATCACTATTCTGTGGTCAAGGTAAAGTGTGTCTTATTATGCCTGATCAGACCAACAATTCTACCATTGGTTCTACCACTGGTTGGGCAAAAATAGTCCGTATGCACATATGGAGTGGAAATAACTCCAAATTTGTGTATCTCACATTTCTTTTGAGCTACTACAATTCTGCTTTGCTCATAAAATATGGCACCTTTTTCTGATGCAGGCATGTTATGCCGAGTTGTCCTGTGCCAATATCTCCCAAGTGTCACAATCAATTCAAAAACAAATTCAAAAATTCTCCAGCAAGACCTTGGGAGTGTCTTTGTATTACTTATTTGGATCTTCGTGTGAGAATTTGCCTTGCATGAGTTCTCCACAAAATAGTCTTTAAGGCAAACATATATTTGACATCAAACAACACACTCAGTCCATTGGAGCTGTGCTCTCTACAATAGAGTTTGAATGCTTGGGAGTTCATCTCAAGAAAGGACCTCAGTGTCTGGTACTTTATCTTGCCAGGTGATCTGCAGAATTTTCCTAAAGAAATTCCAATGGAAGTGACTCAATTTCTTGTCATCATGCTGGTAGACTGTTTAGATTTCACAAGGATATGCCAATGAGGTCAACACAATAGCTCTGTAGACCTTCAGTTTGGTAGGCAGTCTATCATCTCTTCTCTCCCACACTTCTCTGGCGTCTCTCAAACACTGAGCTGGCTATGTGTAAGTCAACTTCATCATCTATGTGTGCATTCCTAAAAAGTATACTGCCAAGGTAAATTAACTTATCCACAACCTCCAAAATTTCTACATTTGCAGAAACCAATGGTTTCCCTTATGAATAGTATGGTGCTGGATGGTGGAGAACCTCTGTTTTCTTGGTGTTAATTATTAGGCCAAAATTATCACACACAGAAGAAAAATAAATCCATACTTTGTTGCATCTCAACTTCAGAGGCTACCTTGAGTGTACAATCATCATTGAACAAAAAGTCTTGTACCAAATCTCCCTCCATTTTAGTCTTGATTTGTAGCCTTTACAAGTTAGATAGCTTACTGTTGATAGGATAATTGACCCTGATGCCATTTTTATCCTCATAGGAGCCATCCATTAATATTGATGAAAACATCATGCTAAAAATCACTGGACACACATATAGGTAAACAAAACATCTCAAATATCCCACTATACTCATTATATAATACTCAAAAAAGCTAAAGATGATTAATGAGTTTTCAGAACAGATATTTAGTATAATTCACATTCACCTTGGACCTGAACTATCTGGGCAACTCACAAAGGTCATACTATCTGGTCATTTAGGACATGGCTTGAGGAGTTCTTCTGGAGGCCTTCTCATTCTAATGCAAAAATTGTTACAGAAAATATTGCTTGTTGAGAAACTGGCACTTACCTTTGAAACACTTGACCCATAAAATTATGACCAATGTTAGAAAAGTTCTTTGCTTAGAATCTCTTCCTACTGACTGATTGGTCATAGGCTTGTGCTCAGGGAATAGATATAAGGTCAAATTAAGTGGCCAGGCACTCTGAATTGCCTAAGAAAGCGCTGGTTACCCCAACCATGAGTTTGTAGTTACCACTGCTGCTCAGGGCATGGGGAACAAGGATGTGTGTGTGTGGACAGATTGTCTCTTCCTTTGATGAAAGACTAAGCATATGCCCTCAGAGAAGAGCCCAAAGAAAGAAATACTCTTTTCCCCACTACTGACTCAGTGGCCATTCATCTTTGTCATACCTCTCTCCAAACATAGGGCCTAGGGAATTAGGCAGGAGTCGTTGTCATACCAGTGATCACATGTTACTCAATATGAGGACCCTGATAGCTTCTTCATTACGCATTATTTTAATATACTCATGATAGACATTCTGTTAGAGAACCCTTAAGCCAATGCTTTGTTTAACCAAATCAAATGCTTTTTTTTTAAATAATCAAGAACAATTTACGTATTTTGTATTTTTTTATATTTTATATTTCACATATCTTGAATTCTGTATACCATTCAGTCAAATGTATAATTCTAAAAATATAGTTTGCTTTAAATATTATTTTTGAAAGACTATTGTTTCATTTGTGTAATTTTTTTTCAAGGATGTTGATAATATATGTGAAGATTATTTGCACAAATATTTTAAAGAGACAGAAAAATAAGCATATGGTTTAACAGTTTATATTTGTATTTTTCTCACTGTTCATGCTGAAATTCTAAAGTCTGCATTTTTAAGATCTAGTCTCCAAAGAGTCAATTAAAAGCTGCATAACATAGTCAAGAAATATTCCTAATTTTATGAAACAATAATAACCAAATTTAATTTCCATATGTGGCAGGTTTATTTTCTTTCCAATCCTTAAGGAGTCAGACATCTAAACCAATGAAAATATGTTTAATCTACTGGGGTGAAAACTAATGACTTTATATTTTGATTATCTCCATGACATGTCAGACATTCTACAACATCAATAGCTTATGTACTTATTTGTAATTTTAGTCATTTAAATTTACTAATTTTTCACTTGTAGAACTTTCTCATGCTTCTTAAGTCTTAGCTACAAACATGATATCTGAGAAAGCTCTACCACTTAGGAGTCTTCTAACTATATTTTATTAGCTTCCCCCAGGATGACAAATTCCTTGGCTGTAGCAGCTTTTAAAGATCACCTCATAATTTATAGAGAGATTGAGATCTGCACTTATGAGGGCAGTACCATACAGACAAAATTACTGCTCCAAGAAGTATCATAGTAAGAAACACTGGGAGAATATTAGTGCTAAAAAATATTAGTGCTAAAAAAAAATTAGTACTAAAAAACTAAACTTTTGAAAGAGTGAATACTTGGAATCATTGATAAGTGTTGTACAATTGCCTAAATCATATAATCATTTTAAAAATTGCTTTTACTATAATTTTTAATATTTTTTAAAAATATTTGACAGGATTCACATATAAATGTGTCCAAACCAGATTGATTAGACCCTTGATTGTGGTGGAAGAATATAGGAGTTTGATGAATGGCAGACTATGGAAGATGGAACTTTGTTGGTTAGATGAGAAAGTCAGATAATCTAGAAGGTAGATTAAGAAGTAGAGTATTCAAGTTATGAGGGAGAATAAGGAAAAATACTTGGAGTTTGGAGATAGAATATTTCATGTGAATAACAATACGTAGAACATTGGCATTGGATCAGAGTATATGTGGGTTGTAAGGAGTAAGAAGATAGAAAAGCTAGAAAAGGGCCAGATTATATAAGGTTTTTGAAGGATGGATTGGAAAAGAGAGAGAAGTTGAGGGGACAACCAGCAAACTATTGCAATAGAGATGGGGGCCTGCATGCAGTTGATACCAGTGTCAGAAGAGAGAAGAGGACATGTATGAAAGAAGGTACTAGGTAGAAATGAGAAGACTTAACAACAGATTGGATATGGAGGTGAGAGAAATTGAGGCATTATGGAGGACCTGTGAAGTATAAAACTCATTGACTGGGAGGATGGTGGTATGCCACAAAGTGATAATGAAGTTTGAAAGAGAAAAGAGCTTGGAGAGTTGTGGTAACAGCAGAAAAGGGTAATTGTTGTTGTTCAGTTGTTTCTTTTGTGTCCAAACTGGCAAATATACTGAAGTGATTTCCCATTTCCTTATCCAATTCATTTCACAGATAAGGAAGTTAAAGTAAACAGGATTAAATGACTTGTCTGGGTCACACATCCAGTGTCTGAGGCTCAATTTGAACTCAAGTCTTCATGACTTGGTGAGAAATAACTCCTTAAGATTCAGGAGTGGTGACATTAAAAGTTTATTACTCAACTGCAGTGGTTAGTGTCTTATAGATAGACGCATGCTATAGAAGCAAAAGCAAGTTCTACATACCTATGCCGTCACACAAAGTCCCTCTCCTGCTTCCCATTGGCTAGGTACTACATGAGGTATAACTTTCCAATATGCCTATTGCACAGCTCCCCTTGATAGGCCCTATCTCCCGCTACATGCATTGTATGACCATTAAAATTAACCTTTAGCCCTCCCAGAGGAGAAGTTGATATTCATGAACTTATTGTTCATGAATATTCCAAGGAACATTTGACCTTTACCTTACTTAACTGACTTCTGACCTTAAAAAGGGGATAAAATAGTTGGATCCTGCTTTGCCCACTATCTTCTATGTGGGACATAACTCCTCTGTTATGTCTCCTATTCTGCTGCCTGTTATTCTGAATTTATGGAGACAAATTTCTATGTTTTATCTCTCAATTTCCCACTTTCCACCTTCTTCTCCTAGAATAGTGGTTATCAACCTGTGGGTCACAACTCCTTTGGGGGTCAAACTACTCTTTCACAGGGGTCACAGGGGTTGCCTAAGACCATTGAAAAACACAAATTTCTGATGGTCTTAGGAACCAAGACACTGCTCCTCTATCCATCTCCAGGTGGGTCCACACATATGCAGAAATGCCCACATACTAGAAGATAATCTCTTATGTAAATGTAATTCCTTAGGTTTTGTAAATTTTGTTTGTATTATTTCTGTGGAAACAAAATTCAATCACCCCTTACAGACTCTAGACCCACTAGTCTATTCACTGTGACATCTAGCTGCCCAAGAAAGATAATACCTAATCTCTAATATACTCGTTCCATCTCCCACCACCCTCCACTCCAGAGTGTGGACAAGTTGACTCACTGGAGTTCAACAGACTTCAAAGCAGAAGTATGTCCTGGCTGGCACAAAAATGTGGCAGTGCTCAGTTCTGCAAGAAAGCTCAGTCAGATGATTAAAGAACAGAAGAAATTTAGGCAAGGAAAATGTATATGGCTGTATGCCACTCCACTAAGGCTGAGGAAATGAGCTCAGCATACAGATTGATGCCAATTTGTTCACCTCACCCCACACAAACCAAGAAGGGAGTAACTGAACCCGGTGAAATATGGAAGAGAAAGGGTAACTGATTGTAAATGCAAAGTCAGAAATGAAATACATTTTGGAGCAAGCAAAGCAAAAAACCAATATCATTATTCATTCAATTTAAACGAAAATATCAATCTGGAAGATAACTGAAGAATTATGTCTCCCTGAAAATCATGAGTCAAAAGCTTAAACATCATAATTCAAGAGATTACACAAGAAAATGACCTAGAACTTTTGAATACAGAAAACAAAGTGCCAATTAATAGAATTTGCAGACAACTCCTCTCCCCTTTAAGGAAAAGCAAAACAACAGAAACAACAAACATCTTGCAAACTCCAAGAAACATAATAATTGAACAATAATTCCACTTACAAATAAGTTATACAAGCAACCAGGAAAAATAACTCTGAAAATAAAATATAGGAATTATTTTAAAATGACTGTAATGGTAATGGAATTTAAAGATCCCCCTGTATTGGCTTGATTTTCAGGTTGAATGTTAAAACCCAGAGCTTGTGAATCCCACTTGTGGAATGGACTTGTTGACATGAAGAGAGAGGGCTGAACTGGCAGGAGCTGGTGCTGTGGATTTATAGAGAAGCCTAAGCAGAGAGAAGGCCCAAGCATAGGAGGCCAGAAGGACTTTTGGGGAGCAGTGTAGGGGAGGCAGAGAGGAGAATTGCAGGGAGCCAGAATTGCTCAGAGAAAGACTGCTGAGGGGCAGTTGGAGCTGCCAAGGATTTTTGAGAATTGCCCCCTGGAGCTGCCAAGAACTGAGGAGGCATGGCTATGATGCTGGCCATCTGTTTTGCTGTTGTTTTGCCAGATTCATCTTCTGGTGAAGGACAGTGTTGCTGTTGCAGAGGTCCTGGAACCTTGCTGTTGGTTCAGAAGCCCTGAAGGAGAATTTTCTTGTTGTATGTTTACAGAAATCGTGGAAGAAGGTCTCACTGATGTTTTCAGGGGTTCTGGGACTATTCTGCAGGCACAGAGTGAATTAATGAGAACACTGGCAATGCATATTGTGGCTTTGTTAAGCTTTATCTCCCCAGGAACAGAGATTGCTGAGAACTTACCTTGTGTCAAGATGAAGGAAAGACCTTTCCTTGCATATTCAATGCTGTGATGATATCTTAACCTTGTTGTAGCTTAGGGTGGATGGCTTTTTTGTGCTTTCTTGCCCCTTTTGAGGAAGTTCTTGGAAATAATGGATGGTATTGTGATTCAGTTGTGATCCAGGGATGGGAAACTTCTGAGTTTCTTTTGTGCTCTGTGACTGACCAAATGAATTAACTTTGTTTATGATTTGAAACTAATCTCCATTTGAGAAGAGACACTTTGACTGACTAAATGAATGTACTGTCCAGGGGTGGAGCAGTGCTTGGATTGAATTGGGAACTTACTTGCTCAATGAATGAGTTACACCGTATTTTGATTTTCTCTGTTCTGTGAATGTTTTGCCTTAATTTGTCACTGAATAAATGGAGTTTGCTATCCCAGTATTCCGAACCTTGGAAGTTGCCTTTGCTGGGCATTACAATTACATACTATTTTGCACCTACTTGAAACCATAAGAGAGGTGGGATTGAGTGTTTCAAAAATCAAAGGGGCTCAAGTTATAACCTAATAATAATAATAATAATGCATTTTAAGCCATTCATGGAAAGAAAACAGACTTCAAAAATAACCTACTTAGCAAACATCCCAGATAACACAAATACAAGAAAGTTAAACAAATGTAAAACTAACAATAGCAAAATAACGAGAGATGTCATTTAGACATTTCTTTCTAAAAGTACAAAAGGAGACAAGGGGGAAAACAGAAGTGAAAAAAAAAGCGATGATAGAGAAACGAACATGAAACTTCACAGAGTAAACGTCACAATTCCTTACCTACAGAAAAATCAATATTTTTGTGGAACTAAATTGCAAATGGATGGAAACATAAAAGGGAAGGAAGATTAATAATATGGTGAGTAATGTGTGATCTGTTCTAATGAAATTTCTTCTTTCTCAGAGGCTATAAGGAGAATGGACCTGTAAGCAAAGAAAGATAATAAAGTGGGAAAAGAAAGTGAGGATCACGCTTCTGTGGTTGTAGGGCTACCATTGATGAATTCTCCTATCTCCCATTACTACATTGTGTCCCTGCAATGACTTAATGAGATCGTGACCAAAAGAAATTGTGACTGATCCAGTCAGATATAGTCAGTTCCAGAAACATAGTCAATTGAATCAGGCTGCTCCCAACCTGGGGCAAAGTGAATAAGAATATTCACACCTGTTCCAATCATATTACCCATAAGCAAGCTCTGTGTCTTCCATGGGGACTTCTATCTTAGGGAGCCTAAGCATGTGCCAAACACTTATTGCATGGGTATCATCATCATTATCATCATCATCATCTTCAATGGATAGAGATACATATGTGGTGTGTATGGGTATATATACATATATGTATAGTACATATAAACATATATATGTATGTGTGCATGTCTTGAATTTTCTTTTTGTTTTTCATTTTCAGAATTTATTTATTTTGAGTTTTCATCATTCATTTCCACAAGATTTTGAGTTCCAAATTTTCTCCTCATATCTCCCCTACCCCTTACTTGAAGCTGACAAACATACTGATCACACCTTCCCCCACTCTGCCCTCTCATATATCCTCCCCTTATTCCTTCCCTTACCCCCTTCCATATCACTTTCTTGTATTAGAAGGTGAATTTCTATACCCCATTGCCTGTATATCTTATTACCCAGTTGACTGGAATGACAATGATTTTTTTAAAGAATTGTTTTTAAAACCTTGAGCTCCAGATTCTCACCGTTCTTCTCTCCTCACCCAACCTCATAGGGGACACAATTTTTTTAAATTAACTTTTGTTTATTTTTGGTTTACATCATTCATTTCCATGAGATTTTGAGTTACAAATTTTCTCCCCATCTTTCCCCTACCCACCACCGCTAAAGAGCAATCCTACTGTATACCCCCTCCCCCAATCTGCTCTCTCTTACATCCTCCCTCATCACCAGTCTGACTTTCTGATAGGGCAAGGTGGATCTCCCTACCCCAGGCCCTGTATATTTTATTTCTCACTTTCATGTAAATAATAATAATAACAGAAATAGTAATAACAACAACAACAACAACAACAACACACACACACACACACACGTATATTTAACATTGGATTTTAGAACTTTAGATTCTTTCTCTTCCTCTGCCGTCATCCACCACCACTGGAAAGACAAACAATTCAATACAGGATGTACATATGTAGTTACACAGAACATCTACACAATGGACATATTGTGAAAGACTGACTATATTTCCATCCTTCCTATCCCCTCCCCGCTTGTTCTATTCTCTACTTTGTCCCTGTCCCTTTACAGAAGAGTATACTTCTAACAACCTTACCCCTCCCCCAACCTGTCCTCCTTTCCATTGTCCCCCCTCTCATCCCCTTCCCCCCTACTCTCCTGTAGGGCAAGATAGACAATTTTTAGTGTATGTCATTCCTTCCCTAAGCCAAATTCAATGAGAGTAAGGTTAACCCATTCCCTTTTGCTTCTTGATCTTTCCCTCCATTGTAACAGTTATTCCTTGGCTCTTCTATATGAGATGATTAACCCCATTCTGTCTCTCCCTGTCTCCTCTCATTCTATTCCTCTCCCACCTCTCAATTTCACCTATTAAAATATCATCCCCCCCTTTTCACTTAATCCTGTGCCCTCTGTCTATGTATACATATATACATACACTCACATATGTATTCATACTCATATATACCCTCCTATATAGACATATGTGTATGTACACACATGCGCACACGCACATGTATACATATTATATATATATATTCCCTTCTCCTATCTTCATAATGAGAAAAGTTTAATAAGTTACAATTATCACTTTTCCATGTGGGCATGAAAATAGTTCAAATTTGATAAGTTCCTTATGATTTCTTTCCCATCTTTACCTTCTCATGCTTCTTGTATTTGAATGTCAAATTTTTTATCCATTTCCATTTTTTTCATCATGAATGCTTGAAAGTCCTCTACCTCACTGAATGACCATATTTTTCCCTGAACCATTATATTCAGTTTTGCTGAGTAGGTGATTCTTGGTTTTAATGCTAGCTACCTTAATCTCCAGAATATCATATTCCAGGCCCTTCAATTCCTTAATGTAGAAGCTGCTAGATCCTGTGTTATCCTGATTGTATTTCCACAGTATTCAGATTTGTTCTTCTTAGCAGCTTGTAATATTTTCTCCTTGATCTGGGAACACCAGAAGCTAACTATAACATTCCTAAGAGTTTTCTTTTTGGGATCTTTTTCAAGAGGTGATTGGTGAATTCTTTCCATTTCTATTTTGCCCTCTGTTTCTAAAATATCAGGGCAATTTTCCTTGAGAATTTCTAGAACGATGATTTTTAGGTTCTTTTTTTGGTCATGGCTTTCAGGTAGTCCAATAATTTTTAAATTGTCTCTCCTGGATCTATTTTCCAGGTAAGTGTTTTTTTTCAATGATATATTTCACATTGCCTTCTATTTTTTTCATTAGTTTGGATCTTTTTAGTATTATCTTGATTTCTCATGAAGTCATTAGCTTCCATTTGTTCCACTCTAATTCTGAAAGAATTATTCTCTTCAGTGAGTTTTTGAGATTCTTTTTCCATATGGAAAATTTGACTTTTTAAGTCATTCTTCTCCTCACTGGCTTTTTGCGGCTCTTTTCCCATTTGAGTTAATCTATTTTTTACAGTATTATTTTTTTTCAGTCAGTGTTGACTCTCTTTTCGTGATTTTTCTTGCATCATTCTCATTTCTCTTTCCAATTTTTCCTCCACTTCTCTTATTTGGTTTTCAAAATACTTCTTAAGCTCCTCTATGGGCTGTGACCAGCTTACATTTTTTTTGGAAGCTTTTGCTGAGGGAGGTCTGACTATGTTGTCTTTCTCCCATTCCATGCTTTGATCCTTTTTTTCCCCAAAAAAGGAATCTAAAGTTGGATTGCTCTTCTTGCTTTGCTTCCTTTGCCTGCTCATGTTGCCAGTCAATTACTTGACTTTTGGACTCCATATAACTCTGCTTCCAGAGGGGAGAGCTTTGTCTGAAATCAATGGGGTTTTTGCAGCTCCCAGAGCTATTAGAAGGCTGCCATCTCTATAGTCCCCACCAGCTTTGACTCACTGGTCACACACCCCAAGACCACCACCCAAGAGCATGATCCAGATCCACCCAGCTTAAAGCAAGAGAGATTACCCTCTGAATGGTCACCCTACAATATGCAGGCCAGGAGCTCCTGAGGCAACCACATGGTGCAGATATGCTGCCTCCACCCGCTTCTTGCCCTGGGGCCAACAGCCAGACTTTGCTTTTCTGATGCCCGCCCCCCCCCCCCAGTTCCAAAAAAGTTCCCCACTGACCTTTTACTTTGTCTTTGGTGTTTATGATTTGAGAAGTCTGGAAGCCACCACAACTGCTGGTGATTCACTCTCCTTAAGTAAGCTCTAGCCACTGCCACTTGGGGCCTCCCTGGGGCTGGAACTGAACAACTCCTGCAGGACTGTGGTCAGCTCCCAGCATTTTGTGATAGAACTTTCCTGTTGGCATGACCGACTATCTTCAACAGGAGATTTGTTGCTCTCTGTCATGTTGGATGTTCTATAGCTTTAAAATGTATCTACAGTCATTTTTATAGGTATTGGAATTGTTAGGAACTCCAAAACTTTAGAACACCAAGTTTGTGCTTCTACTCCACCATCTGGGCTCAACCCCACTTGGGGATCTTTTTCAAGAGGCAATCGGTACATTCTTTCAATTTTTATTTTATCTTCTGGTTCTAGAATATCAAGGCAATTTTGCTTGATAATCTCTTGAAAGATGATGTCCACCCTCTTTTTTGATCATGGCCTTCAAGTAATCCAATAATTTTAAAAATTTCTCTCCTCAATCTATTTTCCAGGTCAGTGGTTTTCCAATAAGATGTTTCACATCACCTTCTATTTTTTTATTCTTTTTGGATCTGTTTTTATAATGTCTTTATTTCTCTTAATGTCATTAGCTGCTAATTGCTCCAATCTAGTTTTGAAGGACTTATTTTCTTCATTGAGCTTCTGAAGATGCTTTTCCATCTGAACAATTCTGCTTTTTAAGGCATTCTTCTCATTGGCTTTTTCGACTTCTTTTGCCATTTGAGATAGTCAGTTTTTTAAGATCTTACTTTCTTCAATATTTTTCCAGGTCTCCTTTAGCAAGCTGTCGACTTGTTTTTCCTGGTTTTCCTGCATCACTCTCATTTTTCTTTCCATTTTTCCTCTACTTCTCTTACTTGACTTTCAAATTTCTTTTTGAGCTCCTCCATGGCCTGAGACGAGTTCATATTTTTTCTTGGAGGTTTTTGATGTAGAAGTTTTGATTTTGTTGTCTTCTTCTGCTTCTATGTTTTTGATCCTCTTAGTCACCAAAAAAAAAAAGATTCTATAATCTGATTTCTTTTCCTCTGTTGGCTCTTGTTGTCAGCCAAATACTTGACTTTTGAACAGTATGCTATGGTAGAACTCTGGTTCCAGAGTGCAGAATGCTGTGTTCCAAATTCCTAAAGTTTTGTACAACTGTTGTCAGAGCTTTTTCTAGGCACCTGCCTTTAAACTGTGAGGAGAACTGCCTCTCCACAGCCTCAACAAGCTCAGCCATGCCAGCACTCCTCATCCCAAGACTGCCAACAAAGACCACAACCAAGGTCCAAACAAGGCAAAGCAAGAGAATCCTTCTTCAACACCAGCAGAGAGGTTCTTGCAGTTGCCCTCTGATCAGTCAGCTTGGTCCCTCCACCTTCTGTCAGCCTGGAGCTCAGGAAGTAGTTGCCACAACAGTGGCTTCAGCCCCTGTCACCTCTGCCATCCTCAGGGACAGAGGCCTGACTATTCTCTTCTTTCACCCAGTTCCTGCAGTTTCCCCACTAACCTTTAGCTTTATTTTTTATGTTTATAAGTTGAGAAGTCTGAAAACAATTATAGCTTCCAGTGATTTAATTCTCTGAGGTCTGCTCCAGCCAGTCTTTGCTGGCATGGCCCACACAGGAGTGTTCTCCCCTCTCAGCCTGGTGTGATAGACCCTTCCTGTAGGTTTGCCAGGCTGTCCTCAGCTGGAGACATATTTCAGTCTGTCTTTCTGTGGCTTCTGTAACTGAAGAAAAAAGATTTAGAGTCATTTTTTACATGTATTTGAGGTAATTGAGGTCAAGCAAAAGTAGGTTCCTGCTTTAACTCCACCATCTTGGCTCTACCCCCTATCTTGTAATTTTTAATGTACTTTTCCATGGAATGACTAACTTTTGGTTTTCATTCCATGTCTATAATTTATTTGTCCCTCTAGACTTCAGGGCATAGAATTTCCTAGACTGTCCTCAAATCATGAGAGCTCCTATTCTAAAAGATATCTCCCATGACTGACACTCCCTATAGCAGAGGTTTTTAATGCGGGTGTTCATGGACACCACAAGGCTTTATAAATAGACTTGAAGAAAAATCTGTCAACTCAGATTGGGAAAAAACAAAAATTATAATTTTCAATAACATATAACTAAAATTTAGCCCTTCTTCAATATTATGAAATGTTTTAAAACTTTATTCTGAGGGAGCAGAGCCAAGATGGTGGCATAGAAGCAGCAAGGTACTGCAGCTCCCACATAGCCACCACAAATACCCATAAAATATGACTCTAAACAAATTTTAGGGCTCTAAAACTCACACAAACACACTTCCTGCTGAAGGCAGCTTGGCTAGAAGGGATCATCTCAGCACTGGGAGCCAAAAGCAGCCCAGCCTGAAACCCCAGCTTGGCCCTGGGGGTTGCCAGACAGGCCAAGCCTAGCTGCAGCTGGAGCTTCAGAAGAGTGGATCAGTGTCAGCTGTGGCAGTTTCCAGAATTATCAAGCCATAAGAAGCAAGGACTAAGTGAAAGGTTAGTGGAACTCAGCTAAAGTTTGGGTAGAAAAGCAGGTCCGGCAAAACTGCCTCCAGAGCAAAGAAGCAGCAGAGGAGGAGGCCCTACAGACACCTCCATGAAGCTGCTTTAGAGCTCCTGGCCTGCAGATGTCAGAGGGGCCACACGATCATTCAGAGGACAAGTGATCTTGCATTGAGCAGCCTGGATCCAGATTGTAGTCTTCAGTGGTGGTCCTGGGGTGTGTTTTCAGTGAGCCAAAGCTGGTGGGGGCTGCAAAAAATTGACAGCCCCCTGATAGCTCTGGCAGCTGGGAAAACCCCATCAGTTTGGGACAGAGCTTTCCCTTCTGGAAGCAGAGTTCCACAGAGCTGAAAAATCATTGGTTGGCCATCATGAGCAGGCAAAGCAAAGCAAGAACAGCAACCAAACTCTAGAATCCTTCTTTGGGGACAACAAAGATCAAAGCATGGAATGGGAGGAAGACAACACAGTCAGTGCTCCTGCACCAAAAGCTTCCAAGAAACATGAAGACTGCCTAAAAGCCATAGATCAGTTTAAGAAGGATTTTGAAAACCAAATGAAAGAAGTGCAGGAAAAATTGAGAAGAGAAATCAGAATGATGCAATAAAATCATGAAAAGAGAGTCAACAACATGACTGAAGAAAATAACACCTTAAAAAATAGATTAACTCAAATGGCAAAAGAAGCCCAAAATGCCAACAGGGAGGAAAATGCCTTAAAAAGTTGAATTTGCCAGATAGAAAAAGAATCTCAAAAGCTTTCTGAAGAGAATAATTCCTTCAGAATTAGAGTGGAGCAAATGGAAGCAAATGACTTTATTAGAAATCAAGACACTATTAAACAGATTGAAACAAATGAAAAAATGGAAGGCAATGTGAAATATCTCCTTGAAAAAACCACTGACCTTGAAAACAGATCCAGGAGAGACAATTTAAAAGTTATTGGACTACCTGAAAGCCATAATCAAAAAAAGCACCTAGAAAGCATGCTTCAAGAAATTCTCAAGGAAAATTGCCTTGATATTTTAGAACCAGAGGGCAAACTAGAACTGGAAAGAATTCACTGATCACCTCTTGAAAAAGATCCCCAAAAGAAAACTCCTGGGAATATTATAGCCATGTTCCAGAGTCCCCAGATCAAGGAGAAAAAATTACAGGCTGCCAAGAAGAAACAATTTGAATACTGTGGAAACACAATCAGGATAACCCAGGATCTAGCAGCTTCTACATTAAGGGATTGAAAGGCCTGGAATATGATATTCCAGAGATCAAGGGAGCTGGGATTAGAACCAAGAATCACCTACTCAGCAAAATTGAGCATAGTATTCCAGGGGAAAATATGGTCATTCAGTGAGATGGAGGACTTTCAAACATTTTTGCTGAAAAAACCAGAACTGAAAAGAAAGTTTGACACTCCAACACAAGAAGCATGA
>CM053580.1:182780443-182797254 GCA_028627135.1 Pseudochirops cupreus | reverse complement strand
GCTGCCATCTTGCCTCCACCCCCCTCTAGCTCATTTTATAAATGATTAATTAAGGCAAATAGAGTTAAATGACTTGCCTAGGTTCACACAGTTAATGAATGTCTGAGGCCAGATTTGTATTCAGAAAAAAAAGTCTTCTTGACTTCAGGATAAGCACCCTATCCACTGTGCCTCCTAGCTAGCACTTTAAAGGGGTTAAAATATGGAAAACTGAGATCCAGACTTTATTGAAGGGTATTGGAGAGGGAGGTTCTATTGACAGATATAAGGAATATGGTTATGGGACCACCTGTTTCAAAGGCAGAAGAATTCTTGTCCAGAAAAAGGCAGAAGGGAACGTTTGTACCATGGGAACTAAGATATTGAGCAGGTAATTAAGGCATGGACCCCAGCATGAGGAAACAAGATAAAGCCCATTGACTGGGCCTGGAGTATAAATTCCAGAATTGGTCATAAGGTACAAAGCAAGAATCCAACTCTTAAAAGCAGAATAGACGAGAAAGGGAGGCAGAACTGAATAGTTGATAGAGAGCTTTTATCAGAATATCCAGACCAGACAAACTCTCTGAAAAAATAGCCTTTGTGTTCTCAAACTTGTCGTTTAGCTTCTCAGTTCCCAAGACAAGAGATTGTAAAGCTGTTAAGTTGGGGTAGGTAGGTGGCATGGTGTATAGAGTTCCCATTCTAGAGTCAGGAAGACTCATCTTCCTGAGTTCAAATCTAGTCTCAGACACTTTCTAAGCTTTGTAGCCATGGTAAAGTTACTTAACCCTGTTTGCCTCAGTTCCTTATCTGTAAAAAAAAAAGCTGGAGAAGGACATGGCAAACAATCCAGTACCTCTATTAAGAAAACTCCAAACTGAGGGGTGGAGCTAAGATGGCAGAGTAGAAGCAGGAAATTCCATGGGCTCTGGCCAGAACCACCTTCAATACCTGTAAAATATGACTCTAAACAAATTTTGCAGCTATAGAACCCACAAAGTGACAGAGAGAAACAAATCTACCCCTGAAGCAAGCCTGGCAGGCTGACAGAAAGGGTCTAACACATCAGACTAAGAGCTGTGCTCAGTCCCATGTGAGCTGCGCGAAGCCCTAACCTGTGATCCAGACCAACCTGAGCCGACTTCAAGAGAGGGAACCACCAGCAGCTGTGGTGATTTCCAGACTTCTCAACCCATAAATGCCAAAGAGAAAGTAAAATGTCAGTGAGGAACTCTGTTGGAACTGGGTGACAGAAGAGAGTGGTTCAGTCCCTGCCCCCTGGGCCAGAGATGGAGGCATGGGGACTGCCTCGAGAGCTCCTGGCCTGACTATCACAGGGAATCAAGCAACCATTCAAAGGACAATTGCTCTTGCTTTGATATGTTGGATCTGGGTTGAGGTCTTGGGTGGCGGTCGTGAGATGTGCGGCCAGTGTGCCAGAGCTTGTGGTGCTTGCAAAGAGGGCACCCTCCTCATACCTCTGACAACATTTGTGAAAGCCCCAGTGATTGGGGCCAAAGCTCTCCACTCTGGAAATAGAGTTTAACCATGGCAAAGAGCTCAACAGTTAAGGAATAGGCTGGCAAGATGAGCATGTAGAAGAAGCACAATCAGACCATAGAATCATTTTTTGGGGACAAAAAAGATCAAAACATGGAACCAGAAGAAGTCAACAGAAGCAAAACTACTGTACCCTAAGCTTCTGATAAAGATATAAATTGGTCAGAGGCCATAGAGTATCTCAAGAAGGATTTTGAAAATCAATTAAGAGAAGGGAAGGAAAAGTTGGAAAGAGAAATGAGAATGATGCAAGAAAATAATGAAAAGCAAGTCAACAGCCTACTAAAGGAGACCCCCCAAAAATACTGAAGAAAATAACATCTTAAAAATAGACTAACTCAAATGGCAAAAGAAGCCCTAAAAGGCAATGAGGAGAAGAATGCCTTAAAACACCAAATTGGCCAGACTGAAAAAAAAATTTCAAAAACTCAATGAAGAAAATAATTCCTTCAGAATTAGACGGGAACAAATGAAAGCTAATGACTTTGTGAGAAATCAAGATACTATAAAACAGGTCCAAATGAGTGAAAAAGTAGAAGGCAATATGAAATATCTCATTGGAAAAACCACTGACCTGGAAAGTATATCCAGGAGAGATAATTTAAAAATTATTGGACTAAGGAGGTGGAGACAAGATGGCAGAAAGGAAATAGTAACTTTTCTAAGCTCCTCCAAGAATTCTGTCACTAAACTTTAAAAAGTGAATCTGAATGAATTTTAGAGTGACAGAACCTGCTGGGAAATAGAGACAGGCAGATTCCCATCCCAGGAAAGTGTCCACCTAAGTCTGGGCAGGTGGAGCATGGAACACATGGCAGCTGCCTCAGTGCAGCCTAAGTACTATTTGCAGCTGTCTCACCACAGAACAAAGATTGGTTGGAGCTGGGTAAGGGAAAGCATAGGCCCACAACAGTGCCAGCAGCTTCTCCTGTGGCTACTAGACCACAGCCTGGATGTTTAAAAATTATATACCTGAACTGCCAGGATTCAAAATGGTGGAATAAACCCTAGCTGCTCTGATTCCCCCTCCCTGACCCAGAAAACTCAGAGATAAATGTCCTACCCAGAGTAAAATCCTGAATTATTGGAAACACCCTTACTCTTCTGAATCACTGAGGAAGGGGGAAGTGAGTCAATGCTAAGTCTAAAGTAAAGGGTGGGAGACCTCTAGACAAGCCTCACCTCAATCAACCAGCAGGAGCTGAGGAAGCCCAAGGGGGTGGAGACAGCACACCCTAACAACACAAGCCCAGGTGTGCCTCAGCATATCCAGGGGAATCTGCAGACACCAGCATGGCCGGCCACCAGCTGCCGCGCCTGCCTGAACTGTAGCCCACAGACACAGAGGTGGAATATGGAAGTGGTCAGACCACTCCTCCCCCACTGGTTACTCTATGAACATCAAGGTCACTCAGGGGAAACACTGAGAGTCCTGGCCTTGGCCTCAGTCTAGACACTCAGAGGCTACAAACACAAAGTTAACAACCAAACCCCGACTTCCCAGCCTCAGAAGCACAATTCATCTGTACCCCAAAAGCAGATATCCACTCTAAAAATTCAGGACATGGGCAATCACAATGGGCAAGAGGGAAGATGTGAGATCTAGAGCCATACAATTCTTCTATAGTGAGCAAGAACTACCAAATTCAGAGGACAACATGAACTCTATACTCATACTGGAGACCAGAGAGAGAAATATGAATTGGGCTCAAGACCAAAAAGCATTCTTGGAAGAGTTCAAGAAAGATTTTAAAAGCTGCATTAGAGAAGTAGGAGATAAATTTAAATCTACTGTCACAAAATTGGAAAAAAATAATCTCACTGAAAAAAATAAATCCTTAAAAAGTAAGATTGGTGAACTGGGAGAGGAGGTTCAAAATCTAACTGAAGAAAATATCTCCCTAAAAATGAAAACTGAACATATGGAAAAGGAGTTTCTAAACTAATGAAATAAAATTATTCACTAAAAATTAGAATCAGTCAAATTGAAGCTAAGGAATCAATGATGAATCAAGAGTCACTCAAACACAACATAAAGACTGAAAAATTAGAAGAAAGTGTATAATATCTCACTGGAAAAAACAACTGACCTGGAGAACAAATCCAGGAGAGATAACCTAAGAAGAGAAGTACCAGTCTACTAGAAATGCATGATGAAAAAAGCAGCCTGGACAACATCCACCAAGAAATTGTCAAAGAAAACTGTCCTGAGGTCCTAGAATTAGAGGATAAAATAGTTATTGAAAAAATTCGTTGGATCCCTCCTGAAAGAGACCCCAAATTGAAAACCCCAAGAAATATAGTAGCCAAATTCCAGAGCTACAAGGTTAAGGAGAAAATACTGCAAGCAGCCAAAAAGAAAGAATTCAAATATTGTGGAACTACAATCAGCATTACACAGGACCTAGCAGCAGATACATTAAAAAATCAGAGAGACTGGAATTTAATATTTTGTAAAGCAAAAGAGCTAAGGCTGCAACCAAGGATCAACTACCTGGCAAAAATTAGCATAATCTTTCAGGCAACATGATGGTTATTTAATAAAATAAAAGATTTCCAGACTTTCCTGATAAAAAAAGCCAGAGCTCAATGGAAAATTCAATCTTCATTTACAAGACTAAAGAGAAGCATAAAAAGGTAAACAAGGAAAACACACACTTGCACATCCACATACACGCACAGATGCACACACATACACACACATAACTTGTGACTCAATAAGAGCAAACTGTTTCTATCCTTATATGAGAAGTGGATACCTGTCAATATTGAAATCTGTATAATTATGACATTTAATAGGGATGGTCACAGATAGAGGGTGTAGGTTTAAATGAACTAATGTGAAGATTAAAAATAAACCTTATTAAGGGGTACAAAGGGATTGCCATGGGAGAAAAGGAAAGGATGAGGGAGAAAAAGGTAAATTATGACACATGAAGAGGTATAAAAACATACTGCAGTAGAGGAGAAGGAAGAAGGGAGATGAGCATCATATGAACTTTATTCTCATTGGTTCTGGTCCAAAGAGGGATCAATATAATCAGTTATGTTAAGATTCTGACATGAAAAGACACAAAAACTCATTATAATAAAGGAAAAGGATGGAAGGAGAGGAGCTCTGTCTGAAATTTGCTCTCATTTTTTTGAGTACAAGGAGGGAATAACATACTTCATTAAGTATAAAAATCCATTTTGCCATATGGGGAGTAGGAGGGATAAAGGGGAGGAGGTGTAAAAAGGAAGTGGGCGGTTAGAAGAGAGGGAGAGAGTAGTAAGGGGAAAGGGTAGGAAAAGAGGGGGGTTTAAAGGGAGGGAATACTAAGAGGGTGTAACAGTAATTAATTCCATCCTCATCACCAGGGAATTTGAGAGACCATCCCAAGTCAAGATGAAGAAAAGGCCTTCCCTTGGATCCATGATGCAATTGAAGTGTACTAGATGCTGAAGGGTGGAGGGTTTGTGTGATTTTCTAATGATTGTTTTTGGTGACTAACAATACTTAGTGATTGATTGCTAGATAAGTGACTGATTAAGTTAGTCTATGATTGCCCCATAAGTGGAAGATTGATTATAACACTGTGTAAGTAAAAAACTTTCCAATTTAACTTTAAACAATTGCATATTTCTGCCAGAAAAAAAATGTATTAAAGAATGTATGAATTTGGGGTGAAGGACTTAAAGGCAAAGATAAATAAATATATAACTTGGTAAGATGTTATCAGACATACTTTCAAAGGTATAGTCTTTGTACTAGGGTTCTTTACAAACAGTCTTGGGGAAATAAATGATGAAGATAAAGCTGAAGGCAATGTTTTTCAAGAGAAGACCAAAGTGTATGTAATCATTTTTATTATTATTTTATTTCTTAAGAAATGCCTACTGAGCTAAGTTGTGCATTCTTCACAATCTGCTGGGACATTGATAATTCTATAATATTACATCCCTCAGCGGAAAAACAAAAAACAAAAAGCAAAAAACAAAACAACGAACTTCCTCCAGCTTGGACAGAGACACTTTCAGAAGTATATGCACATGCCTAGTTTTGAATGACAGAGGCAAGGAGTCTGCTAATAGGATTTGTAATGACCCCCTATTTCCTACTGTAGAATTCAGTTCACCTAACCTCTCTAAGAAATCCTAGGGTCCTCCTTGTTTTGCAATATAATGTTGATCAGCCTCAGTGTTGTTTTTTTTTAAAGTGTGAAGTCCTTAGTCAAAACAGAGTTAGTTTTGTTTTTTGCCATTTTTTGCTTGAGGAAAAATGAAGTCCTAATTGTAAAAGAGACAAACAAATTCACCAAAGAAAAGAGCTCCCTTAAAAGCAGAACGATCCAAACAGGGGAAAATGTACAAAACCTTACTGAAGAAAATAATCAATTAAAATTAGAATTGGGAGCTGGGAGGGCAGAGCCAAGGTGATGGAGTAGGAACAGGACTTCCTTGTTGCTCCAGCTTCCACCTTTTCCAATACATGTAAAAAATGACTCTAAACAAACTGTAGAGCTAAGGAACTCACAAGGTGACAGATACACATCTCCCACTGAAGGAAGACTGGTAGGCTGGCAGGAATAGTCCATTCTAGCTTGCTGGGAGCCAAGCCCAGCCCCACCTTAGCCCATGGTTTTAGCACCAGGGTGCCTTGACCAGCCATAGCTAGAGCAGACTTCAAAACAGTAAATCACCAGCAGCTGAGGCCATTTCCAGACTTCTCAATCCACAAAAGCCAAAGACAAAGTAAAAGGTCAGTGTGGAACTATATTCAAACAAGGGCAGTGTGGTCTGGTTGCTACTCTCAGAGTAAGAAGCAGAGGAGGTATGGTGGCTTCAGCTTCTGCTGCATGACTGCTTCCAGAGCTCCTGGCCTGTAGATTATAGGGGGACCAAGAGGCCATTCGGAGAATAAGACCATTCAGAGGGTAATTGCTCTTGCTTTGACCTGCTTGGATCTGCATCCTGAACTTGGGTGGTAATCCTGGGGTGTGTGACAAGTGAGTCAGAGTGTGTGGGGACTGTACAAAGGGCACCCTCCTAATAGCTCTGGCAGCTACAAAAACTGCAGTGATTTGGAACATAACTATCTCCATTCTGGAAACAAAGTTGTACCTTGGCTAAAAATTCAAGTAATTGGCTGCCAATATGAGCAAAGAGAGGTAGCACAAACAGACCATAGAATCCTTTTTTGGGGCAAAAAGGATTAAGGCGTTGAACAGGAGGAAGACAAGGAAGTCAGAACTCCTGCATCAAAAGCCTCCAAAAAAATATTACGTGGTTACAGGACATGTAGGAGCTCAAAAAGGATTTTGAAAATCAAGAAAGAAAAGTGGAGGAAAAATCGGGAACAGAAATGAGAATGATGCAAGAAAATCATGAAAAGCAAGTCAACAGCCTCCTAAAGGAGACCTAAAAATAAACCAAAGAAAATAACACCTTAAAAACAGACTAACTCAAATGGCAAAAGAGGCTCAAAAATCCAATGAGTAGAAGAATGCTTTAAAAAGCCAAATTTGCCAGATGGAAAAGGAATTTCAAAAATTCCCTAAAGACAAAAACTCCTTCAAAATTAGATTGGAGCAATTGGAAGCTAATGACTTTATGAGAAATCAAGATACTATAAAACAGATCCAAACAAATGAAAAATAGGAAGGCAATGTGAAATATCTTATTGGAAAAATCACTGACCTGGAAAATAGATAGAGGAGAAATAATTTTAAAAATACTGGTCTTTCTGAGAGCCATGATCAAAAAAGAGTCTAGACACCATCTTTCAAGAAATTCTCAACCAAAATTGCCCTGATATTCTAGAACCAGAGGGCAAAATAAAATTGAAAGAATTCACTGATAACCTCTTTAAAAAAAAAAAGATGCCCCAAAGAAAACTCCTAGGATTATTATAGCCAAATTCCAGAGTTCCCAGATCAAGGAGAAAATATTGCAAGCAGTCCAGAAGAAATAATTTGAGTATTGTGGAAACACAATCAGGATAACACAAGATCTAGTAACTTTGACATTAAGGGATCAAAGGGCTTGGAATATGATATTCCAGAGGCCAAAGGAGCTAGGATTAAAACCAACAATCACCTACCCAGCAAAACTGAGTATAATGCTTCATGGAAAAATATGGTCATTCAATGAAAAAGCAGACTTTGAAGCATTCTTGATCACAAAACCGGAGATGAACAGAAACTTTGACTTCCAAATACAAGAAACAAGAGAAGCATGAGAAGGTAAACAGAAAATAGAAATCATAAGAACCTTATAAAAGTTGAACTATTTATATTCCTACATGGAAAAATTATAATTTTAACTCATAAGACTTTTCTCATTATTAGGATAGCTAAAGGGAATATATATGTATATATATGAATGCATACATATATGTATGTATAGGAGGGTGTATATGTATACAAATATATGAATATATAAATATCATATAATATAATATATAAGTATATATATGAGTGTGGGCATTTGTATGTTCATATTTACATAGACAAAGGGCACAGAATGAGTTGAATATGAAGGAATGATATCTAGCAAATAAAATTAAGAGGTGAGAGAGGAATATATTGGGAGAAGAATAAAGGGAGCTATAGATTATAGTAAATTATCTCATATCAAGATGCAAGAGAAAACTGTTACAATGGAGGGGAAGAGCAGGTAGTTGAAAGGGAATGGGACAAACTTATTCTCATTTAATTTGGCCTAAGAAGGGAGTAACATAACACACTCAATTGGATGTCTTACCCTACAGGAAAATAAGGTGGTAAGGGATAAGAGGGGGGAAGGATAGAAGGGAGGGCAAAATTGGGGAGAGGGTAGTTAGAAGCAAACATTTTGAACAGAGATAGGGTCAAAGAAGAAAATAGAATAAGTGGGGAGCAGGATAGGATGGAGGGAAATATAGTTAGTCTTCCACAATATAATTACTATGAAAATGATTTGGGTAACTACTCATGTACAATCTATATTGAATTGCTCATCTTCTAAGTGGAAGTGGGTGGGGAGGGGAGAAGGAGAAAAAAAATTGGAAGTCTCAGTTTTAAAAACAAATGTTTAAAAATTGTTTTTTTTACATGCAACGGGGAAATAAGATACACAGATAATGGGGTTTAGAAACCCATCTTGCCCTATTAGAAAGTTAGGGTGTTGAAGGGGGAGAATATAAGAAAGAACAGATTGGGGTAAGAAATATTCAGTAGGCTTCCTATTTTGCGGTGAGGGGTAGGGGAAATACAGGGAGAGAAAAAAAATTGTAACTCAAAATCTTGTGGAAATGAATGTGAAAACTAAAAATGAAAAAATTTGTTTTTAAAAAAATAAAATAAAAAATTAGAATTGGGCAAGTGGAAATTAATGACTCCTTGAAACACCAGAAAAATAAAACAAAGTTAAAAGAATGAAAAAAGAAGAAAATATGAAGTATCTTATCAGAAAAATAAAACTTTCTCGGAAAATAGATTGAGAAGGGATGTTTTTAAAATTACTGGACTTCCTGAAAGCCGTGATCAAAGAAGGAGTCTAGACATCATATTTCAATAAATTATCCATTAAAACTGCTCCAATATCCTAGATTCAAAGTGTAAAATAGGAACTACAAGAACCCACTGATCAATTCCTGAAAGAGATGCCAAAATGAAATGTCCAAGAAATATTATAGCCAAATTACAGAGCTTCCTGGCCAAGGAGAAAATACTACAAGCAAACAACACTACAAGAAACCATTAAAATATCATTGAGCCATAGTCAAGATAACACACAATTTTACAGCTTCTACATTAGAAGATCAGAGAGCTTGGAATAGGATATTTACAAAGGCAAAGGAACTAGGATTGCAACCAAAAATCACATAACCAGCAAAACAGTATAGTTCTTTAAGTATGATGAAAAAGTCAGAGCTGAATAGAAATTTTTACCTTCAGATTTGAGAATCAAGAAAAGCATAAAAAGGCAAACATAGTAGAATAATCATGAAGAATTCAATAAAGTTGAAGTGTTTAAATACTTGTAAGCGAAAAAAATACATATAACTCCTAAGACCTTTATTATTATTAGGGCAATTAGAAGGAGTATTCACAGACAGAAGGCATGCATGTTACTTCATGTTATTGGCATTATTTTCATAAAAAAAAAGGTGAGAAAAATACACCATAAAAAGAGAGAAAAGAGATAAGGGAAAATTTTCTGAAAAAAAACAAACAAGCTAAGAAGAACTTTTATAATGCAAGGGAAAAGGGAGGGGGATGTCATGTAATTCTTGAACCTTACTCTCATCAGAATTGGTTCAAAGAAGAATGAAAATAATGTGTGTATATGTATATACATATATATTTATATGCATATGTCATGCATGTAAGTATACACAGATATATGCATATATATATACATATATATATCTGTGTATACATACACACACAATGTAAACATATGGACACTTTCAGCTGGATATAGAAATCTACTTTCCCCAATAGTGGAAAGAGGGAGAAGAATAAATTATATAAGGGTAGCAGATAAAAAAGGGGGGGGTGAATTCAGGGAGGTAGTATTCAGAAACACAACAGACTTTTGAGGAGGGACTAGATAAAAAAAAGAGGAAGAAAAACAGAAGAAAACAGGACAGAGGGAAATTCACAGTAATTAAAATTGAATTTGAATGGGATTAATTCAGTCAAAACCAGAAGCTGATAGCAGAATAGATTAGAAATTAGAATATAACTGTTTATGTTTACAATAGATATACTTGAAATGAAAGACACATAGAGTTAAAATCAAATCTATTATCCTTCAGCTGAAGTAAAAAAAAAAGAGGCAAGAGAAAATCATCTCGGACAAAGCAAAAGCAAAAATAGACCTAATAAAAAGAAAAATCAGGGAAATTATATTGTGCTAAAAGGTACCATAGACAATGAAATGATAATTTCTTTTTTCATAGCAAGTTTATGAGAAAGGCTTTATTTTTCAAACATGTAGGGAACTAAGTCAAATTTATAAAAATAAGATACATTCCCCATTTGATGCATGATCAGAGTATATGAACAGACAGGTTTTTTTTTTTTAGAAGAAGAAAACAAAGTTATATATAATGGTAGTAAAAATGTTCTAAATCACTATTGATTAGAGAAGTACAAAGTAAAATAACTAAGTTATCACTTCATACCTATCAGAAATGACAAATTCTGGAGGGAATGAAAGAAAATAGATGCATTAATGAACCATTGGTTGCACTATGAACTAGTCCAAGCATTCTTGGAGAATAATTTGGAGATATCCCCCAAAAGCTATAAAACTGTGCATACTCCTTTGACACAAAAAAACCCTGCTATTAGGTCTGTATTCCAAAGAGAAGAAAAAAAAAAAGGAAAAGGATCAATAAGAACAAAAATATTTATAGTAGCTATTTTTGTGATGACAAAGATTTGGAAATTGAGGAGATGCTCATCAATTGGGGAATGGTTGAGTTTTTATTGTAGTACATGATTGTCATGGAGTACTGTTGTGCTATAAGAAATAAAGAGGGTGGGAAGTTTCACACAGAAGACAAGACCTATATGAACTGATGCACAGTGAAGTGAGCACTGGGATATCATTGTGAAAAATAACAGCAATTTTGTAATGATAAACTGTGGAAGACTTGGCTTTTGTGGTCAATACAATGATCAAATGACACATGAAAAATTCTATTTGCCTCTAGAGAGGAAACTGAAGAACTCAAAGTAAATGAAAATATTGTTTTCCCACTTTTTTCCTTTGGTTGTGATATGGCTAATAGGGGAATACTTTTTGCATGTCTGATTTCACATCTATTATTGATGCAATTTGTTTTCTTTTCAGGGAAAGGGGGAGATGTGGGAGGGCAGAAGAGAATTTGGAATCCAAAAATTAGAAAGAAAATAATGTTAAATAAAGCTTTCAGAAATAATGACATTGAGTTCCACTTTCAATTTTCAAAAACCTTTTCCTCAAGTAACATTTGTGAGGTTAGTAGTGCAATGTTATTACATTTATTTTAAAGGTAAGCAGACTGAATTAAGGAATCTCAGCTTAGGTTGCAGAAGTTAAGTTTCATTTGGGATTTAAGCTTTTATTAACCATATTTTAAAATGCACTACTTTTCCCCTATAAAAAAACTTCTTTAATTTACATTTCTTTATAAGCAATCTTCATTAGAGCTTTTTCATATAATTATTGATAACTTTAAATTCTTAGTTTGAAAAATGACTTTTCATATTTTTTGACCATTTATTTCTTGGGGAATGATTACTGTCTTACGAATCCTCTGAGACACATATGTTTTTATACTGAAATGAATATTTTATTATAGTTATTCAGGGACAGATCATCACTATGAGAAATTACAGGATGATTTTGCTTAAGAAGTTCAGAATTAGTGATCAGTGAACATTAACACAGACCTTGGCACATAGTAAAGTTCTTAACAAGTGTTTGTTGCTATGGAAGGAGATAGTAGAAACTTTGCAACCCTTTCTGGTGGTTAAAAACAATTAATTTATAATACTTAACAAAACAGAATCTGATGACTAGAATTATGTAACAGTTGTTCACTCTTCCACTGACAGATGACAAATCCCCATATTACATACCTCAAAATATCCTAGTGAGCTCAAGCAGTGGAAAGGGAACATAATCACAGAGAGACATTGATCCATAAAATCTTAAGAAAAATATTCTTAATAGGTCTCACCATGTCAAATATTCATAATCTCTAAGGTACATGAAATGAAAATTTTCCAAGATACAGAGAGCCAGAAGTAAAAATAACATGGTAAAAGAATGAGTTATATATCATCATTATTATTCTGAAGTTAATTTTTAGATGTTTTCACCTACGAAGTAGAGCTTATATCCTGATATTTTCACTCAAAAACAAAAAGGGGTTATTTGATCTAATTATACAATAGACTGCAGATTATTAAATATGAAAGAATAATCTTGTTAATCTTGTTAGGAACTAGTCCTGAGACTCTTTCTATCTGAATACCATCAGAAAAGAAGAGAAAAAATAGAATAAGAGAACATGCAGAGAATTGCCAAAAGTACATTGGTTCTGGAGCTAGAAGACCTAGGATCAAATCAAATCAATCTAGTACCCTCAGACTTATGTTGAACATGTCCCTTAACCTCATGGGACTTTGGTTTTCTAGATTGTGAGAGAATTCACTCAAATAGTTTTTAACATTTTTCTACAACACTTTATGTTTAAGAAGTCTCTATGTATATTGTCATATGAGTGATATATTTTGACTAATATCACTTTTGAATGAGTTCACCAATACTGGCAGTATATTTTCCAGGGATGTCCACATAGATGATGAGGTTCACACACACACACACACACACACACACACACACACACACACACACACACACACATTTCCATAATTAGCCCAGTGTTTGGGAGGCTTCAGAGGAACGTGTGGGAGAGAAGAGACAGACTGCCTATGAAAATGATGGTCTACAGAGCTTTTGTGCTGACCTCATTGTTGTATGTCTGTGATACCTGGACAGGCTATCAGCACCATAAGAGGAAACTGAATTGCTTCCATTTGGATTCTCTTAGAAAGAGACTAAAGATCACCTGACAATTTCGGGGACTGGACATTGAGGTCCTTTCTTCAGCTGAACTTCCAGGCCTTCAGACTTGACTGCAGAGAGCAGAACTCTTATGGGCTGCCTACATTGTTTGAATGACAAATATATGTTTGCTAAAAGACTTTTACAGACAGCTCACACAGTTCACATGGAGTTCAGAAGTGATACAAGGTCTCTCAGAAGAACTTTGGAATCAATTGTCACATGAGAAACACTGACATAGGACCACCCAGCATGATGTGTCCACATCAAAGAAAGCACTGTACTCTCAATACAACAGAATTGTAGTAGCTCAAAAGAAATATGACGCGCACAAATTTGAAGACATTTACACTCCAAATGTTCACACCAACCTGACCTGTGGGATAGCCTTCTGAGCTCTTATTGGTCTGATCTGACCCATTTGGACAGAGTGAACTTTGATCTTAACATAGTGATGTCATTTTGGTCCTTTTGAAAATGAAGGACAACAGCTGCTCAGTTGTATATAATATCTCATTTAATTGTCATAATACAATGAATCAAGTAGAATCAACCTTACTTTTATAAATCAGGAAATAGAAGCTCTGTAGGCAGAAATGTAGGCAGGAACTCAGATCTTCTGATTTTAAGTCGATAGTCTTATTCAAAATCCTAGGAAAATAAACCATAGCACTCATGAAATATTGTTGCATTACAATTTAATTGCAATGCATTCAATTTCACATGGTATCTTTTTTTTAGTTGGACATCTGTGTATGATCCTCATGAGTCAGTGTTAATAGTCTACTTATTTTCTTTTGCTTTTTTTTTTGGAGGGGCAATTGGGGTTAAGTGACTTGCCCAAGGTCACTCAGCTAGTGAGTGTGTCAAGTGTATGAGGCCAGATTTGAACTCAGGTCCTCCTGACTCCAGGGCCAGTGTTCTATTCGCTGCACCACCTAGCTGCCCCTATTCTACTTATTTTCATATTCACTTCTTTATTTTTTTTATTCTTATTTTCTTAATGGGGAATTTTCTTGTTCACAATTCAGCCATCAGCTTTCAGGAGCAAAGTCATTACAAAAGGAAATTGCATTTCTGCCTGACCTATCACCAAATAATCATAATGGTTATTATATAAGAAGGATCTATAATTCAGAATAAGATAATGTGAAAAATAAAATTCTTTTGATGACTTCATCAGCAAACATTACTCAAAAATTACATCCTATGGTGTGTTTAGCCTACAAAATCCCAGGCACTCCCCATATTCAAGGACTGAATATTTTGTCAACTGACATGAAATTTCCCTGAGGTAATGACAGCATGGAAAATACATCAAGAATTAGTACTGCCTATTCTGTAGTGTGTTCATCTATATGTGTGTGCATATGCAGTTTATGTGTAAAAAAAATGATTAAACCCTTCAAAACCTATTTTGTTTCGCAGGTATTGCTTTAGAAATTGGGTGGTAGGGAGAGTGCATGAGGTGTCAAAAGAGATATAGGAAAATCATTTAAATATCATATATTTCTTCTATCTACAATGATAGAGCTTCATACGTATTATGTGATTATAACACTATCCAAATACTAAAAACAATTGATTCAATTATATTTATGAATCAGTAATTTAAGAGCCTATATTTTAAAAAAAAGATTTACTTTTTTTTTATTTGACAAAAAATCAATTTTCTTTTTCTCCTACCCTACACTAACCAAGGACAAAACAAAACAAAGCAAAATTGTAATGAGTATGTGTAGTCAAGCAAAATAAACCCTGTGTTCCCAAATCTCTGTCACAATAAACACAAACAAATGAAGAAAAGAAGGGAGGGAGGGAGAGAAGAAGGGATGGAGGGAGGAAGGAAGGAAGGAAAGAAAGAAAGGAAGAAAGAAAGAAAGAAAGAAAGAAAGAAAGAAAGAAAGAAAAGAAAGAACAAAAGAAAAAAGAAAGAAAGAAAGAAGGAATTGCACATTCTGGATCATGAGTCTGTCATCTCTATATCAAGAAGTGGATAGCATGCTTCATCTTCAGTGCTGTGAAATCATGGTTGATCATGGTACTAATCTGTGTTCTTAAGTAAGAGACTACATTTTGCCATATACTATACTAAGCCCTAGAATTACAAAAATAAAACATTCCTTGTCCTCAGTGAGCTTACATGGTATCCAAGGAAACAATACATATAAGCATATTTAAATATAAAGTATCAGGATTGACACTTTACCTATGATTTCATCTTTCATCCAACCCTCATCTGTGACTCCAAAAAACTATATCATTCACAGCACCACACTCTGTTAAAACCATCTCAGCAGACAGATTAAACCAGGTTGAGGGTGACCAACAGGCCTCAAACCCTTCAGTGAGTTAGTGGCATGTCTATCCTCAGCATGCAAAGATTTACCATGGCAGAAATGAGAGGATGAGAAGAACTGGTCACAACAGCCATGAATGTAGTTGAAGTAGGTACTGTGGAGCACTTAGAGAGCTTGGTCAGACATTGAAGATGCCTCAGACATTGAAGATACAGAGGTCATCCATTCATTACATTCCAGTTGTCCTCACTTTTTTCTTGAAACTGAACTTCAAAGCCCCTGGAAGAGAGAGTGAGACTGATGACATTGTGCATTTCTGCCTAACAAATCCAATTTACAGACAAGACAAGGTATCACCTCATGTTGTCATTGGTCCTCTTCCAAACAAAATATGAACAACACTGATATAGGAAATTCCCTGATAAGGAAACTTTCTAAAAAATATTGGCCAGCACCCTCTCTGAAACTTAGAACAATGAATTGTCTAGAACATTACGCAATTTGGTTAGGTGACCAGTCAAAAGTAACAAAGTCAGTATTAGTCAGAGATAGGATTGAAACTCAGACTCCACTTTAAAACTAGATCACTATCAACTAAATCAAGGAAATAAAACATAAAATGAATTAATTTTAGGTAAGAGTGATTTAAAATCTCAAGGTTTGAGAAAGGAGATGATGTAGGTGAAAGAATATGAACTAAACTTTGAAGGTAATTTGGGCCTCTAAAAAGGAAAAAAAAAAGATGAAGCAATATATTTCAGACATGATAGACAACTTTTATAAAGTAAAGTAAATAGGAGATGAAATATTATGACTGAAGAACAATAGAGAGACCAGTTTCGCAAGAATGTTGACTGTGTGAAAGACAACAATGAATAAGAATCAAGGGGGAGCTCAAGGGGAATAATATGGGGGAAATTAAGCATTTTTTCTTTATTTTTTTACTGAGGAGTTCTTAATAACTTTTTCACTTAAGATTTTATGTGTGACTTTCTAGCACATTTTAAAAAATAAGTTGGTCAAAGTAGAATCAACTTTTTTAAGCATTTAAAAAAAACTACTGCTTTGTTTTTCTGAAGTATTTTTTTTGACGTTAAATTTTTAAAATTTCTGTTCTATGTTCCAATATATCTCTGTTTATGTTTATTTTGGGGTATGTTATTTGTTGATTTCCTATTTTTTTTAAGTATCTACTATATGTTGGGCACTGAGCTAAGCATTTTATTTTATTTATTTCTAATTTATTTATTTTTAATTATAACATTCATTTCCACTACATTTTGATTTACAAATTTTTATCCCATTTTCCCCCTATGCCCCACCTCAAAATAGCAAGCCTACTGAATACCCCTTCCCCAATCTGTTCTCTCTTATATCCTT